>JAIFZK010000019.1:7330000-7737500 GCA_027481765.1 Tenualosa thibaudeaui | reverse complement strand
TTTCTTCAAAATTGATTGGGCCTGCGTATTATGTTAAGCTATTTGTTTGCAGAGGATGGTAATTAGTTACTGTAATTACTGCAATGACAGTTGCTAAATTGTTTTTAAAGCATTACAGTGTGTCTGTGCCAGAAGATTGCAGTACTTATTTTAGGATTTAAGCAATTGCTGGAAAAACTCCCTCTCCAAGGCCAAAGTGGGGCTTTTTTGAACTACAAAGAAGCCATTTTTTGAGCAAAGACATTTTTAAAAATGTTTGTTAATTTGCACTAATTGGTGGGTTGACTATGTTTTTGCGGTTTCTTTGCTGATCGGAGGACATGCTACTGATAGGAAGTCTAGTGGGATCAAACTGGGCTGGAAAAGTTAAAATACATGTTTGTTTTCCTTGTCGACTCTTTAAAGGCAGCCAGTAATGCTTTGTGTAACATAAAGAAATCAGCAGTGAAAGCCATTGTTTTAATTATGCAAAGGATTCTCTCTTTGCTGTGTTTGTATATGCTTTCAAGATGGTAAACATCCATCTATGTATTTGTATATATGGGCTTTGATCACTATGAAACTGTTTAGTGAAATGCATGATTAGTGACAATTTAGGTTTTTTTCACGCCAACAGTAAGCGTTCTGAGCAAAATGTATAAACAAGTTGTTTTTCTCACTGACGATGTCATCCAAACCTTAGCAGTATGAGAACAGCAGTTCTGTTTCTGTATTAATTAATCTGACATCATTCAATGAAGGGATTTTTTGAGATCTCACTATATGCTCTATCTTGCTGAGAAAGTTTACTCCTCATCACAACCACAGCAAGACAGAAAAACAAACAGTTGATGTTACATAGTCGTAGAGGGTAGAGGGAAGCCTTACATTCAAATCTAAACTAACTTTTGCCATTGAGCATACACTATCCAGCAAGGTACTGACAGCCATATTTACAGCAGATTCAGCCACTAAATATACCATTCCTAATCTTGTCAGAGGGCTACTCAATCATTTTAGTTATCTCAGCATGCACAATTATCTTTTAGGGCATGCCTGTAAACTCTTAGACTGCCATTTTAAATTTGACTGTCTCTGTGACAGTTAAAAATATCCCAGCCTTAAGGTGTTGAAGTCATAATTAAAGCTAGGCAGCATTCCAAACTTTTACCATTGAGCTGGAAAATGTAAGCTGATGGGAGCATACATCAGTTATCAGATCAGATTAGATTGACAGCAGAGCTCAAACGTGGAAGCCTACCACACGCACACACACACACACACACACACACACACACACACACACACACACACACACACAAACAAATCAACAAACAAACAAGCAAACTATATCTAAGGCATCATACTTCTTGACAGCTTTAAACAGAGAGGATACTCCTAGACCATGCATGTTACAGTTAAATGTAAATGATAAATGTTATTAATCTTTGGCCTTGATTCTGACTGACAAGTGTTTTATACTGAGTCTCCTACATGACATAAGACAAAATAGTTTTAAGAACTGAGTATAGCATTGGCTATATATATGTACCAACATAGATCCAATCAGTGTCCTACAGAGATGTTCCTCTTTTTCACTGGCACACAGAAGTCCCCCACACTGCCGCCCCATCCAAAACAGAAACAAAAAAAATAAAAATCAAGCAATCCTCCAGCAATCTGTGCATCATTAAACACGGGACTTGCACTGGTTGCATTCCAAAAAGTCCGAACCCGATAATGAGATTTATTAGGGCTGCATGCTCAGGCATTATGCTAGAGGCACATAACAGGATTTATAGTGCCCATAATTGGAGAGCCAGTGTGTGTGTGTGTGTGTGTGTGTGTGTGTGTGTGTGTGTCCCTTTGTGTTTGTGTGTGTGTGTGTGTGTGTGTCAATGTCCTGATTCCCTCCCCCCCAAAAAAACAAACACGCTTGCTCTCTTTCTGTAGATGACAGCATCAGAACATGCAGTTGGCGTGTGTATCTGTGTGTGTGTGTGTGTGTGTGTGCATGTGCGTGTATGTGTTTGAAAACAAAATCTAAACTCCATCTAGTGGGTACTGCAGGATGAGGTGTGGAGTGCAGTGGAGTGGTGGGGTCCGCAGAGGCTTGCCTCAGCCCCTATCTCTGTGAAGCAGTTGCTGGCTGCATCCATACAGGAGGAGCTTCCTGTTCTGGGCTTAATGAGGCAAAGTGCACAGACAGTGACATGTTTGTGTAGAGAGCTGCAGAGGTGAGGAGAAACGGGAGATTTTGAAGATGGAGTCGAGCAGGATAGAGAACACTGACACAAACAGCTTTGAGTTCTTCGAGCTGTTTGTCTGTATTTTTTTCTTTGTTTTGTTGTGTTTTTGTCTGAAAACCCTCAGCTATGAGTTGCATAAATCAGTGCTAACGCTCTGATGTGTGAAGTCGGTCAATGACTCTAACCATGTGTCGAACCGTGTGGCTATAATCGACAGAAGTAATTCACTTTGTATGGACAAGAGTAACTAAAGTGACAAAAGCAGCTAGTGATAAAACTTGGGTGACCAGAGCGACTAAAAGAAATTCTAAACTGCTTAACTTTACGCAAATAAACTATGATGCGTTTTGGCTGTAAATTAAATGTCAGTGGGCAGGTCATGAGCGATTTGGGCGACAAGAGCGAACACAGATATTTTTTATGAGCAACAAAAGCGATTTTACCGCTTTAGTAGCTCTTGGTGTGAAAGCACAGTAATGGTAAAGTAGGTGCCACATCATCTAAAGTATATGCAAATAAGTAGTCAGTGTGTCACATTTTAGTTCATGTGAAGTTCACACTTCCTTACTGGGTTTCAACTATTTGAAAGCGCCAGCAGATAAGGCAGTGATCAGTCAAGAATTACATATCAACTGGAGCAGAGATCAAATATGATCAAACAAAATGTCTTACAATGTCAATTTACCAACAACTTTGATGCTACACAGCAAGTGGTGGTAAATGCCATCGTCATATCAGACAATGCCTTTACTTAGCTAGCGCTTAGATCAGGCGCAGTCAGCCAGCCTGCCAGCCAAGCTTTGAGCTTAATTCTACTCTTTTTCTCTCTCCCACATACAGCTACCCTGCACTGCGTGCTATGGACCTCCAGACTGTTTTTGATGCGCAAGCCCTCCCCTGCCACAACGATCCCGTGGCTCAGCGCCGCAGATGCGCCCCCTGGTTAGCTTAATTAACACCTAGCTAACGTGATTGAGCTGCATTTTCCCTTTCACTAAATCCCTGGGAAATTACACAGGATTAAAGGAAGTTGGTTGCTAAGTTGATGTGTGCATCTATAATTTAATTGCATCTCAGACCATTAATTAACAAGGCACCCTCTTAATAGTTAATGTACAATTGCTATTAATTAGCAGGCGGCACCGATAAAGTGTCACTGAAATCAAATAAAAACAATTAGCGCACAGAGGTAAGTTCCCCCCACCCCCCGAAAAAAGACTAATTGTTCACACACAGAAGAGGTATTGCACCCATGGCGATAAGGACCTAAGCACTGGTGTTTTAATTTGTGGGGGTGAGGACAAAAAACACTATCCATCTGGGAATTAATATGTATTCATTTCAGTTTAGTGTTTTTTTCTTGAATTGAAGGGATATTAGGCTATTAGTACTTAGTCTCAGCTGCACTCCACTGCAATACAACTTTCATCATACGTGAATTCAGAGGATAAAAAGAGCATTTGATTTAACCTGACTGCTCGTTTCTGATGAAGAAGGTTGAGCAAATTTCTATCTTTTTTACATATCTGATATTTGATACTAAAACCTTCACATAGTCAAGACATACACATAGGAATTAGAGTCTCAACATGTTGATGTGATGAACTGACTTAAGAACTGACAGCATTCCTATATCGTTTTTTGTCTGACCACTGTTATATTTACCCTAAACAAACTAAATTGGTAAGGTGCCAGTCCTTCTATATCCTTAATAAATGTCTCACAATAAAGCCATTTTGTCTCTGTGCCACCACTTTGTTCTACATTAAGCCAAAGAGCATGTGTCAAGTCATCAAGTCAAAGAGCATGTGTCTGACCTTGGCTGAAATTTCACTGAGAGTCAGTTGATCTGATTGTTCTGTGAATGATCCATAGAACAAATTTCTGCAATTAATTCATAGATCAGACACAGTTCAAGGAAATTGAAGTGAACCCTGTATAACACATGTACATTCATTTCACTGTGGTTCCTCTTGGGGCCACAGCATTAAGTATTAATCCCTGCTGTGATGCTGCGCTCTGCAATCGCTATATGTATGCATAAATTCCATACCAGAACATATTTAATCATCAAAGCCTCTCATGTTTGAGTCGTTTCCTCAAGTGCCGTCATATACTCTAAATACAACAGGTAATAATTCAGACCCTAGCCAACATTCATGACTAATATGTAAATATATGATATGCTAACTAACCGAGGTTGTGTTTGAGTTAGACCTCCTTCAAGCGTCCTCCATGGAAAACGATACCCAAACAATTTGGTTGTAAATCTACTCTCTCTCTGTCTCTTTCTCTCTCTCTCTCTCTCTCTCTCTCTCTCTGTCTCTTTCTCTCTCTCTCTCTCTCTCTCACACACACACACACACACACACACACAAATCTCTGCATTGCACTCTCCAGGATATTGGCATGACATAGTTGCTCATGCAAAATGGATTGAGTGGACGGGTGGAAATGCAGCGCACATCTGGAGCATGAAAAATTAAACAAACTGGGCCTGGCATATTACTGCAAACACAAATGACAGCATGACCTCAATTTTCTGCACAGGCGGAAAGGTACTTGCTGACTAAGTGTCCTTCCATAGTAGAGTGCCTCGTTTGATTTGGGCATTCGTCGCCTCATAGTGTCAATAATAGAATAGTTTTGGTGCAGTGGTGGTAAACACACTCAAGTCCCCCGCAACAATTCGGCAGTTATGGGAATTCTGAGACATGAGACATTTTGGGCAAATTAAAGTTGAGGTGGATTTGATTTCAGGTCAACATTGTACAGGGAATTCCACCCCCTACACCGTGATGGAGAAACGCTCTCCATCATCCAATAGGAGAAAAGGCTTGGGTCGCCTCTCTTGAGAGCAACGCAGCTACATTACACAAGATCCAAGGCAACTAGAGACCGCATGTTAAATGTGACCCTTTCTTTCTCTCTCATATTTTTGATAGACACAAGACACTGAGTGTTCCAGTGAAACTCCCTCCCGAGGCTCACGTTCGTTTCATCTGGGGCCGTCACGTCCAAGAGGCAAACAGTCTGTTGCACTCTCAGGCCCTCCTTCAGCTTCTTGAGATCATTTAAAAGATAAGCCCTCTGTGGGAAGATCACAGGATTATCTGGTGCACCTGCATGCTCAGCAGCCTTCCAGCCTTGTTGACACTTCATGCACATTACTGACTTCATGTTTATCTGTGAATTACAGCATCAAATGAAAATGCATATTAAATGTTTTTGGTTGATGCCTTTGGTTCATCTTTGACATGGTATTATATAATTCAGGCAAAAACATGGATTTATACTTTGTCATTTAATTTTTAATTTATCAATATCAATAGACATGACACATGCAAATACGCAATTAACAACAACGATATTGAACAGCTGAACGTTTTGGACAAAGAGTGACTTATGGAGAGAAATAAAAAGCTCTCTCTCCCTCTCTCTCTCCCCCTCTCACTCTAAAAGCCCAGACCTCAGACAAGCCTCTGAGACTGACACAGTCCTGGGGGAGCCAGTGAGGCTGTCCTTCTTGCACTCATAGCATCTGGAGGGCTCCACGGGGACAAGTAAGTGTGTGTGTATGAGTGTGTGTGTGTGTGCGCATGTGTGTACACATGTGTGTGCATGTGCGTGTGTGTGTTTGTGTGTATATGTGTGTGTATGTTTGCATATGTGTGTGTGTGTGTGTGGTTGGGAATATATCTGAGTAGGATATATCTGAGTCTGTGTAGGATTGTGTGTCTCATTAGTTTGGTTATGTAATAAGAAATGCTACTAATCCCAGCAGGCCCAGTCCTTATATATGTGTGCACCTCTGAGACAATAGTTGTCGCCAGCTACCCAGATAACTAACTGTAGGCTACAGCTGAACTAAGACAATGGTATTAATATCAACCCACAATGATGCTGCAAATGCATGTGATTAATGCTATTACTTGTATATGCACTGTCAGCTTTCAGTATCACTAGATTAAAGGCAAATCTTTATGTGATATATAGGGAAATATTAGTCTGAATAAAGTGCGAGTCTTTTTTTCTGTTATCCTCCTTGACAAAACACAAAACATGAGATGGAGGGGGCCTAGACTTGACCCTGTTAAAAACAATGACCCAAAAAAAACTGATTGAGTGGTGAAAGCGACTGTATCACTCCGCCTGACACATGTGCACAGCAGTTACAACCCACAACATAACATCATTTAACCTTTACAACACACATATTGATCCATGTTGCCAGTTATCAGCGATCCGATCAGAGTGAGCGCCCCAGTTTAGCCTTTCGCTTAGGAGCCTCTGAATGCATTGTGCTGCACCTCCAAGACAAAGATACCCCACAGCACCAGTTACCATGTATATTATCACCTCCATGCTTTAATTTTTATTTACCAAATCTACTTACCCATTTGAACCCAGTACTGTGGAATAAAATCTACTTTTCTGTTGGTCTGGGATATAATGTGGAGAGGGTACAATACAGATGTAGATATATCACCTTAATGCCAGAAAAATAACTGATAAAGCAGAAACCCTCTCACCAATCTCAATCCCAATCTCCACCTGTAGGGAGTGGAGAGAACAGCAAGTCAGAGATTATTCTGGGAGAAAAAAGTTAATCTCAGTCCTTACATAACTAGTCTATCCCCCCGGGGATTTTTGAAAAGCGAAAGACATAGTTACATGTTATACACTGTTTGAAAATTAGATGGGGGTTTTAAAATTAGATTAAAAAATGTGAAAAATAAAAAGTAAAAACTTGCATGACAAGATGACAAGGGTGATAATAATGGTGACAGTATCGGGGAAATTACCTGAAATGACCAGAAATGATGGTGATGATAAATATCTGAATAAAGCCTGGATCATTCATCAGATCACCTTAGCCAATAGATACCTGTCCTCTCCCACCTGCTGGGTTTGCTTTTTGCACAGGTGTCTTGCTGTCAGATTTGCAAATGCAAGTATAAAGAAACTCCTTGAATCATGACAGCATCTCACAGGGAGAGGCAGTAGGCAGGGAAGTTCTCATAATTCCTCAACATGGAGATAATAGATATGCTTGGAGAGGAGTGGGGAGCACAGAGGTGTTAGTGTGAATGTGTGTGTGTGTGTCTGCGTGTGTGTGTGTGCATGTGTGTGTGTGTGTGTGTGTGTGCATTTCTGTATGTGTCTGTGTGTGTTTGTGTGTGCGTGTGTGTATGTGTGTGCCTGTCTGTGCGTGTGCATGAGGCTTCCCAGTCTTTTTTAACTAGAGATCTCTGAGCCAAAATTAAACATACAGTTTAATTGAATCCCCAGTTCAAATTGCACCCGATGCCATTATAAATCATTTTGTCCCTGTGCCTGTACAGCTTCCCTCACCCTCACCCTCACTCGCCCACGTCACAAACACAGAGGTAAAGCTTTTGCAGCTTCTGATAAGTGCTAATAAATTACCCGAATTTTAAAATTAATGGCTGCCTGCCTGCCTCAGTGAGATATCATTGTGTTTCATGAATATTTTGATTTGGCAGATTAGATCAAAATGCAGTGAATTCCTAAACAGCCGTTCTCGGGCATGGCTGATCATAAAGTCTTCCTAACCCTTTTAAAGGAACACAATAATTTTTTATTCTCAGCAAATCTGCTGATATGGAATAATTAGAATGAGTTAGTTGAATTTTTTTTTTGTCCGTAATATTTGCATGACTTGACTGTAATCTCAACCGAGTGATCTTTGGAGCTACAGGAAAATGTATGTTTTTGTGTGAGCTCCTGAACTTACTTTACTAGTGGAGATAATGGGACACATTGTGATGTTAAAGAGGCTTGTATTTACAAAGACAACCAAAGGAGAATCAGGTGGCAGTTTTCCGGAAGGCATTGATTACGTGCTTCTTGTCAGCTCTCTTCAGTTCCTGAGTTTGCACATACTGTTCGTTTCTCTCTCTCTCTCTTTCTCTCTTTCTTGCTTTCTCTCGCTCTCTCTCTCTCTCAGTGATTCTGCAATTTTCAATGTATTCATGACTGCTTGCATGACAAGTATGCAAAGTATGAATACTGGAAACAGTACAACAATGGCCTGAATTTAACTGATAGTGTACAGTGGCATCTACACCTCCTGCACGGTCAGTAAAACACGACACATATGCATTCAAGGTACACAAAGGTACACAAACTCCACCCTCTCTATATACTCACAGCCATGCATACGCTGTACACTGACAGGCTAATTGTCAGGTCTCTCTCAGACTCCAGTCATTGCTGCCAAGTTTGGAAACTAGAAATACATACTGTCCCTTAGCGTGGTTGCTCTTATACGCTATCCCAGCTATTAGCGTTTGTCTGTTTGTTTGTTCGTTTACTTATTTTCATCCAGTCCTCCTCCGACAGCCTTTCATATTTCCCCTTCACTGACGCATTGCTGAGGTGCGTCTTTTGAGTGTGTGGTGTCACTTCTGTTTGTAACTTTGAATGGGAGAAAGTTGGGTTGTTTTGGCCATGCAGAAAGAGTCAGAGGCAGTGTTTGTGTGTGTGTGTGTGTGTGTGTGTGTGTGTGTGTGTGTGTGGGTGTGTGGGGGTGGGTGGGGGGGCTGGTGGCGTGTGTTGAAAGCCCAGCAGCTGTAGTGAGCCCCCTGGGACCGGACTGCAGAGACTGGGCCCGAGCGACACACTGCTCATTAGCAGGAGTGAAAGGAATCCACACAGATGGCTGTCAGTGTTCAAAAAGGGAGAGGGAAAGAGTGAGAGAGACAGAGAGAAAGAGAGAGAGAGGGAGAGAGGGTAAGGAAGAGAAAGAGCAACAGCAATAGAGAGAATGAGAGCGACTCGGTTTCACCAGACGTGTCAATTGAGGTTTGAGGTCCTTCTGCTCGTTCTTGTGACATTGCAATATTCAAATAGTATTTGTTTATTTCTCTGCAGCCACATCCTCAACCCCCACCAGAGCTAGAAAGTAGAAAGAAACACCACACACACACACACACACACACACACACACACCAGAGCAACTACAAAAACTCAGGAGCTGGGTGACATCTGAAAATGTGTTTTCTAATGAGCGTGCCAACTACTGAACAGGAGTCTGTGCTTGTCATTCATCAGTGCAAATTACTCGCTCCACATTGACATGTTTTCAGTGCTACAGATGATGAGTTCGTCTGTTCGGCAAACAGTTAGTGGAAACAGGGGCGTGTGGCAAGCAGTGTGCATGTGTGTGTGTGTGTGTGTGTGTTTGTGTGTATACTGTATGCATGTGTGACAAGTCTTCCACGGTGAGGCTCAGGAAATCAATTAGTTTGTTTACCTGTCACAGTTCAAACGAAGGCCGCGGCGCCATAAACCTCATCATTTTCATTCCGCCGCGGTCACCTGCTCTCTTTCCTCATCTCTCTCTCAACCTTGCTGTCGCTTCATAACTAAATCGGGGATCCATCCAGATGTAATGTAATAACGCTGGCTCCATCCGGCTGGCCTGATCCCATCCATCACTCAGCGACTAATTGCAGGCACACCTGGTGTGCCTTTGCACTCGGGGTGCAGGAGCAGAGGCCCAGCGATAGAGCTGTCAGCTCGCAAAGGACTCCCTTGTAAACACAGCCAGGACTTTGACTAGCCTCGGCCCAGCGGCATGCAGGCACGTCATTCAGTCAGTCAGTTGGCCCAGACAGTTCAGTCAGTTCCCCCAGCACGGTTGGGATCTGTGGGCACCTTCAGCTTATACCGGCAGTGTGCCCCTCGGTGTGATGGAGACAGGATTAAAGGCCTGCTGTGCCTGTCTTTGTTTACTAGTTTTAGTTTAGTTTCAGTTTTACATCTAGTTTTACATCCAGTTGACATCTAGAATTTTCTACATTTTATTTGTCTTTATTTGTCCTCATAGAGAAAAGTTTTATTGATAGGCTGGGACTGGGTTGGCGGTGAGCTATATTTTAGCATGAACCATTTCTCTATAGGTTCCTTATAAAATCAACATTGGTTATCTTGTGTAGTGGGCAGGTGGAGAATCGTGTCTCTCCACCATGGTCATTCAAGCTCTCTGTCAGGCAAGCTTAATTTTTGCCTCCTAATATCTGAAGTATCGCACAGCCGTGGATGTAGCAGGCTTGTCATGTTCAAAGCGGGACTCATTAATTTTAATCACACCCAGGGGAGGAGGTGCGCAATACTATCAAACAACAGCGTTTTGTTATTCCCCCATCAGCGGTGCGGAGGCAAATTAGAGCCATTCAGACCATTAAAAGACACTGAAGTGTGCCGTCTAGTCTTGGTCGCAGCCACACACACAAGCAATCAAACTTTCCAACGAGTTTGCGAGTCGTCAGCTGCTGAGGAGCTGAGAGCGCCTTTGGTTGAATGCACCGTGTGGATTGCACTGGCCATAATAAGAGCCAGAAGGAGGGAAGCCTGAATTGGGTTTGGCTTAGGTTGGATTAAGACTTGGACTCTGAGATGTGTAAATTGTAACTAGTACCGTGTTTGAGGCACCTCAGCGTAGAAGACTGACCTACTTGTGCGCCTTCACAAACTTTCTCTGCCGCCACAAACCCCCCCACACCCACCCCGAACACACACACACTCTCCTCCTGCTGACGCTAAAAATAACTCTGCTGGCCAGTTTTGGAGACGTTTCAAGCAAAAGTTTGACGATTGCTGCTGACCTAGTGCCAGTGAAAGTGAGCTCTTCATGCATGCTGAGCCGTATTTATGACACACAGTTCAGGGGCCTTTTTAATCTCACATTCAGTAGCTCTTCTGCACTTCTTTATACAGTGTGTGTATTTTCTTGTTTCTGTTTGACATAAAACACGTCATTTCTTTTTGAATTACAGAGTTAATAATCCTATTGACAAAATATAAGTGGCTCAAAGAGTTTTGCTGGCTCTCTGTGCTTTGCTGGTTGTCCAATCTATGTGCAAATGAAAAGGAGAGGAAAGAAAAAAATATGCACTCTTCTCCGTTCTAAATGCTCAGAATAGAATTTAATTACATCGAGTTTGTCAACTGTGCAAAGAGAATCAGCATGATGTTGCTTCCTCTTTTGAGTCAGCTCAATAATGGCTGCCGATTCTGTCAATACACTGATTTTTCATGTTTACAATCATTTGGTAGGGAGAGAAGGGAAGGAGGGGGGGCTCTCCAATCACTTAATTTGTGTGCCATTGTGTGACTATTTCTCTTGCTACATGTGACTACATGAGAAGATTTGGAATTAGAGGATTCGCCACACAGCCCCCCAACATTGTACTGCTTGGTGGGACACCATTGGTCTGAATCAAAGAGAAACGGCGATGCAGCACATGGAGCCACACAATGCCGCAGTCTAATGTTTCGCCAAATAACCACCAAATCCACCACTTATGACAGGCACTGCAATCCAGCTCATTAAGAGATGAAGAGGAGGGGTCTTGGTGCTTCAGTAATATCGGGGGTTGGCTGGATGAGGCATGAAGAATGGGGCGGGTGGAGCAGGAGATGGCTTACTGCTTGAAAGTAATTGGAAACCAAAACAAAGCAAACAACAATGACAACAACAACAACAACAATAAGAAAAACATCAATCTGTACATGCACTGAGCTTGATGAGGTTGTGCTGCTAGAGACTCCAAATCAATAGAACAGGCCACAGCAACAAGAACTAAGGTCAGGCTCCAGCTGATCCAGTCAGCTGGACATCAAGGTGCAAGGGGCCAGGACCCAGTCGAGCCTCTAGTGCGTGGGAAAGGCGGATGGCGTTTGAGGTTGTTGGGAGGGGGGGTTGGTGCGCTTCACCCCACCCTGCTGCAGTCAGTGTGCTGCTTCCCCATCCCTGAGCATCATGGGGGAGTATCTCGTGGCAGACTGTGGGATTAGTCAAGGATCCATCTTGAGGTGCAGATAATGTTGTGTACCCAGACTCCATTGCCCTCAGTGGGACTCGTGTGCGCTTTGACTGAGTGATTACACTAAGCGGGTTCACTCTGTGCTTCGCATCGAGAAAGGGTGTATGAGAGAGATTGAGAGAGAGAGAGGGTGTGTGTGTGTGTGCGTGCGTGTGTGTGAGTGAGAGAGAGAGAGAGAGAGAGTGAGAGAAAGTGAGTGAAGGGGGTAGAGGGGAGGGGGAAAAGCCATGCTGGTGGTGGTATGGCTCGACTGTAGGAATAATGTTGCAGTGTTGTCAAAAGCCTGTGAGTGACTGGCTGATGTTACCCCACCATTTCATTTGACACAGATGGAGGTCGACTGGGACAGAGGACTACTGCAGTTCTCCCATCTCCCATCTGTAGCAGCAGAGGGGGGTGCTTCAGGGGATTTACCGGACTGCCTCCAGGTTTGCCATTCCGCACTTTTTCTGAGAGAGAGAAAAAAAGACAGCAACAACTTATAAAAAATACTATCACTTGCTCCTTCTGAAAAGCACACACCCACACACACAGTCTCACCCAAGGACAGTGTAAGCTGAGGTAACAGTCATGTCCAATTGGGCCATTATTGTTCCAAAGTTGTCAAGGCATATTTGACTGATTCCTCTTCAGTCGACAAATCCGTCTGGTGATTGCTGCTCAGACCGCGGCTCCCTTTTCTCTCATGTCTCCCGCCCGGCCATCGTTAAAAAAGAGAGATTGTGATGGCACCTGACGAGAGGGATTGCACATCTCCAACCTCACCTGCCTGTCACACTTTGACTGACAGGCATGAAGGAATTGGAGGATAAAAACAGAGAGAGAGAGAGATAGAGAGAGAGAAAGAAAAACACAACCTATAAGCCTAGCAGCTGGATGTACACCTGCAATCTATGAAAGAAACAGAACTGACTTGTTTGGATCGCTTCGTCTTAGCGCTAATGGTTTCTGTGGGACTTGTGTGCTCACTTTTGGTTATCTTATCTCGTCTCTCATGGCGTTCTGTACTTGTATATGTACTCCATATGCTCGGTCTTCTTTAGTTTTCTTTAAGCCATGTTAATGCAGCGCAAATAGTGTGCAGGCAATCTTCAAAAGCTGTATTCAGAGTCCAGACAATGCAGTCGTTCATCCCTTTGAAGATGAACACTTTAGTTCGACGGAACACCTAATCACATCCCCCTTCTTTTGTGGTGTTTCTGCTCAGCGTGCGTTTCGTTGCTCGGATACTTCATCTGAGTCGTCTGATCTCCCTCTGTGTCTTTGTACGAAACAATTAATGTGTCGATAGGATGGTCAAGTTGGGTCAGACGCGGCAGAGGAGGAAGAACCAGGCCCATCCTGGCCGAGAAAACCAATAGAAAAATTGAAAAACAAAATTTCTGTCACATCTGCTTTGTCTGTTTTTCAAGTCTGCTCCTTTAAGACAGATGTGGCGGTTCCTTACACATGTAAAAAGAAGCTGATTATGAAAGCATTAAGATGTGATTAAACTGACATTTTCTTAAGAACAACCAAAAGAGTGTTTTGGTGGTGAAGGGAGTGTTGGGGGGGGGGGGTTGGGCAGTAGTGAGAGATTGAGGGGGAGGGGTGCTAGTGGGGTGGAAGCAGAAAGCAGAGAAAAGCGAAGGAGAACTCCACACTGCAGATCTTATCACACTGGCGTAGCGTACATACTGATCTTTGAAGCTGCATATTACGGAGTGTGCTAAGAAGACAAGTGCAGCGGGTGTACAGATCAGAGGAAAGCACGTAAATGCACCTGCTAGATTTCGCTATCAATGAGAGGGTGTCAGTCAGCGTTGGGGCCTTCCAGTCAGCCAAGCCCCAGTCCCCCAGCACTTTTTAATATCAGACCTTTCTTGTCTTTCATCATACTTCGACACTCGATAACGGAACAGAGGAAAAGGCCAGTGCTTTGTACATGTATAGATTTTTTCTCAACATGTTAAGGAATCTGTTCTGCGTGTTAAGCTCAGTAGACAAGCGTGCGTTATTTCACAGGACAGCTGGCTTAGGAGGCCTCAAGTGAACTAGACGCTGAAGTTGTTCCGTTTTTAATGTTTTTTCTCCAGCTTTGTTGTGCTTTGGCTTCTACGACTATGCTGCAAACCCCTAAAGTTTTGTGAGATTGTTAGATTTGTTTCATGGCCACTTTTTTATTGTACTTTTTAACCCCTCAAGTTGGGCTGGTCGCCTTTGAAACAGTTGAATCTGCTCAACTGCCCTGTTGTCTGATAGTACTATATTTACCATGTGCCTCCCTGCCATAATAAAACACAGTGGGGGGAAAAAGCAAGCAATTTTACTGTCAAAAGATCTGAATCCAGATAGGACCTGGACATTTTGATTTATGGGCTGATCAAGTCTTCTCTGAAGGGCGCATTCTCTTCTCTTAAGACTCTTCTCTTAAGTCTCTCACTATTTCATTTCTTCCATCCGGGCAACACACACACACATGCACACACACATACACACACATATACACACACGTGTTTTACCCTGCACATGACCTGAATTAAACATCTAATCAAAAAGAATCATTAAGCTGCGCAAGAGAACATAAACCTGCCCCCTGACGAGACTACCACCCCACCCCCTACCCCACCCCTTCTCCTCTCCCCTCCTCGTTGTTTTTGGGGAGGAGTAGATGTGGCGTCCCGGGGACAGCGCGTTTGTGGCGGGTTGCATCATTCGGCGCATTCCCACTGCGTTAATACATCTGACCCCTGCTTAATTAAAATAACAGACTCCGCTGCCGAGCGTCGAGGAAGAAGGAGGAGGAGTAGGAGAGAAGGGGAAAAAATGAATTAGCCGATTGGTGAATTATTCTAAGTAATCGCTAATTAAGATTCTGGAGAAACAACAGGAAACTCATGAAAGATGTTATTTTTAGAGATGCAGAGGAAGACAAAAGGCAGCTATTCACCCATGCTAAGCTAATCTTGAACAAGCATAAGCCTGTTATAGCAGGGAGTGAGAGTGCTACTGTGGGCAAACCCTTCTTTCGACCTTTTCCCCTGCATTTAGAGGTCATTAAACTAAACAACGTAAGTTTGAGCACAGACACAAATATGCAGTGCAGACTGTATTAATGGGGACCACTAGTCAAAGATATTAACAGCAGTTTGCAAGTATTTGGTTCATCTTAGGGAAATCTGAAATCATAGCACATTTCAGGGATGGAGGGGTAGGGTGGGGGGTTGGAGGGGGGACAATCATGCTTTGGTCATGGCAGAAGCTGTTGTCTCCTGCCATCTTGGATTCTGGCTGCCTCTGTCACACAAGCAGTAATTCTACTGCACGCCATGTTAAGAGGATATCATTATCATGTGTTTTTGGAGTAAGCTGCAGATTTGGTTAAATATAGTGTTGTTGGTTTTTTTTTTTTCTTCCTTTTTTTGTTTCTGCTTCTTTCACTTGGGCATAGAAAGCTAGGTCAAGCCAATCCCCCTCCCAAGGCAATTTCCTCACATTAAGCGGCCAAAGCTCCTCTTCTTTCACGGACGCCATCCAATATCGATGCTGGGCTCAAAAACTGATTGAAAAGAGACTTACATGTTTCAAAGCATGCAGGGAATAGGGGAGCAGGCGACAACCCAAAGTATTAAAGCTTAGATGCTCACCAGCATGCTATAAAAAGACAGAGCATGTCTCTACACTGCACGACATTCAGTGGCAAGTGATATGGGAACCCTGATTTTAGAGAGCTATTCTTTATTATGCTGCTTGTGTCCACACTTAAGACAGGGTCTACTACAAAATGTACTTTGTTAATATTTGTGTATTTTCAATTCTGGATAAAAAAAAAGAAGAAATAATGGGAAAGTTAATGTTTTGTGTGTTATCAGCCATTGGAGACAGAGCACTAAATCTTTTTTAGAACATAATATCTCAAATAGACATCCAAGAAAATATATAGATATCCATATGAAAACAAAACAAATAATATTTTTATGAAAGTCTAGTGTAACACTTGGAATAACGTGAAAACCCAATATGAATTCACATGAAGTAACTTGCTTCCACCCCATGTTTTTGGCACAAGTGCTTAGCATCAATCACTTATCTCAAAAGCAATGGAGAGGAGGGGAAAAATCAATCAGAAGCAGTCTGCACACATATTTTACCTCAGCATACAATACTACTATCTCTGAACCTGTTCACGAATCACACTCATTTACATATAGATAAATAACATACAGTGTAAATTATTTATTGCGAATGATATCTGGATCATCAAACGATAAGAAAGGAGGGGAAGGAGGAGGAGGAGGAGGAATCACTACTTTATTTCTCCCGTTGTGCCTCTTGTCATCCTGCAAGCCATGCAGCCCTGCGTCATGTGAGTGTGTGACTATCTAAAAGAGAATCAGCGCTGCTGTGCCACCACAGGTTTACATATTTATTTAGCTGTCACATCTATCTGATTTGATCATCAGAGCTGATAAGCTAAAGGGATGGGGAAATAATTGTTCTTTCAGATTAAGGATGTGACAAGGTTTTTCTTTTCTTTTTTTTTTTTCTTTGAGTGCCAGTGGAAGGAAGGTGCAAACATTATTAGACATAAAGATGAGCTGAAGATGGATCCACCATGATCAAAAGCCAGGATTAAAATGATTGATCGTGATACTGATAATGACTTTAAATATTTACACTTGTCCCTCATTCCTATGTAAATATTGGAGTTGAATGTGTGAAATCACCCCAGAGCCTAAGATAAACAACTGGAACAGATAACACAGAAAGAATGCAGCATGACAACAATCTTTTTGCTTTTGTCAGTTTACAATATTTGATTGATATGTTTTCATAAAGCAATGCATAGCAAAAATATAACCATGAAAATATTATCTTCTACACATATTTTGACACACACAGGACCAGCATGCAAGCCCTCTACAGTATCTGTGCATTCATTGGCTCTGCTCCCTCTGATGGTCTGAGCCGTTAAGGCTTTCTCCCATTCACCCTGTGACATTTCTGACAAAGACATCTCAGTGATGAGGCAGTGTAAAATATTATCAGCCAGCTTAAGACACAGGAAAATGGCCCCTTTGATTTCCTGTCGATAAGTGTGAATATCTAGCGCGTCTTCTCTCTAAACAGGAAGTTGAGTTCTGCATGCTCTCCCATACAAGCTGACATCCCTTCCTTTGCCCTTCATGTGTGATCCGTTTAGGACATGGCAAAAGGTGCCTCCAAAAAAACAGGGGATCATATAAGATACCCCAAAATATTGCGTTGTGCATTGTGTATGTAGGCAAGGAATAATATAAAAAAGGAGAGAGAGAGAGAGAGAGAGAATGATTGGTGTGGTCACACTGTTGCACAACGGTGTCATCTAGTGGTGGAAGAACCCCCCAGCAGAGCTGACAGAGGGACACACAGCCCCCCTCGTGAGTCGAGAGGAAAATAATCGGAACATGTGTGTATTACAGTGATCACTTCTATTTGTGTTCATCGGCTTGCTTTGTTCACGGATTCATCCAGCTCCAATTATAAGAATAGCATTAAAATATCAATTAATTAACTCAATGGTAAGTAGATTGATTCATTCTAAATAAACATCAGATTGCCAAGGCAAATGAGCTCCGGAATACTGATGCAATAGGGACTGCCAAAGACGGTTGTGTGCGTGATTATCAGCTGACATGTGTATTTGCAAATCTTTTAATTAGCGAAAATAGATAGTATGGCTTCTGCGTGGCAACTGCCTCTCGCACTCTTGTTCTGCCACATTTAAAATGCTACAGAAAGAAATGAAGGGCATACTGGAATTGCTTCCAATTATCGAAAGGGGACTTTGTATGCTGGCTGTTTAATGTCTTTCAATGTAGGTGCAAAGTCATTATTTACCAGTTCGAATACATTTCTTTTGTGTAAGTGTCTTTACTACATGAAAGGGTCTGTATTGGTCTTATTTATTTTCAATAAAGTCTTTAGATATTCATTTACAACTATACCTCAGTTCTACTAGGTTACTGTGCATGATAATATAAAAATATTCATATCAATGTCTTCATATTTAAATATTAATGTTTATTTTTTATGTCCAGCTTTTGATGGCAAATAAAGTGATATCTGTGGTCTATAGTATACTATTTATTTTTGTGCTTCCTGTGACTGAGAATGATGCTGGGCTTTCATTGTGTCTGGCAGAATCTTTCATTTAATGCAATGCAAATGCTACCATGTTACCAGCTATTTGTTTTACAAATAAAGATCTAATCCCTAGTCTATGAATTACTATAGCTATACATTATATTACATGAGGTTCAAAGGCACCCCTGCACATGCTATCAAAGCCTGCCTGTCTTAAATATTCTCACATTCAGTAAACTCCCCATTAACAAGATCCCAACAGAAGGTCAGTGTAGAAATGCATATACTGTAAGTCAATCTCTTTTCTTCTTTTCTTTTCTATTCTTTTTTTAATGCAGAGCTTTGAAGACGCAACGGGGAGGGCTGTTCAACACCACATGGTGAAATAAAGAGCCTTTAATGCAACATGCAGAGGCATTCACACTGACACCCACCCTCTTAGAATCAGACCCATCTCTTTTTGTCTTCTGATTAGTACTGTAGTAAGAAATGACTGTCAGAGAATTATTTGATCTATTCGTTTTGCTGTGTTTTAGTTCACTTTCTCAGGTCAAAACCCTCAAAAAAAGTGTAGCAGGTACGGTAGGGGGCAGTACCTGGTAGAAATAATCTGTGGTGAACTGAAACACTACCACTGCAATACAACATGAACCAACATGTGTAATATACACATGAAGCATGTAAACTCTAAGCGGTGTGTGTGTATTTTTGTTTATTCCAAACAGATTAGCAGATGTTTGAAGCAAGCTCCTGGGAATGAAATGAAACACACACACACACACACACACACACACACACACATAGAGAGAGAGAGAGACAGAGAGAGAGAGAGAGAGAGAGAGAGAGGGAGAGAGAGAGAGAGAGGAGGAGGAGAATAACTGCTCACATTTTGTACAAATGCTTATAATATAATCTAATATATAAATATTGACCTATGTATTTTTTTTTACAGTAGGTTAAACATTATCCTTTGTCCCTCAAGAAGCTATAGTACAGCAATACATAAATATGCAAACTGACTCAGATAAAGCTAGATTAACACAAAGACCATGCACTCAATAGATTCCTCTCTGAAGGTACTCCCAACATCTGCACAAGCAGAAAGGTCTATTTAGGCAGATACCGGTAAAGTGCATGTAACACTTTCGCGATTTAATGCAGTTTTTAATTGGATAGAGGCCCATTATTTCTCAATACAGAAGGGGCAGTGAGGCACGTAAAGCTCTTGAATATTTTTTGCAAATCGTGTTCAACAGCACAATGATTAAGCACGGCACTAAATTTGCCTCACAAAATGAAAAGCAAACTTCATGCAAGGCATAATTTAATTGTTTCCCTGCACATTTTTTCCGCCTAGCCATTGTGGAAGGCTTAACATTTTTAAAGTCTGCTGATCTGTTGTAACAAGGGAGTAGGCCATCCATGGGGATGCAAAAAAACAGAAAAGGAAAAACAGGAAAAAATTAAAAAATAAAACAGATTCACTTGTGTGACTGATCTCAAAATAAATGTGATTTATTTTCTATAACATTCTATAATTGTGCTCAAATGTTTGCATACATGTAATAACAAAAAGTAATATTATTCAACGTAACATGGATTTCTATTTTTGTTATACGTGTGTAATGTTTTTGTACAAGAATGTGGTGGAAAAATCATGCTCAAATTTCACTGACATTCTGTTGTTGCTGCTGCAGTTGCCTTCAGCAGTGTGAATGCTGCCATCTGCCCACCAACTGGTGGAAGTGCAGTTTGCAAGAGGCAAGATTTTTGACATGGCCAAAATACAGCTTTTTACAAATAAAAGTAATTATAATTCTGACTGTTGCAGTTCCATTTCAAATAATGTGTAATAACCACTTTCCATTCCAGAATACTCAAAGAAACCTTTCGCATCTGGACACAATTGATATGTAGAGCAGGGAGATTGTCAAGGAGGAGCTTCATTCCAAAAATCACAGGGAACAGTAATGTTGTGGCACATTCAGTGCTTATGCAAAATAGGTGTAATGTTTCAGCAGCCAATCACAAGTCGCCAGTTATCCCTCCCTATAATGACTATTTCTAGGTCTGCCTCAAACCTGCTAGAGAACTACAGTACACACCACATCCATTGTGTCAATTTTGAGTTGGATTGGACAGAGTGCAGCCATGATGTGGTTATGCACTGTGTTTGTGAGTTTAACAAAAGAGAAGCCGCACAGAAAATAACTTCAATCTCAGATTTGTTAATTCAACTGTTTGAGAGGCTTGAGATGCCGTGGCTGTCTCGTTAGTATTTCAGACACTGATTGCCTCCCGCATCTCATGTAAATCCTCTTAAGTCACTGGTTATTGTTTATTGTGTCGGTGAAGGTGAGGTGCTCCTAAGCCCTGTAGGGTTGCTTATCTCTGCCATGCATGCATCTTTGTTTTTCCTCTGTGAAATGTCTTATTTATTTATTTATTTATTTTCATACAGGCAATGACAAATAAAGTTGCAAAAGATGGTGGTGACATTGGCATACTACATGCTTACTCAACAGGCTGAGGTTAGTTCTGTTCCCTCACAAAGACGAGTCTAGGAAATTTTCTTCTTAACTGAAACAATGCATGAAATTGTCCTCCAACCTTTGAAACCTTTGAAAAAGAATTGTCCCAGTAACTTCATCGTGCAGGAGTGTATTTCCTCATCATTTTATTTGATAGAAGTTATGCATAAAGAAACCTGGAGGAATTTTCATGGAAATCCATTCACGTGGGCCTCTGCAATGTAAGAAATTTCACCATTGCGCTATTTTGCTAACTTGGTAATAAAACCAGACCCTCATTTACACTTTTGTTTTGTACTGAGGGTCTGGACATTCAGTAGTGAGTTTCGATTGCTTGCTTGAGGTGTTCAAGTTTAAAAAGATTGGACCATTCCCTAGCTTGCCTTGACTGATAGCACTGCATTCACAACGCCTCCCTCTGTTGGCAGACTGGACAGGTTAAAACAGAACAGAACATAACAGAACAGAAACAGAAAATAATTGAGAAGCACTGCTGTAAGTCAGTGTTAAGAATCACTTGGCTCTATGGCACCATCTATGGGTCAGTTAATTGTTGAGTCCCAATGATTTGTCTAGTCATGTGCACTGTTGATGAAATATATTCATTTCAATAGATAGCAAGATAACACATATTGTTATAGGAATACGAAAAATAGATGAGTCTAAATGAGTCTTTTTGACCCATGTCTGAAAATAATAATAAAAGTAATGAAAGTAATAACACAAGAAAAAAATGAAGAAAATGAAAGAATTGGGAATATTTTAGAATAATATATAATATTTCAAGAAACACAACAAAGAACCACCATGTGACGCATGACATTCCATAGACAATGAAACCAGGTCTTTTTTTATTCATGTTGTGCATTACAGTGGCAGTAATATAAAAATGCTGTTCACTCAAAAAGCAAAACTGTTGAACTACAAAAGGATTTATAATAATCAAAAAGTTAGTTACAGAAATATGTGGAGCCCTAAAAGGTGGAATCATTTCATTGTGAAGCTACTGAAAATAAAAACTAATCTGGTTCCTGACCCATGTTATGCATTAATCGCTCATAGATTTGTTTGGATTTTATCTAGAATCACAGAGCGGGATAGTCTAGAATGTTCTAGATGTACCCTAGCGGTACCAAATATTTTTTTTTGCTCAGCAGGTACGTCTAGCCATGCACTATAGCGCCTGAGTAGATCTTCTACCAAGGCTTGGTAGGACCAATCACAATGCTCTATCTTTCACTGGGCTGGCCTAACACGTTGACAACAGGGCAGTGATGGTGCAAAACAACTAAGATGGCTGTGGCCGAGGAACAAAAGTTGGCTTTGACATTGACTTTGGAAGAGTCAGACTTGGGCTTTTCTATGAAAGTTGAGCATTGCTGTGATTGGTCTTAGCGCCATTCTATTGCCAATCCTAGCGCCATCCTATTGCACCCCTAGGATTGAGCCCGGTCTATTGGTCATGTCCAGACTACAGATTTTGACTTTATGGTCTGGCTTGTCAGGCTAAGAGAGAGATATACATAAAAGTTATTGACATGACTTGTCTATATGTTTATGGTTCATGAAATGGGATCAGCTCATGAGGAGGGCTGATTCACAGCAGCTGCTTCTACAATACAACCAACAGAACAGTAGAACACACATTTGTACATGTCCTAATTAATACTCTTTTCACAGCAAGTAATGCCTTAAAAAGCTTTAAAAAGAATTACAATTTGTGTAGAGGATTTTTGTGCGAATCACTGTCAAATAAATATTTTCATATCCATCACAAAACTTCTGCTTTCAACTTTGATTTCACAAGGTATTTTTCAACTACCCACAACTTGCAATGTTCAACAAGGAATATTTTTCTTTGGCTATCTAGCTGTTTAATGTTGTGGATGGAGTCTAATATATCTGCAGAATACATTCATAGTTCTTGAGTTCTATGAGTTCTTCCCCATTCTGACGCTCAGTTTGAACTTCAACTGATTGTCATGTATACATCTCATTGTATTGCTGGTATTCAATTCAATTCAATTATATTTATGCAGCGCCTTTTACAATGGCATTGTCTCAAGGAGTCAGCGATGTGACTGGCCATGTGCTAGTCACCTGGTGGTGGACATGGCTAGTGGCATCATTGTGTTGCTTTCTGAGGGTTTGCTGCTGTGAGTGATTTTCTGCAAGATATGCTAGTGTGGACTCGCAGCACATCCCATGCTCGCATGCCCTCCACCGGTAAGGTCTAGTTTTCCTATATTGTGGTGTAAACTCCAATGCGGCTCTAGTGTCAAACACTGTAATTAATACACATTTCGTGTCTTTTCTAAAACTGAGTCAGCTTTAGGTTTCTGCTGCCCTTTTTG
Organism: Tenualosa thibaudeaui; assembly: GCA_027481765.1. NCBI lineage: Eukaryota > Metazoa > Chordata > Actinopteri > Clupeiformes > Clupeidae > Tenualosa > Tenualosa thibaudeaui. Next base: position 7,714,428 of record JAIFZK010000019.1, on the reverse strand, counting down.
AGTACTTTTTGATCAATAAACTTTCTTTTGACTGGAATTCATTTTTCAACTCTGCTCATTCGAACCTGTGAGAATCTAGTTTCATTAGAAGTTGTAATTTCAGAAAGACATCCCCGAGGCACTAGGGCCCAGGGAGGTGTAATCAGGCTACAGTGATGGCCTAGACTTTGATTTCCCGTTTACCAACATTACTTCCTGCGCAAGCACCTTAGAGGTAGAAGATGCTAACATTAAGTTAGACATTAATGTTGCATGGTGTTAGCGGTAGAATTATGTACCTACGAAATGAGACACCATGTCATGGACGGTGAAGAGTGCTTCCATAGTTTGAAAATGCCAGTCCAGATCTAAAGCCTAAATATTCAGATTTCTCCACATTCTTGATTTCCCGTTTATCAACATTAGGCCTACTTGCTGCGCATGCAGCCAAGGGCTAGAGGATGCTAATTTAGACATTAGTCTAGTTGTTGACTACTGTAGCCCAAATTTTGCATGGTGTTAGTGGTAGAGATATGTACCTATGAAATGGGACACCACTTCAAGCACGGTAAGGAGGGCTTCCATAAATTGCACAGCCTGTTTGAAAATGCCAGCTTATGTCTGAAGCCTAAATATTCAGACTTCTGCACACTCTTATACGCCACAAACCGAAAATGTTGCATATTTGTTCATGTAAACGCAGGCATAATTTTTCTTATCATGTTTTGACTCAAAATAATTTCTTCACGTGCATCAAACTAGTGATTTCATTTTGTATAGTAATTTAATTTTTACATTGTGTATGGTTTTCAACCTGCCGTCATCATTCTTCCTCTATTTTCTGGATTATCGCTGTGTAAATTCCAAGGTGTCCTCCTTACTCTTGGAAATCCACACCTGACCTTCCGGTTAAACGGGTGGGTTTTAGGGTTGAAAGGTACTTCTCCTTTGGACATCCAACCCTTTCATGAGTGGAAATGGTTGAAATGGGTCAGGGCCATAATTTTGACGCACAGTGTGTTTAATAAAATCATAAGTGGTATTAATAAAACCATAACTGACCGATTAAGCCTGTTGTCACGTTTTGCAGTATAAATTATTGTGCTATGTTGTGTGTGAATGCACGAGGTCAAAATTATCCACTGAGAATTGCCCTCAATGAAAACACAGTAACGGGTTGCCTCGATAGCAGTGGGGGTTCTCAAAGAATTGTGGGACATGGAGTTGAATCAGTGAACCGCAAACGACAATGATTTTCGTGGCGCTGTACTACAAATCGCAGAGCATTTTGGGGGGTCGAGCAAAGCATTGTTACATTACATTGCTCGTTCTACCACTGTTTTAATGCCTGTAGCCTATATTCTGTGGAGCTTCTTCTTTCGTTGCATTAGGCTACACAGAAATTCGGGGGGGGGGGAATACCAGATTATCCTAACCTGGTGTTGCTTTGCAGGGCACTCGATTTGCATGCGTAAACTTCGGTCACTATGGTCAGGGGATATGAGGGGGAGGCAACGGGGCTTTTGCGTTCATGCAGAATTGGAAACTGTATGCAACAGCCAACGTCATATTTTAAACTATGAATCGAACAATTCCGATTTTAGCGTCGTTGACTATAATATAAAATTATTTTAAGTTAAATTTATTTTAAGTTGCTGAAAAATGACAGGCTACTCTCATATTTCGGTGGGCAAAGTGCTTACGCACCACTTGAGGGCTATCTGTCCACGTGCCTGAATGGACTGGTTTTGCAAGAACTTTGTAGTTAAAACTTGTTCATGCAGGTCGGACAACTCACACGAGCCAACAAGTTGATGTCTATACCCCTGGCTGCACATAAGCAAACTTGTTTACCTTATATATATAAGGAGGAATGGCCAGCTCAAATAGAATTCTCATCAAAGGTGGAAAAATTGTGAATGAAGATGCGACTCAACTGGGTGATGTGTATATTGAAGACGGAAAGATTGTGGCAGTCGGATTAAATCTGCATTTACCCGGTGGGGTGCGGATCATTGATGCCCGGGATAAATTGGTATTGCCAGGAGGCATTGACACTCACACACATATGGAGTTGGCATTTATGGGTACGAAAGCTGTGGATGATTTCGCCATTGGAACGAAGGTAAGGGCGAAGTATTGTCTGAGTTACTGTCGCATACCCTAAACTACACCTTGGCCTATTCGCAATGGGAAATCGCAATGGAATTTCTTTTCACTTTCAAAATGTTGCATTTGCATGTGTATTCTAGTACTTGAACAATGATGGATTTGTTGCATTTATTATTCTTTTTAGCCTACCACCTTGTTATTTGGCGTAAGGACCAGGGGTGGTGTAAATGGCATGCATCTGTGAGAAGTTTGCAATAAAGTTTAAATTTGTTTACAATAAAAATGGCCAAGAATTGTGCAACACCATTCCCTATTCGTGAAAGTGAACATACAAAGAATTAAAAAAAGGTGTCATGGCTTTGTTGCATTGAGTTGGGGGCCACAAGGAAGGTTTCACATGTAACAGTATGGAAAAGTACAGTACGTGCAGTATGTACAGTTAGGAGCAGGTATGTACAGATAAGGGCAGTGTAAAAGTGGGAGTAGATATGTGCAGATTATGTACAAATAAGGAATGGGGGGAAATGGTGGTGTAAATAGGCTTTGATACGACAGAGAAAAAAATTAAATCCTTGTTCAGACTAACAAATACAGAACAAGAACAACATTCATGACACTGTAAGGATGGATTGTAATTATGAAGTATTCATTAATCCACTAGATTAAGATTCCAGGTTAGGAAATGACACATTATTGTAGTATACATACAGCATGTTACACACTGTAATGGAGTGCGTGCCATGGAGCTAATGCTCCAAAGGGTGAACAGTGTAGGGACAGACTGTTTAAATTGTGTTTATATTTACATTTACATTTATGCATTTAGCAGACACTTTTATCCAGGAGGATAACACTCAAGCTACAACACAATGAAAAAACTCACATATTGCTAACATAGACACTGCAATATTTTAAGTTAAAATATGTATATGAAATATATAGTGTAATAAAAGTGCAGTATAATGACAGATTAAGAATAAAAGGTTAAGTCCATTCCTGGTATTCAAGCTGGGTCTTCAAGATTTTCTTGAAGGTGTTTCCGCCCCATGTTCTCCTAGGCTGCCGTGGCAGGGGGAACCACCATGATCCTGGACTTTGTGATCCCCCAGAAGGGAGCCTCACTCCTGGAGGCCTATGAGAAATGGAGGAGCACAGCTGACCCCAAAGTCTGCTGTGACTACTCCCTCCATGTGGCAGTCACCTGGTGGGATGAGTCAGTACGTCACACACACATATACACACACATCACACTAGGGCTTAATTAATTAATGGATGCGTAATTAATTACATATCCATTATTAATTAATTAATTGATGTTAATCTTACACATGACTATTAATTGTTATTTGTTGTTATTGTTACTATAATTTTATCTGTAAATTATGTGGATCCTACAGTGTGTGTTCATGTACCGTTCCATAGAAGTACACTATCATATGTATTGTAATGTCATTCTGCTCCGTTCAATCAATTAAACGTGATATTGATTTTTTGACCAGCCCTAATCTCAATAAAAATCGATAGCGATATATTGTGATCAAACTTGTGGCCACATCACCCAACCCTAAACCACAGACACACAGACACACACACACACATTTTAACAACATCTTCAGTGTCTTCAAAACATGTTTGAACTGCCTGTTCTCTATATACCATAGCTGTGCTATACTATATTTCTTTGATCATTTAATAATACAGTATTTTTTAGTTTCTCTGATTGAATTGTGTCTGTATGTACTTACAGTTCTACACACACACGTATATGCATGTGTCCATTCTAGGTCAAGAAAGAAATGGAAACACTAGTTTGTGAGAAAGGCGTCAACTCTTTCAAAATGTTCATGGCCTATAAGGGGGTCTTCATGCTTCAGGATGATGAGCTGTATTCAGCATTCTCCAGGTGTAAAGAGATTGGTGCCATAGCCCAGGTCCATGCAGAGAATGGAGATTTGATTGCTGAGGTAAGACTTTGTTTTGTTTTTAATCTCTGTCCGGTCATTATTTCCAACAAAGTCCTCATTTTGTTTGACTACAGATACACAGAATTAGAGACATCTTATCATTGTCTGTGTGTGTTGCCAAGGTTACCATTGTTAGATCAGTGGGGTGGTCAATAAATAACTGATTGATCTTGAGGCATAGCTGTTTACAACCCTCTGGGTTAATGCTCACACATAATTGTAAAATTCCAAGAAAAGAAAAAAAGATGTGTTCCTCAACACACATCAACCATTAAGAGATCTGGCTGTGCTGCTATTCATCCATCACATTCAGCCCTCTGTGCAATGCTGATTTTTAGGGTCTTGTGCTTGTGAGGCCATGGACTCTAATAGTAAATAATTAATGTCAGTGTTGATCAGAGTGGAAAGTCACCAGAAAAGGAACACACAGATCTGCCAAGACTACTCCCACAGATCCAGCAGTTCTATGTACTTTGCAAAAAAGGAGTTGAGGCCAAACCAATGCCAGTATGGAGCAAATGAATATTAAAAAAGCTATATTATGAACACAGATTCACAGGACTTTATCCTTTTAACAAGTCGTCAATAAAGTGCATTGTATAAAGTGCAGTGTATTGATGGCAAGTACTGTATTGACAGCAAGTATATGTTGTAGGACAATGCTCAAGTAGCCTATATGTGTTCATTGTTGAGAAGAGTTAACACAAGAAGAGTATAATGTCCCTGTTACAACATCTCTCAGTCTGAGCTCAAATCTCACAGTATTTGTTCTAACTCTGTCCTCTGTCCTAGCTGCCCCCCCCTCCCCATTACTGTTTGCTGTCCTGAGCAGCCTAGTCAGGGTTACAGAGTGCTGTGCCTTTTGCCTGTGTGTTCATATTTGATTTTCATGTATTTGTTTTTTTAAGTCTGTTTTTTCTAACTCAGTTATAACATAATTATATTATAAGGAATTATATTATAATTATTTATTTTTATTGTCTAGTGCTTATTCATTATTTTGTCATTCATTCTTTTGTTTGTTTGTTTGTTTGTTTATTCTTTCAGTTACTTCCAATTTAGCACTGAAAGCCATGGTTACAGTTGAGGACAATTAAACAAAAATTCCACAAGAGGGCAGCAAATCCTAATATTGTGTTGTCATTACAATCTGACCATAATGCTTCAGTAAACACTGTCTATGAAAGCTGTCGTTCTAGAACTCTATAACTATTTATCATAGTAATGCAGTTTCTGTGTGTGTGTGTGTGTGTGTGTGTGTGTAGGCTGCCAAGCGGATGTTGGCTCTGGGCATTACGGGGCCGGAGGGCCATGAGCTGTGCCGACCTGAGGATGTGGAGGCGGAGGCCACACAGAGAGCCATCACCATCGCCCACGCCGTCAACTGCCCACTCTACGTGGTCCACGTCATGAGCAAGTCTGCTGCCAAGGTGGTGGCTGCTGCCCGCCGGAGCGGTCAGTTTGTGTGTGTGTGTGTGTATGTGTGTGTGTGTATATGTCTGTGTCTGTGTGTGTGTGTGTGTGTGTGTGTGTGTGTGTGTGTGGGAGAGAGGAAGAGGGAGAGACAGAGAGACTGGAAGCCAACTTGTTAGATAAAACAATACCAAAGGAATCTGACCTTTGAACTTGTGATATGTTTAGAAGCTGTCCTCTCAAGCCAAGCTTTCTTCCTAATTAGGAGGAAGCAATATTTTTATGTCAGTGATAATAAAGATGATAAAGTAGTAAAGACTGTAGAAGTACAGTGTATATGCATGACCATTGCAAACATGGAAAGACCGTGGCTGGTGTAGAAATGATTTACTTGAACACTTCTAGAATATTGAGACAACATATCTGATCCTGATCAGGTCGTGGTTCAGAGCGGAGACTATTGTCAAATTCTAGCGCAGGTCTGCAGCATACATAAGGTATACATTTAGGTGCATCATCTGTCATTTTTCAGTTGGAAATTTTGCTTCATAACTCATTTCAGTTTCTCTTTAACTTGCCACACTCTCTTCCTGTGCTGTATGTGTGCAGGGCGTGTGGTGTTTGGAGAGCCCATAGCTGCGGGTCTGGGCACAGATGGCACCCACTATTGGCATCAAGACTGGTCCCACGCAGCTGGCTTTGTGATGGGTCCTCCCCTCAGACCTGACCCCAGCACTCCTGGATACCTCATGGACCTACTGGCCAAGTAAATGAACCTAAAGGAATAGTCTGGTCAAGCTATAGCCCTCTTGTTCAAGGTTGCCAAGTGCTGTCAGGAGGAATAAGAACGACAGTTTGGTATGACATAGACAGAATTCGCAAACTGCCAGCTTACACTAACTAAACAGGGCACAGGAAAACAAAACAGCAGTTAGCGGGTGCCATTTTGCTGTTTGGCCTACATTGTACCGAATTATTTCATTCTTATTCCTCCCAATGGCACTCAGCAACCTTGAACATCAGAGCTATGAGTTGATTGACTTTGAAGAATTGCTTTAGCTTTATGACTACAGTAAAGTCCCGAATATAAGCCGCACCATGTATAAAGGTCAGTATTTTATACAAGCTAAAAAAAACAAAACCATGTATTGACCTCACTCGTATATTAACCTCAGGTTACATTGCCCATTGATTCAGAAACAGATGATGATTTCATGACAAAGTAGAACGATGAAAAGAAATGCATTCCCATATATAGTCCTCATCCATTTATTAACCTCATTGATGATTCAGTTCAGCAAATTCAATGCATTAACCTCAATAATTGGGAAATTACAGTATCTTCTATATATTATATTGTCATAACAGTATGTGCTACATGTGTTATTTATTATTTATTATTATTAAATATAACACTGAGTAAATATTCCCCAATATTGATTTATTAGATCGATAGATAGATTTTATTGATCCCAAAGGAAGTTTGAGAACCTGGTCATATTTATTAATCTATACACATATGATTTGTGTTCTTTATTTATGATATTTATGATTTGTCTTCCTTGACAGTGATGATCTGAGTGTTACTGGCACAGACAACTGCACATTCTCCATGTGCCAGAAAGCCCTTGGGAAAGACGATTTCACTAAAATCCCCAACGGTGTGAATGGTGTGGAGGACAGGATGTCTGTCATCTGGGAGAAAGGAGTGGTTAGTCTTTCTTTGATAATGCTTATGTAGTTAGTCTGGCTCAGTAAGTAACTTATAGCTTTGCTAGGTTGATGCTCCCACGACAAGGAAAATTGGACAAATTATAGAGTTTCCAACTTGTTGGTGCCACCAGTGATACCCCAGTGTGAAGATTTCCCAGATGTTCATTCTTTTATTCTATTTATCCTTTATATATGCTGTTTGTATTTTTAAAAAATGATGATTGATACCATTTATGGTTTATGCTTTTGAATTTGAATTAAGCTTACACTATTCTGGGTAAAACAGCATCATTTGTGTATCTAGGTTGTTCCCTCACCCCCTAGTGTCACTCTCTGTTCTCTGGACTTGTGGTGGTTAGTCCAAGGTGCACCAACAGACTGAACCAGCCGTGTTTTTTTGTTTGTTCTGTTCTATTTACTTTTCTGCAGCATAGTGGAAAAATGGATGAGAATCGATTTGTGGCTGTTACTAGTACCAACGCTGCAAAAATCTTCAACCTTTACCCACAAAAAGGCAGAATTTCCCCAGGTTCAGATGCAGACCTGGTCATATGGGACCCAGTGGCCACTAGGTAAAAGACCGTTTTCTGTGAAGTGTGTAGTTTCCTCAGTATAACACAGCCATTGAGTACAATGGGAGAGTAAAGTTGAGATTTTAAACTAGTATAAGCAGGCATAAGATCATTTCTGTTGGTTTCTATTGTTCTGTTTTTCAGCAATGATGGGCAAATAATGCATTATCCCTTACTTATCAGACATGTAATAATGCATTATCCCTTACTTATCAGACATGTAATAATGCATTATCCCTTACTTATCAGACATGTAATAATGCATCATCCCTTACTTATGTATAAATGTATAAATGTAAACAAACATGTATAAATGTAAACAAACTATAGCGTACCATTACTGCTATAACTAACCATCATTATATGGCTGAATTGATGATTAATGAAAATTCAGAGCAACACATATTGCATAGAACAAAAATACTTGGCCAACACTTAGAAGGCCAGTGATCTTCACCTGTGAGTCATGTATGACGTGATAACACTTGTGGCTGACTTAGATAGACCACACAGTTCCCATTTGACATGATTGTCTGAGGATTGTGGTAGGTTCATTGACTTTCAAACTCTGAGTCATGTGGTAATGTCATGCATGGGTGAACTAACAGGAACAGCAAGCCATCATAGTTTGAAATGGGATGTATTATTTTTAACTATCCTCTGTCTTAGTCACTGTACAGTAGCAGGAACTGAATGGATAGGGGTGTGTATGAGTGTGTGCATACACACACACCCACACACACATGCACACCCACACACACAGTCACACAGGCTGGCAATTATGTCTGCACATGGTTGCTTTGTTACAGAAGCCAATAAAAGCTGAATAAGTGACTTGAGGTGAGATGAGGATGGAGCCCAGGGACCGCATTAGCGAAGGCCCATGGCTCTTATATAACCCTATGAGCCCCCACTGCTCCCTCTGTTGTAGCTGAATCAGGGCTGAACCCTTCCAGGCACAGCACAGCACAGCACAGTGCTGTGGCACAAACACAGCGAACATCTAGCTCAGACTCCACTGTCTGCATCCACCACGTGCTAGGCCTACAGGGGGATAGTGAACTCGCTGCATGTTATCAGTGAATGGTATCAGTAGAGCAGTGCTGTTGACTGACCAAAGGTGCCGTTTCATTCAGGATCACTGCCAATGATCTAACTTTAACCAACCTCTGGAGTGTTGGATAGAGTAACATTGTAACAGTCTACTCAAAGTTGTATATGCACGAGAAAAGACCAGATGAGAAGGCACCATTTTGTTTTACATTTTCATGGCAACCAGGAAAAGAAATAAAGCAGAAAAGTCTATATAAATTTAATGAAGAAAGAGACAGATTTGAATAGAGAAGTTCAGTAATTCTTGACTGTCAGGCGTTGGTTGAATTTGTAGTGGCGTGAGGGTCGTTAGTTGGTTAATTAGTTAATAAGTAGTGTTTTTGAAGCTGTGGACAGGCTTTTCATAAAAAGAAATGAAGAGCATAACTACATTTAACTTTGTCATTGCACAAGTTAAAAGGTACCAGTTTGTCATTGCACAAGTTAAAAGGTACCAGTACAACAAAAAGTCTAGATGATAAATATTGCAATGCAGTACAACAAAAAGTCTAGATGATAAATATTGCAAAAACAAACAATGCAATGCAAAAGTGCCTAAGAATGAGACCATTATTGAAGATTTACAGATCTGAAGATTACAGATTCTCGAATCTCAAACTCTGACCACCAGATTCAAGATTCAACATAGACTTTATTGCATCTCATTATAATAGTATGAGATGCTTCAGGTTAGGATGCTCTCTGTGGTGCCTCTATAAAAGGCCTTTAGGATCTTTGTTTGCATACCAAACTTCCTTAGTCATCTGAGGTGGAACAGACGTCGCAGAGCTTTTTTAACAATCTGGTCAGTGTAGCCAGTGTCTGAACACAGATTTTTCTCCATTAGAAATCACTGAAAAATGTCCTGTACTGTTTTACACACTTTGTATGACATCCCAGAGGGACACAAAAACATTCACAAAAACTAGGTAAGAAAAGGAAGTACAGACACTGGAGTGCCATGTGGACCCCTTTGGTGGTCATTAGTCCAGGATTGTAGATACTCTGCTTTGTATTTGACTAGGCCGTGTAGTGAGTCCAGGCATGACAAGGCATACTTAATTGGCCACCCTCTGCATAATGACTGGAAGTGGAACCAAAAAACCTTCTTCCATGGCAGAATTATGTAATGGATGAAGATTTTAGCTTTGATTCTTGGAGCCTAGAGAGCTTTAGAGGAAAACAAGATTTTCCCCTCTCCAATTAAACAAGACCTGAAAACTAGTAATTCTGTGGAATGAAGTCTTACATAAGACTGCTCTATGTGCTCTATATCTGAATGGAATTAGCATTACCTATGTGAGCAATTCATTCTTTAAGTAAACCACAAGTCTCCCTTTGATGAAACGTATCACAGACTTTGACATTTTTGCTGAAGAGCTAATCTAGTTTTTTCCATGACTGCATTTTGTTAATGAAGATCTAAAACAGATGTCATTTCTGTATTAAACTATCATTTTTTTATTATAATTTTTCAGAGGCAAGCATCTTCTGCTTAGAGGCAGGCAGTTGCAGCAGCAGTGTTTTTGTTTGCTTTTTATTGATATTATTGTGCTGATCCAGCATGTCAAAATAAGAAGAGCTTGCACTTTCCAACACACACACACACAACTTGTTTGGCATGTTTACATTATGATGGTCTGTCTTAAGTGAACAATATTTTACATGGGATCAGACAATGATACAGCATTGTTTAGTTGCAGGTGGGGGAAAAAATGACAATTGGAAGAAAAAAAACTTTCTCCCTGGTTGTTCAATTCAAGTCTTTTTGCTTTCCAGGACTATTTCTGCCAAAACTCACCATCAGGCCGTGGACTACAACATCTTTGAGGGCATGGTGTGCCATGGTGTCCCTTTGGTGACCATTTCCAGGGGGAAGGTGGTGTATGAGAATGGAGAGGTTTTGGCCAGTCCAGGAGAAGGTCGATTCATACCCCGAAAACCCTTTGCCGAGTTTGTGTACAAGAGGGTGAATCAGAGAGAGCAGGTCAGTGGCTACTTTCCTGTCACTTGTAACTAACAGGGTTGGAGAACCTAAAAAGCTGGAATTTTAAGATAATTTTCCATTTTTGTAAAAGTCAGGGAGTTCAGCAAATTCATTGAAAGCTTTGGAAAAGTCAACGAGGAGCCTAGTCAGAAGATAGATACAACATATACTTTATGTTTTCTGTTTATGTTTCCTCTTTTAGCACAACATTTATGATTCCACACAACTGGCATTTAATACACAATTCTGTGTAATAATAAACTGTGAAAAGTCCTGGAAATTTCATTCAGCATCACAGAGATTATTTAAAATATTAAAATTTTGTCCGTGAAAATGGGTGGGAACCCTGAACGAATTGAAATGTCACCATGCGGGGACGTCACTAGCTTTGAAAGACGGGATGCTCAGGCCCTTGGTCATAGTTGTGAATATTTTGGTCATGTTTAAAGGAGAAATGCAGTGTGAATCAATCCATAGGCCAGTTGTCTGAGGTCACCAGGTGCTGTTGGTAGGTAAAGAACAAGAAAATCTAATACAACATATACAATACTGAAACTGAGCTAACACTGATGGGGCACAGTAACTTATTTTCAGTTTCAATGTCCTGTGCCCCATTCAGTTAACATTAGCCGCTTGTTCGTTATTTGTCTATATTGCATCATTTCTGGCTCTTTTTCTTGCAGACAGCACTCAGTGACCTTGAACAACAGAGCTATGGATTGATTCACACTGGATCTTTTCCTTTAAATAGGCTACAGTAATTTATTTCTTAGTTATAGAGTATTCTTCAAGGCCTGTTTTCTGACTCATTTTCTCTACCTGCCCTCTTTAAAATCCCCTGCCTTTCCTCGCCTACCTCCTCTGGGTAGGCCTACTTTGTTCTCTCTTTCAATTTTTTTTAAAAATATATATCACAACACCCAATGACAAGTCAATGATTTGCTATTATTAAGGCCATATTTTTGGGGTCATGTTCATGTAAAAGATGCTAGCAGATATTTCCATCAATGCATGGAGAAGAAACTAAACGTGGCATATAATTTATAAAAATTTAGCGCTTAACTCAGACTTGACTTGTATTAGACCATGTGAAAACCATTTAATAGTCATACTTTCTGACATGTTTCTCAGAAGTGGCTTATAAGATATAAAATAAGTGCAACAGAGTGCCTGTTTTGAAGTCAATATCTGCATAAGACACCTGTGTGATGAGGCTGTGTGATTACAAAAAAGCAAGTCAAGTAGCATGAACAGTCTTAACATTATTGGTAGTTGGGGGTCGTGTAGTCTGAACTGGCTATAAGTAGCACTTAAGATTTCTTTGTAACACATTTACAATAATGAAAACTCCTGCCCCAACACAGTCCTCTGTAATTGATGCTGTACAACACTGACCCTTTTCCAAGATAAAGATTTGCAATGATCAGTATCAGCTTAGTGATATGTTTTCTTTTGAACTTTCTCCTCAGGTGGGAACGCCTTGTTCAGTGAGCAGGAAGCCTTATAGCGGGGAAGTCATATCTTTAGCACACAACGGGAATCCCTGAAGATAAAAGTGACAGGTGAAGTCCTAGATGAAATGCCTGGCATGCTCCCTAACACAAAAGAGTAACTTTTCATCAGCCAAGCCTGGGCTTAAGTCCAGGCTGTCAGAATAGACTCCTAGTCATGATGTCCATTGGCTGATATCGGAGGTGACAAGTTTTGTCTCCCTTTCATATCAAGCGCCTCAGATCTTTATAGATTTGAACATCTTGGCCCTCATCTTGCCATCCTAGCCTTTAACAGAGCTGTCACCTTCAGTTGGGGATGCTGTGTTTTTTTTTCACTGAAAGTTTTGAACAATCTGACAATTTTCAAACCATTACCATACATGATAAGAGGACAGAAACATGGAGTTAATGATATGTTCTGAAAAGAGGAAGTAAACTGTGATTGAAAGTAGTATTATTTTAAAGGATGAGAAGAATGTTGCATTTTGTGGCTGTGGAGAGAACTAGTAATAGATTCTGAAATCTCTTTCCCAGTCAAACTAGTTATTTTTATTTATATACAGTGTAAGTTACGTTAAGTTAGTTATGTTTAAAAACCTTTTGCATCATTTTGAGCTATCACCAGAAATTGAGGTTTGTAATTACATATATTTTATTGTACATTTTAGGTCAAAAGGATTGAAATCGAGCCCTGAAAACAAATGGATTTTTCCTCACTTGAAAAAATTTTTCCTCAACTTGTAGTTCTGTATGCCATTGGTTCTCAAACTGGGGGAAACCGGGGACCCTCAGGAGTCCACAGCACGTTGCCAAGGGGTCAGTGAAAAAGTTTGCTACAAAGTAGTTTTTAGAATAAGAGATCAAAAGCATCTGAAAGAACAAATGGCTATAATCTTATATGCCCCAATAAAGTTTGAAAACTCCTGCTGTATGCAGTTCTTTGCTGATCCTTCTTCTCTTGCTGCTGTGTAGTGTGTAAAAGTCACAGCAGCCATTATCATGAGTAAATTGTACAGTACATTTTCATTAAAGTAATTATGTTTCCCATGACTTGTGTCTTTTCATGTTTCATGTATAACAATATTTGGTGTCATTGCAGTAGAATTATTTTGCCATGTCCAAAAAGACAGGATTGATTTGCTTTGTCATATCTAGTGTTTGCAGCAAATAATCATATACTTTGTAATCATAGCAGCCACAGATACACAAACTGAGGACTTTTGCTATTGCCATCACATTAACAGTCCAACTTACATTTGCAAAAATATCTTGTACTGCTACATGACCATTTATTTCCCCTCCTTCTCTTGACAGGTGGTAAATAGAGGTATTAAAACTGAAATGGAAATAAATGTGAATGCTCATGAGTGCCAATTACCTTCTGAAAGGATTGCATCCAACTCTCAATTTGCCTACATGGCAATATTGTGCATTCTGCTGAGGTTTGTCTGAAGGAAACATTGAGAGATACATTAATGCTTAATGCTTAATATAAATTGCTCACCATTCATATGGCATGCAATTAGACTACCCAAGTGAGGACTATATTACATGACACTGAAATAACTCAATTTGTGTTACGCTTATTAGCATTTTGGAGGTCTGCCTTGCAAATGACTCAGTCATCATAAAAGTTGCAGTGCAAGTTTACAAGAACATTTAAAAAGACTTCATCATGGGAACTGTGAACAGTTTAATGTCTAGCTGAGGACACTAAGTAGTGCATTTCATACTCATAGTGGATTATCAACATCGGAGTGATACACACACACAAACACACACACTTACAAATGACATAACAAATCCAAATATAAATGTATATGTAATATACATACAGTTTAAACAGGACAGCAAATGGGAAACCATTTTTTCCTTGGCTTGGCTACTCTATTTTAACATCAGTGAACAAAGTTCAACAATTCATTTCTCCATTCTATGTCCCCTTTTTATGTGAAATTGTAATGAGACACCCAAAATAAATATTAATATTAAAATACTAAAATACAAGTTGTTCATTGTTGACTGGCATGCAGTACTGTAAATATTACTTTCCTAAGCAAACTATTTTATTTTAAATTAATTTGAAGCTCGGTGGTTCAGGCTGTACAGTAATTTCTTGAATATATGTGTAAACCATGTATAAACATCAGATTAGTGTTTTAGTCGAACAAAAAAACAAAACAAAACCATGTATTGACCTCACCCTTGTATTAACCTTACCCATGTATTAACCTCAATTTACTAAACATTACCCTGGTTACTAAATTTACTAAATTTACTAAACATTACCTTGGTTAATAATCGGGAAATTACGGTATTTCAATCTCAAAATCAAGTATGCATGTGTGCTAAGACTCATAATTAGAGCAAGCTTTTTACCGGTAAGCTGCAGTTACTATTGAACTCTTGCTCCTGTACTGTCATAAAGTGAATAACTCTATGATAACTAACAGGTGTTTCTTAATCACTCACAGATTTGTTTAGATTTTGTCCAGAATCATAGAGAGAGAGATACACATCAATAAAAAGTTATTGACATGACTTGTCTATATGTTTATGGGATCATGAAATGAGATCAGCTCATGAGGAGGCCTGATTCACAGGAGCTGCTTCTTCAATACAACCAACAGAACTGTCGAGTATTTGACATGTCCTAATCAATATTCTTTTCACAGCAAGTAATGTGCAGCTTTTAAAAGAGTTCCAATATGTCTTGGGAATTTCTGTATTAATCACTGACATATAAATATTCTTTTCATATCCGTCACAGAGCTTCTGCTTTCAACTTCACTTTTCTTCCCTTTGTTTTCACAAGACATTTCTTAACCACCCACAACTTGCAACATTCAACAAGGAATATTTTTCCTTGGCTATCTAGCTGTCTAATGTATTGGTAGAAAATACATTAACCACACGCCTTTCTGATATAAAATTAGGTCAGGTTTGAGGTTCAAAATTGTCTTGCCATTCACCAAATAAGATTGGACACCAAAACTGGGCCTGAGAAAACAAGGAAGAAGAAAAGAGGAAATCAAGGCAGTGTCACAACAATTAGTCAACTAGTGGAAAGAGTTTGCATAGTAAAATTGTTACACTAATTACTTTTGGGAAGAGCACAACAATGTCATAAATTGCGGTACAGATTCTTATTCTCCAGAACTGATTCTTTTGATATTACTGTATGTTAAAATATTTTAAGAAAATATCCTGTTAGATAAGTAGGGCCAGTATTTCAATATATTCTTCAAATGTTATTTATTTTATTCTAAGACAGTACTAAATATGCTAATTAATTAAGGCCATGTTACAACCATGTTAAAAAGTTACTTAGGTAGCAGTTTCCTCAATTGCTTCTGTAATGCCCTTTTAAAAAGTAGACATAACACAACAAACCTGCTTGACCAGCGTTGCCAACTCTCCTTTCAGCATTCCCACCTTCCACTTGGATCTCTTCCTTAGGATCTTCTCGTGCAAGTGCTGGGCCCGTGCCTCTGCATGCTCAGCAAAGAAATGCTCCGCCACAAGCAACCGGAGCTGGGTGAGTTTTGCAGAGAGGAGACTAAGGCACACCAGCAGGACAAGGATAGCAACCAGGGGCACGGTGGAGTAGAATAGCAGCTTGGGCTCTGGCAGACACTGCTTTTCAAAGAGGGCTATGTGATAAGAGTAGTCCCGCCTGCCTCTGTCCACAGGAATTCTGATCCCTATGACTGCTGTGTCCTCCTGGAAGACAGTGAAATGTCATAGCCTTTGCATTGTGAAAGACTGACTAGATAAAAAATGACTATTTTTGACACATAATCCACAAGTTATTCAGCATTGAGGCATCAGATTTTGACTTGAACCACATGGGGCAACTGCTCTGTCACAATCTTGTACACTGTTTTACAGTTTATCACAGGTTGATTATGGTTTTGCCCATGGTTTTTAAACAAAAAAGTGGCTATGCTAGCAATTATTATGCTAGCAAATGTTGCCACCATGGGCTTCCATCATCTGTTAATGCACCATATGCACATGGGAAGATTACAGTACACTGACACACTCTAAATTCCCCCAACAGAAAGAGCTTGTCCTCACATGTAAAAGTTTGAGACGGTGCATATATTTATATTGTTTGGACATGTTTGATAGCTCTAGCAGATATAGCTTTCATGAACGACTCTAAGGTTTCTTAAAGTATCCTGTCATCCTGTCATAATCTCTTAAGATCGGTTGTGATTGCAATGGCAATGGAATGAATGGCTGTGGTAAACCTATTAATCCCTGGGAAATATCTTCTCAGTCCTCACTCATTTCAGCAAGTTACTCTGTCACCTGGTCAGTGTTGGTAAAGTTGGTATTGTGATATGAATCCATTTTGGCCAAGCTGGTATTATGATATGAATCCATTTTATCTTGCTAGCTTACCTTAAGGTCCTCCAGCTGTCAACAACTTGCTATTACATACATAAATTATACATTATTACAATCTCTTACCTTCAAATGCATGACCACAGGAACCTGAAATGGTTCCAGTTCTTCTAGCCGTGTGCGAAGCACTCTTATGATCCAATACACAAGTGCATCAATGCCAATGAAGATGAGCCAGATGAGTAGGTTAGTGAAAATTGGCATGGCAAACTTCAGCATGACCTTTCCCTCCTTTGCAGAGGGACGGGAGGATGGGATGGCAATGTAACGTTTCCTTTCCTTCTCAGTCAGTGGGAAAATGGAGGGCTTGCCCTGGGCTCGTTGCTGCTCGTCGTAGTGTAGCAGGGCATTGGTGATGAAGATGTTCTGAAAGCTCTTGTCTGTGCGGTACTTTTTCACATAACGGGCAGTGAGGAGCACAAGCAGAAGGATGCCCACCGCTGGCAATAGCTTCTGGGCCACAGAGGAGACTGTGTTTATAGCCACCAGGGCAGACACAGCTGTTTGGTTAAGTGCCTGCTTGGCGTCAGACAGCTTCTGCTGGAACTCCACTGAGTCTGCTGAGGCCTTTAACCTGAACTGTGAGTGGCTTTGTGAAACACCAAAGTCTGTGAAGTGCCTGAGTTGCTCCCCGACCCATCGCAGCATCTGCACGTAGTTGCTGAGCGGAGTTAGGTCCACCAGGGCTTTCTTGGCTTCCAGATTGCAGAGCAAGCTCTTAGCCAGGCCCCTGAAGTTCTCCAGTGTGTTCTGAACATTCCACAAGACCACCAGGCTTGTTCCAGCAGCAATAAGCAGATTCCTGGTCTGCTTCAGGCCGCAGGACATGAGGACCAGAACGGCAAAGCAGCGGACACTTTGCGACAAGGACAAGGCCACACTAGAACCAATGCAGAAAGCAATCGCCACCACAACAGACACCACGGCTTCATACTTGAGAGAATAGCGTAGATCAAGGAAGAGCAGGATGGACAGGAAAATGCTCAAGGCGAGACAGACGGCAGAGAGCAGCAGCTTGCCTCTCAAGTTGTCAGGGTAAGCAGCTGTAAAGAGTTGTGCTATGGCAGACCAGACCTGAAGCAAGGTCCTTTCCATCTTAGCACCAGAAATGATCCTCATTGTCCTAATCTACAGTACAGAGTCAAGAAAAAAGCAATTTCTTGTTTCATCTCCATAAATTCATTATCCATTTTTTTCAGGTTACAAGTAGAAGAATTGTGGAGAAAGACGCATGACACTCAACTTCACTCAACATTGACACTCAACTTCCAGTTTTTGAAGATAAATAGAAATTATCAGTTACAAAGAAACTAAATCCCCATATAAACGTCAAACTGTCAAGATTAACTCACATGCCCTGACCATAACAATAAGTCTGAATGGCATATTTTGAATCAGTTATGATCATTTAAATCAGTTATGCCATTTCAGCATAGTCAGAGCAGCAGTTCAGTCAACACATGCCTGTCTATGTACACTGTGATGAGTAAAAAGAAAAGCAACAATGTCTATTAAATCAGATTGGTAATCACTACATGTGCGAACAGAAAAAACTAAGTTCTTAGAAGATCAGAGACCATGTTTACCTGATGGGGCTCTTGTCTCTTGTCTGTGTCCGAATGCAGGAAGCAGAAGTGCTTCTTTGCTCTTGTACGTCTCAGACAAACCACACTTACTCATCACAGGCATGAGTTATGTTTGTCGCAAATTTAAAACCACACTACTAAAGCACATTCACATGCTGAGCATATAAAAGCTTCAGAGCTATGAAACTCAAGAGAGAATAAAGAGCACCTGAGTATTTATCAAGGGGAAGCTCATTGTCATTCTGGGAGGCAGCACTGGGGGTGTCTTTCAAATAAACAATATACAAACATGAAACATTTAAGGCTCCATCATTTGTGTTAGTAAGGAATTTGGTTGTTAGGGTGCTTCTCTTACTTGATGTCAACTATATATATATATATATATATATATATATATAGATGATGATGCTAACCACTACTGAGTTTTTTTTTCTTTCTTTTTTGCCAGATTAAAGATATTGTCTTATTCAAGGAAATCATTGAGTGTGATGTTGGCTAACATCCACCACCACAGGAAACAGCTTCTCGCTAGGTGCATGCAAGGTGTGTTGAGTGAATGTTGTGGGTATTTCTTATAATCACCTATAACAGTGTGAGTTAAAGGAGAAGATGAAGTCTGTGTGTGTGTGTGTGTGTGTGAAGTTTATAGTTACCCACTCAAATTGGCAAACTTGCCTATTCTCTGAGACTGGACAGGGACACAGGTTTAGTGTAATATCCATTTTTTATTTTTCTAATTTGAAAAATAACTTACATAAATCTCTGTACTCAACCATACTTCACCAAGACATAGCCTTGGCATGAACACATTGCACCAGAAAAAAAGAGAGAAGGCATTCAAAAAGGGTCAGTAACCATCAGTGTCAGGGTCTTTGCCATCAGTTTAGAGACATTATCCCTGTTCCAGAAAGATCTTAATGTTTTTTTGTCTATTGATGCTTATTCATTTTATTCAAATCCCAGGAAATTGGACACTTAGTATGTACAGTGCAATTCAGGAAGGAAATATATAGCTTGTTACAGCAACAAGATATAGAATGAACACTAAAATATATCATTTTGTTCGAATGGAAAAGGAATAATGTCTCAATATGTTGTCATTCAGACACTGAAGCGATACGATTCTGATACCTCTGAGATACACTATTTATAATTACAAAAAATAGCAAAAATGAAAAATAATTGGTCTTGGCTTGTAATTAAATTAACAAAAATATATTAAATTAATTTTTTATGCTTTCTCAAAACAAAACAGAAAAGAAAACTTTTTTGTGGCAATATCTTTAGGTCATTTCCTTTTGCAAGTTCCTCATTAACCCTTGTGATTTAGTCATGGCTTCACCAACAAGGCAGAGAAGGATCAGCAGCACAGCACCACCATTGGTTGTTACTGTCGTGTATCCTAGTAAAAACCTTTTGCTATACCAATTTGCTTAAATACTGAAACAAAACAAACATGCACCCAAAAGCACTTGTCAACTACCACTGGGATTTAAAACATTTGACCTTGCTTTCAAAATTGTTGAACAAAGTTTAGGAGGTGGAATGTTTCTTTTAAAATGAAAAAAAGAGAAAGAAAAACTTTCTGATCTGTTGATTTGTCAGATCATGTTCAAGAACTGATTTCCATTACCTAATTTTTGAGTTCAATTTCAGGTGAGGGAGAAACTAAACATTGTTGACATGCACTGTACAAGAAACGGCATTTTTTTTCTCAAATCCCCAAATATCATCTTTATCAAAACATGCTGAGTTACTGTTAGGTGAGCCCAAGCCATGTTGCAGAAAATCCTTTTCAACATGCTTGTTTTAAACAAATCAAATCCCAAATACAGATTTTTAAAACTTTAATGAGCAGAAAAAAAGAGACTATCTGCTCAGAATCATCAGAATGAAATCAGGGAGAGGGTTGGGGTGGTCAGGAGGAAGGGGGCGGGGGTTGAGGAGGAGAGGGGGGCGGGGTTACAACAGTTGCAGTGAGTACAATGGTTACTCTGGGAGATGGAATGATAGAGGGCGGGGAAGAAACATACAGTTTGCACATCATGTTCATCCTCAAGAGGCCTGTGCCTTTACAATAAAGAAATAATAAAACGTTTAATCTTTTTTTTTTTAATTTATTTACTTCTGTCACATAAACAGGATTTGACTTGTTACTGTAAATAACCCGGAAGTATTTTCCTTTTAGACTTCATGTCAACTGCATGTCTGTAAAAATACAGACTATGAGTTCTAAAGGACGATAAACAAGGAATCTTTTTTTCTGTAATCACGCTTTTGCATTCACTCCCCTTGAAAACCATGCACTAGTGAAATTTATCTTTAAAAATAATATAAACGGTTGAAAATGGCTGTTCTGTCTTGTGTGTTTCTTATTTTCTTTTTTGCAAGTTGCAGCCTCAAGAAAATATTTTTTTTTTACTTTTAAAGTTCAGCTAAATTTGTGTCCATGCAAAAAAATCATTTTTTTCTCCTCATTTAAATTTCATACAATATATCAACAGAGAAACAGTTCAATTGGATCACAAAAGTTCATGTCTGGGTTGCCAAGTCCTACTGCTCTGGAGAGTTCATGGTTGCCATCTTTGTATTGCCTTTTCGAAAAAAAAATTCAAGTCTCTCTGGTGGACTTGGGGCGATGTACATTTCAGGGAGAAGTATGGATGGAGTCGTCAGGGCTCTTCACTCACTGGACACCTCTCTTTGACCCCATCCTCTTGTCCTTCCTCTGATCAGTTGACCCAGCTGAAGGCTGGTGGAATGGCATGACCAAGCCTCCACTCTGAAACACTGTTACCCCATTCAGCTCACTCATATCGAAATAAAAAAAAACCCAAGAAAATAAAAACGAACAAATAAGACCTAACAATTTTTTTCTCTTAATTTAAAAAATAAGAGAAAAAAACACAATGGGCTTTTGAAAAACTCATCAACTCTCGCTCGTCATCTACCCCTCATGGCTTGAAAAGAACAAGAAGCCAGGAATTGTGGGATACCCTCAACAACAGGAGTCGACTTCCTGTTTTCACCGTTTGCCAGTGACCCCTGCACCCACCAACGGAATGACGGTGACGGGGTCTTGCTCTTCAGTCGCACAATGTGTGCGATGAATATTTTAATTTTTTTTGCGATTAAACACAGGACCACTGTTTTTTACCCCTTAAGAAACAGGCTCAGAAGACACAACATCAAGCATGCAGTGTAACCGGGGGGGTGTGACCTGTCGCAAATTCTCAAGCTCCACCCTCTGGCTTGCTACAACAACGCTATCTTTTTTAAGCACACACTGCTACGAGCGGCCGAACGATGAACTGTCCAATGAGGATTGGGAAGCTCGTCGAGTCAAGGGGGCCAACGTAGGGTCCACCAATGAGGAGGGAGGGAAGAGCTTGAACCAGCCAATCACCATGTTGGACAAGTCCAGCTCGTCTAGGAGTATCTGAACTGCTCCCATGAAGGATTTGTGATCCATGCGTCCGTAATCTCCCCAGACAATGACCTAGAATGAAGAATAGTCAAATCATCAGTCAAACAATATTAAACTTTGAACTAAACTTTAAACTAAAAGCTGTTGACTGCAGAATCTAAAAAAATATAACTCTTGTTCAAATGTTTTTGAATGACCTGTAGACCATACCTGTAAAACTTTGCCACCTGGATTCTCTTCAAATGACAGTTGTTGCTGGTAAAGGGGGTCCAGTGTTTTACGAGCTACCTTAGTTTTCTTTTTGGCAATGCAGGCTCCATTTTCCAGCAGGTACACCTTCACATAGGGGGCTGCAAGAGAACACCTCACTGTCACCACAAACACTATGGCATCATTACCATGCCACTTACTTAAATCAGAAATAATATAGATATATTTAGGTTCATCTGATTTTGTTAATGAAAAGGAAAAAGTATACCAAGAATAAACAAGTGTTTACAAGTGTAAACCATTTAACGTGTCCTCTGAGAAGTGCATTACAGCCTTTTACTATGTACATACAGTATGTACTATGTCTGGGAAGAAGCTAAGGACAGTTGTGTTACATGCACACTGTGGTGTGATATGTTTGGTTTGTGTTCTATAGCCTGGTAGACCAGACCCATTCGCTTAGCTTGCACTTGCACTTTGTGCAAAGAGTCTCTCGATAGGAAGACATACACTTCATGGTGGGTGGGCACTTTGTTTGAACTTTAAAAATTGGGTGTGCCAATTGGTTGCTACAAAATCTAGTTGGGGGAACCAAAGCCTTAGGAGAGTACCCTGACTTAGTACTTTAGAGAAATACAATTCTAAGTAAAGACACTATGGCAAAGCTTACCTGGCAGTGCTTTTGAACCTGGTTTACCCACAAGACCACGGGCTCGGATGATCTCCACCTCAAGGGCGCCTTTCTTCTCAACCATTCCGATTTGAATGTCACCTGCAAACACGCACACACAGTGCCGACAGACATGAGCCATGGACCAAGAATGAAACTCCACAGCGGTACAAATTTAGAAACAGGGCTCTTCTCGTGCCATTCTTTCCTTCCAGTTGGAAGTGTATTCAGGAAGTCTAAACAACCATGACCAAGACATACAAGCCCTGTGTTTTGGCTCATAGAGCAGCATGCATAGCATACCCCTCCAAAAATAAAGTTAGGCAAACAAAGACGAGCTCCAGAGATGTTCCAGGCTTTTTTTTGTGAACCTACCCATTGGGGGCGTGGCCAATGTCTGCCGTCCAACCAGCTGAGCGGGTCCAAGCCCATCAAGGAAGTCGCTGAACTGGCTGTCGGACGAGAGCCTCACGCCTGGGAAGATGAGGCTGAGAGAGGGACACAGGAAGGGTTACCTTGGATACAGATCTCAGGTTCAGTAAAAATAAACAACACAAACCTTTTCTGCTATTAATGAACATCTAGGAAGTATACATCCGGAAGATATCAAAATATCTTGAAGGTGAATTTCCAACATGAAATGGCAGTGAGTGAGTATGATTGATCGTGGGTATGGATCGCTACCTGTGTGTATGTGTGTGTGTGTGTGTATGGGTGTATGTGCATGCGTATATGTATGTACCTCTGTGTGTGTGTCTGTGTGTTTATGTATGGACTCTATGTGTGTGCATACATGCCTTTCTGTGTGTGTGTGTGCATGTGTGTCACTCACTTTCCCTCGGAGCTGTAGCTGTTCATGCTGCCATCAGTGGACTCCCTGCTGGCTTGTCTAGTCATCCTGCTCCTCATCTCAACAGCTAAGCCCGTCTCTGTGCTCCTCTGGATGGTACTGCGCAGCTTCTTACCTCCTGCTGCTCAAACACCCATAAAGGAAAACAGAGAGAAAAAGAGAGAGAGAGAGGTTAGGCCTTGGAACATCAAAGACAATATGAGATCCAAAGTGATATTCGTGTGCACAAATAAAGCTCCTGTCTCCGGTATCAGAAGCATGGAGTCAGGCCAACTCTGCACAAACAACCCTGCAAATGACCAGCTTCCTATCTAACATCCACAAGTGGGCCTTCTCCCCATGACTCCCCAACTCTCTGAGACATTCCTCCAACCCTTGTACCAAGTGTATATGTGTGTGAGTGTGTGTGTGTGTGTGTGTGTGTGTGTGTGTGTGTGTGTGTGTCAGACAGAAAGCAGACCAGCATCCTGGAGATAAGGAACACCGTGTATGGTTCTACTTTCTTCCGGTTAAAATTATCCTGAAGGAGCACAGAGCTGCCTGTTTGGTTAGGTATGCGTGTGTGTGTGTATGTGTATGTACGTGTGTTTGTGAGTGTGTGTGAGAAAGACAATGAATGTGGGTATTTTTGTGTGTGTGCGTGTCACTGAGAAAGAGAATATGAGAGAGAGAGTGTGTTTGCATGTGCGTGTCACTAAGAAAGAGTATTCTACACTTACTGACTATTCTTTCTATTTGATTTAATAAACTATTGTTTTAACGTTGTGCCTGGTGTAAACCCCCTCTAGTTTATCTCCACCTCGAGCCAAGTGGTCATAACACTGAGTTTGTGTGTGTGTGTGTGTGTGTGTATGTGTGTGCGCAACGTGTGTGTAGTGCTTCGCTCTCGCAGCCCTCTGGCCTGCCTCAGCTGATAGGAGGCGACAGCTGACTTCCTCCATCAGACCTGCTGCTTGTCTCCCTCCCAACGATGTGACAGGGCGCATAGTCGCCACACGTGGCCCAGAATGCTAAGAGGCTGATGCACAGGGGCCATGTTCCTGCGACCCAGGGAACCAGTGTTTGGGTTCACGGCACCCAAACCCCCTCTCATTCCTCCTCAAAGATCAACTGCCCATCAAAGAGGGTCCTATGTTGCATGACATTTAAAGCATAAATGAATCAACAAGGATTGTAAACAGACCGAACCCCCGTGTCCTTCGAGGAATGCAAAATCTGTTTACACTAGTAAAATGCTACTTAAGGAGAGTCTGTATCAGACACACCTTTCTCTTTGTGCTATTTATTGACTGCCTCATGAAGGCTGTCATGAGGATCAGTAAGTTGATGTACAAGTGTATGCATGTAAAGGAGTGTATGAATGAATATAAACATTTATTTACATTTATGCATTTAGCAATGCTTTTATCAAGCGACTTACAACTATCAATTGTTCAGGGACAGTCTCCCCTAGAGCAAATTAGGTTTAAGTACCAGGGGCACAACGGTGGCATCCAGATTCATACCCACAACTTTTCAGGCTACTAGCATGCTAACTAGGTTCCTTAACCGCTACGCTACCACAAAGAAGTGTATGAATTAGTTACTCTTCATCAGTTAATGATGTTATTACTAGCCTGCCCCTCTGTGTGTGTGCTCTGTGCTGCTGTCAAGTGCAGCACAAACTGTGTCTATGGACACTGCTGTTGTACTCAGTTCAGTGTCCTGGACTGGGCTGCAGGCACAGATCGGCATGAGTCAGGGTGCCAATCCACATGGAGGGGATGCGAACGAGCTGTCTGTGTAGTGCTTTATCGGGCTGCCACGCGATGGCACTTTGAAGAGGGCTGTTTGTGGCATCCCCCTTCGAGCGAACAGATAAACTGACTGGGGTGACCCCTGAACACAGTGACAAAACAATGCCAGAGATAAGCGCTTAGTGTTAGCGACAGTCAGAGCTCTGCGTTTCCTGGGGCAGGGCGAGTCAGCAGCATTAGCAGTGAGCTTCTGGAGAGTCGTAGTCACTGCACATGCGCGCACACACACACACACACACACACACACACACACACACACACACACACACACACACACACACACACACACACAAAGCTATTCACTCAAAGCTATTCACACAAAGCTATTCAATGTCACATGCCTTTGCTTCTGGCTTTATCAAAGAGTGCCACTGCTTCCATTCATGAGCAGGATCAATAGCTAATATAACAAACAGGGCATTCTACAGTGGTGCCCAACTTTTCTAAAAAAGACTCCTACACAAAACATTGATTAAAAACACACATATAACACCCAACACACAGACACACAGCCATTCTTAATAAACTTATATTGTTATTCACTTTATGGATAATACCACTTTAATTTTACGTTAATCACTTTAGTTAACCAACACAAGGCACTCTCCTCCATGCGCTACCTCTAAAGCTCTTCAGCTAGTCGCCTGGGGAGTCTGGTATTAAAAAGATTAGAGGCCGGCTTTGTGAAAAGCCGTCTTCTCTCAGACACCCAATGTGAAGGGTTGCTCCTGATTAACATTCTCCCTCCCTGCCAATAAAAAGTGTGTGCCTTTTTTTGAAGGGCTCTGAAAAAAAATATGGAGAGGAGGAGGTTAATAATTCAAAGGTCAGATGGATTGGGCTGTCGGTGCAAGTAATTTTCCATCTCGCTGTCTCAGAAAGCTGGTGAATCTGAAATATGAGCGACAAAGAAAAATGATAGGAGAGAAGGAGGAGAGAGAGAGAGAGGAGAGGAGGCAGACTGTCTCAAGGTGAGGATGCTGCGAACAGCGCATTCTTCTTCTGTTACACCACTCCCCTTCTGGACTGGTCTTCCGTACGCAGTCTTTTGTAATAAGATTACACTCACAGATGTGTCTGTATATGAATGAGGATGCTGACCTTGGAACAGTCCTATTAAAGGTTAGACTTACTGAGCATGCACTGCTGCTAACACAGTTACAGATAGTTGTTTTTTCTGACCAAACCACATTAGAAACATTAGATGTCAGCTCAATCTTAGAAAGGTGCACACAAGCAAACCGTACCCCCACAAAATGCTGACCCGACGTTTTTAATCACAGTCCCCTAATTGATGCTTTCATGTGTGCTTCCATGACAACCTCCCCTCGCAAAGGAGCATAGAAGACATTGCATACAACTCCACCAAGCAACCAACCATCCCCCCTCAGTGTAACACCAGCCAGCCCTGGATGAGGCAAGCGCCTGGGGGAAATGTTACTGTTTCACCTCGTATTGATTCCCCACCAATCAGGGATACATGATGCTGAACAGAGCGGATAAAAACTCCTGCAGAGCCGGCGCCTCAAGTCTGACCAGAAGCTCTTACACACACAGACACGGACAGACACAGACAGATACACACATACACACACACATACAATACACACACAAACTGTACGTTTTGATGCTATCTACAGAATGTGACACAAGTGTGTTTGTGTCTGCCCGGACGCAGCGTGGTATCATCTTCTTACCTCCGTCCTCCTCGTCGAAGGAACTCATGCAGGGGAAGTAGACGGCGAGTGCCTCAAAGGAGGCCGACAGGCTCATGCGACTCTGGGAGCGCTGCATTCGCGCGTTGGGCCCCCCCCCGGCCGCCGCTGCCGAGGCATCCTGGCTCTGCCTGCCCATCTCTCACACACACACCGCCCTCCCAACTCTACTGGCTGCTACTGCTGCAGATGAGAGGCTCTTCCTCTCTCTCTGTACTCTTCTTCCTGCGATGTTTGTCACTCTTCTTTCCCACTCTCTCTCTTTCTTCTTCAGCTGCTAAATGTCAGCCGCTTCTGTGGCCGCGTCTTCTGTCTGTGTTCAGCTCTTGGTGCTCGGCGACAGTGAATGCCTCGTTCTTCTCTACTGCGACTGCTTTAGTCTTTGCTCTCTCTCACTCTCTGCCTCTCTCTGGCAGATGTCACTGTTTTTCTGGGCTGTGTTGCTACAGTGCCAATGGTCCCTCTCTCTTGCTCTCTGTCTCCCCCTCTGACACTTTTGCTGCTCTTGCCCTCCTGAGGTTGGCAAAGGCACGTGGTGGTTGTGGTGCTAATGCTGCCTTGCGTGTTGCTGGTTTCTCCGGGGCAAAGCGGCAATCCGCGAGTGCGAGTGTGAGCGACACTATCTCCAGACTTTGTGTGTGTGTGTATGTTTGTGTGTGTGTAGGAGTGTGCTAGATTCCCTGGAGGGTTAGTACAGTGTGCCTGCTTTCGGTGCTGGCTATACGCTGGGTGTGTATGCGTGTGTGTGTGCAGTCTCGTGGCTGCAGCGATTCTGTTTCCTCTCCTCTTGCTACCTCAGTCTTTTCTAACGCATTGCTCTGCTGGGGAGGCGGGCTGGGGGAGGGGAGACGGGGGTGGGCCTCAGCTCCAGCTCAGCCAATCAGAGCAAATGCAGCTGATGAGCACCTCAAATGGTCCTCCAAGCGCAAGAGCTCTACCCAGAGATACTGTGTGTGAGTGTGTGTGTGTGCACACACACACTAGCCATTAGGAGAGAGATCAGCATCCCTACACACACATGCTCAAATACACAGACACGCACAAATACACAATCCTCTTGAGACAGACTGAGCCCTCAGTTGGTCACTCACAGTTCACGTGTTACACACACATGCATACACACACACACACACACACACACACACACACACACACATGCACACACACACACACACAGTGCAAACCCTAACCTATCCTCACCAGCCCCCTCCATTTGCAAAACAAGGGCCAGTATTTTTCCTCTTGTGACACCTTGCTTCTAATCTTGCATCAACTATGCTGTTTTTTTCCTCAATATTTTAAATATTTGGTGTAAAGATACCTAAAACATAACACATTTGTTCTAGGCATATACATCAGCACTCTGGTTATAAAAACTCGTGAGAATGTTTATTTAAAAATCACTCAATTGGTTGACGACTGAGTTTGTGTCTCTACTGAAAGCTTACTTACAAGGCTTACTTAGAGGAAAACATGTTTAAAGGTTATCTCAACCTGTCATCTCCTCCAAATTGCCAATCTCCTCTGTAACCGAAGAAGCTTATTTTACAGCCATCTTTAACATCTACAAACAGACAGGAATCTGAAGGAAAAAAACAGTCTATTATCCTATCATATATCAATGTATGCCTTTTACTTAAACTTTTCTTCATAATACAAAACAAGGGGTAAGACCATCCACCCTCAGTGATGAGAGAAACATGGCAGACTTTTTTGCACCATTTTAGAGTTTTATCAAGCAGACATGTGATCATCCAAGGGCGCCACAGGCAGAGAAGAAGCTAAAGAGACAGAGAGTGACCTAGGCTGTCTGAGGCGCCTCTTCTGAAACGCCAGTGAGTTTTGTGCGCTGCGCTGAGCTGCGCAGCAACAGCTGGGAAAAAGCGCAGTGTTTTGACAGGCCTGTCATCAGAGGCACCACCAGGGCCTTCGCTCTGAGGAAATGTTGGCAGAATGGGCACACAAAGCTGGCAATTATGCCACTGAGAACCTAAAAGCACAGCACTTGCCCCCCACTTCCAGTCCTATGTCACCCCCCCATTCCCTCAATCTCTGAAGATTCCACTCTTCCTGAGGAAAGAAAAAAAAAACTAAACTAAAGGAGAAAAGCTCAGCTGCTTGTGTATCTGTAAGGACCTGTTAATAACAGTTTGTCATCCACGGGCCACTTTCTCTCTCAAACACTCCAAACACCCCATGCCACAGCATCCCGCTCCATACACACAAGTAAACTCCTGCAAAGAAGACAGATGAAACAGATGGGCCCGCAGTGCTTTGGCACATGCCTCTGTGGAGAGACGCATCGTTCAGACAGCAGGCAGGGGCAAGCAGAAATGCTCCTCTCTGAGAGGCAAACCGTGTAAGCTGCTCTCAGCAGCTCATCTCAGCGAATTGAGTCTGTGTGTTCCAACCCAACACTCCAAACCCACTCAGACTTTCCACCAGGGTTTGAAGTTATGGAAAAGGCTTCCTGTGGGACACGAGTCTCACTATCCACCTGAACATTTCCGTTGCCTTTTTCAATAGGGAGCAAATGACCTAGTTTGTTAGGTTTTGTCCATTTAGGCTGAAGTTCATTATGAAACTGATGATCACAATGACTATGATGTTGGCCTTGAGACAAGCCCAAGGGCACTCATTTTAGATGTCAGCCAGACTGAGAGCACCTGACCTAAAAAAACTAAATTATATGCTAAGGGTCTTTACAAAAGCAGAATGATGCACTGGCAACTAACACATTGCTGACAATTAGGGAAAAAAAAACTAAACAAAAGAACAAAATATAATAAAATACAGAGAACTAATACAGTATTTTCCCCAGACATGTTCCACCCATTTGTTGAGCGCTATGATGGGCTGTGTGTGCTGCAGATGGGACTGTCTGTTTTAAAATGGCTGATGGGACCATACTGTGGGAGAAAGAGAGAGAGAGAGAGGGAGAGAGTAAGAGAGAGAGAGACGGTATGCTGCTATGGTATGCTTCAGTGATCACCATCCTTGCATCAAATGCGCGCCCCTCAGCGAGGTCACGCCACACCACCACCTGCCCAAACATACACACAAATGAATCCCCCCAACACACACACACACACACACACACACACACACAAACATACCTCCAGAGGACCCAAAAGACAACAGGGAAATAAGTGCATTTGCATTAATGCAGACTCATTATTGCAAGCTGAAAGCTGTTTGAAAGTATAAAACCGCATGAAAGTTTGAGTTGCATTATGCATGCTGGCGACTGCTGGAGGCAGAAACCTTCAGATGTTAAGACAGTATACTACACTGCAAGCACACTACACTGCAAGCACACTATGCTGTTCCACAATACTGTAGCTGAGACAGGAGAGCAAAAAAAAACAGTTGTATGTTTCAAATTGTTATGAATATCAACAACTTCATAAACATGAAGATGTTTTATTTTGCGAACAAGGCTCCTGTATGTGTTTATATTCACAAGCCAACTTCTCCCGAACACCCTGTGCTTCACTAGGCCACAGGCCCATGATGGCCGATGGAGTCAAAATCAAAACCATGCCTGAGTCTCCGAATTGGTAAACAGCATGAAGCGTGTTGGACGAGGTCTACAGCCAAAACCCTGCTCCATTTGTTCAGTGGGGAGAAGATAAGTGTTTGGATGAAGCTCAGTCTTCAGCGCTGGATAAACCTTGATTTGTTGCATTCTCAGTCTCTACAAGGGGTGGTCTGCACAAAAGTTGTGCAGTCTTGTCATTTTTTTTGCATTGTCATAGGCCAGAAATGCATTAGTGGGGAAGTCCTTGCAGGCATTGCAGGAGTACGGCACATTGTCATGCATGCGGCACTTGCGACACGTGTCGCCAAATGTCCAAAGCGAGAAGCAACACGTTGCGCACGTGACGATGCCCATGTCTGGTGCAAACACATAGCCGCTCCTCCCAGTGCTGGTTTGAACCACGATGATTACGAAGAAAAACGCGGTTATTTGGCGCCCAAACTCACACTGGTCTCAAGACAACAGATCAATTACAGGTGCCCCTGACCTACAGCACTAACCAGCCTGATCTAAGCCAAAAAGAAAGCTTTAGCTGGTTCACAAACAAATCATGAGCATGGAGCAGACTTGAGCACGGAGGCAATTAATTACATTAGTTACAATGGCTCACATGACCTTTGAAAAAAAGAAAAACATTCAGAGATCAAAATGGCACAAAGGGTGAAAAACACTCTAGCAACAAAGTGTTACATTTTGAGATTTGTGATTCTCTAAACTTCCTTTTTGCTTTCCATTTCTTTGAGCTTTTATTTACTTTTAATCATAGGTAAGCTGAAATAAGCTGGTCCTTAGCTCTCATTAAACCCTTCCTACCTACTTCTCATATCACATTTTCATGAAAATTACATGAATGTTTACTTGATTTAAAACATCAGTGATGTTTCAGATGCCATGGCAATTATGAATACTTTCCATTTCGACTGGCAATAGAAGGGCACTAAGATGAACACTGATTGCAATAAAAGCTGAAGTCTTAACTTCCTCCAGTGTTTGAGACAACCAACTGATCTAGAAACCTTTTTAGGACTGCGTGCCTCTAGTCTTACAGAAGCAAATGGGGTAGAAAAGCCTCAACATTCACCATTTCACAGGATGCAGTGAGTTTTCATTCCCCCTGCTGCCGAGAAATACCAAGAAAGATTCTTGTGTTAGGACAGAGCTTCAATATTAATAATAGCAAATAAATCAGAGAGACACCTTGTGTTAAACAGGAACCATTTCATTGCGCAACCCCCCTACCCATGGCCGGCGCCTGAAACTATGTTGTAAAACGCCTCTGAAACATAACAAAAGATGACAGAAGAGACAGACTGTCTGGAACACACAAACACTCACTCACACACACACATACACACACACACACACACACACACACACACACACACACACACACCCACACACACACACACAAACACACACACAGGGCCACTTGTCTGGCAGCACTACAGAGAGGATCATGCACGGACATGTGTATGTGGTGTGAGACAGGGCTGTTATGTGCACACTGTTTCCCCGAAGTGACACACACCTGTCTGTAGAGTGTTGGGTAAAAGAGAGAAGAGGGCCTCTCAATCAGGAGGGACTGTTCAGAAGTGTGCAGTTGATTGATTGGATCAAAACAACACTGATACATGTAGCCTATAGGTGTCCACACTAATTCTAATGGATCTAGAGAAACACATCTGCTCACCCACCTCCCAACAAACACACACACACAACATACGCACACACTGACATATACACAGTCATGATCCTTGCCAGACCTGTAGAGTCAACATCCTTCAGCCAACGGGTCTAGTCCAGAAAAGCACAGCGTTCTAAAAGAAACATGGCAGTTTCACCAGCCACAGTCTGATTATGTTATTGTCAAAACTTGCCCAGGACCCAGAGACCCTGGGCTTCCATGTGAGGGATGTAGTATGTGGAGCCCCAGAACAGTTTGCGCACTGGCAAGCTCAGCTAGCCCACATAAGCTTGGCCAGAACGTTAACCTATACATCACACACAGAGAGATGAGAGAGAGAGAGAAACAGAGAGAGAGAGCAAGAGAGAGAGATGTGTGAGTCACTCTGCATGAGAGGTCGGGTGAGGTGACGACTGGGGAACAGGGATGTTGGGCGACTGCCAGCTCCGGTGGTACCACTGAGCGTTCCAATCACCAATCATCAGTGTGGTAGGAGACGAGACCAGAGGTCCCAGATCAGGAGACAGCGAACCCCACGATGAGAGAGAACACATACACCCACACCACTCATACACACACACCCACATACACACATACACCCACATACACTCATACACACATATACCCACACCACTCATACACACATACCACTCATACACACAAACACCCACATACACTCATACACACATACACCCACACCACTCATACACACATACACCCACACCCACACATACACCCACACCACCTCATACACACATACACCCACATACACCCACACCACTCATACACACATACACCCACACCCACACATACACCCACACCACCTCATACACACATACACCCACACCACTCATACACACATACCACTCATACACACATATACCCACACCACTCATACACACATACACCCACACCACTCAAACACACATACACCCACATACACACATACACCCACACCACTCATACACCCATGCACTCACATACACACACACACACACACACACACACACACACACACACATACACACATATACACATACAGCCACACCAGAGAGAGAGAGAAAATGAGAGAGAGAGAGAGAAAGAGAAGCATCTGGCAATAAAGAGCACGAGCCAGCCAGGCACAGATCTAAAACAGAAGTGTGCGGCAACGAGCATGTGCCATCAATCAGAAGCTCTTCCTGCCACACATCCCTCCCTCCCTCCCTCTCTCTGTCTGTCTTTCACTCTCTCTCCATCTGTCTCTCTTTCTCTCGCTCTCTCTCCATCTCTCTCTCTCAGCCAAAACATCCCGTCTCTGCCTGGAGTCTTCGCCAAGGCCGTCTACATGTCTTATTGCTTTTACTAATCTGGGGAATTTCAGCGTCTCCAAAAAAAAGTGCAAGACCAAAAAAAAGAAAAAAGAAAAAGATGTTCAATGTCTACCCACTCAGACAGTTAAAATAGCTGTTTGCATTACTCATAGCGTCGCCCCATTATAAGTGGGCTTGTGCAGACAGAAAAAGGGGAACAGAACCACTCACTGCAGAGGACGTTTTTGTCTTTCATTTTTTGAGCGTGCTGGAATAAGATTCAAAAGAGGAAGAATATCTTTGGCTTTTGCAGAACATCTGTGGGCAGAAGCACATTTCTGTGTAGGCCTGTAAGGCTTAGGCACTTAACACTGAGATGAGGTTAGTAGGAGTTAAAAGTCTCTGTGTTATCATTTCTCACTTGCACACGGTTTGGCTGGATGCAAAAATAAATCACATCTAACAACGTGAGTCTGTATTATTTCAAATGACATGATTTGCGTTTGGGGAGTCTCAGCTTTAGTTTGCTGAAATGCTTTTGCAGGGTAAAACTGCTTAGTAATTGAAAACAACATGAACTCTTCAAACAGGAAAGCAATGTCACACAAATGCGCACATGCACGCACGCACAAGCGCACACACACACACACACAAATATGCATACATAAACATAATGGATTTGGGTTTTGGATATCATGTCCCTGAATCTGAAATGGACAAAAAATGCCTATGATAATGAGACCCAACAAAACCATGTGCATCGTGGCATTGCAGTTGAGCCACACCTGTAACTAGGGAAATCGGGTGCAGGGAGAGAGAGGATGACAGAGTGCATTCTGGGTAACTCTGGCCCTCCGCCCAACATCGGCCCCCTGTCAGCAGAGCCTACACGTGAGCGCTGCGCCCATGGCACCCCTCCGGTTGCCACGACGGCACCGTTGCCATGACACTCCTTTGATGAACTAACCCTGTCCTCCCAATAATTCAGATGAAGAGCGAAAGAGCACCGACCAGATATCCGTTAATGCCCTGCAGGGCTACTGAAGTCACGAACTTCCTGCAATGTTTTTTTTCTGTCCTTTTTTTTTTTGTCTGTTCTGAATCTGCAAACGCAGTCAGAGGAACAGACGCAGGTTTATCTCACACTGTCTCATTACACTGCTGACGGCCATACTTAGAGGCTGATAAACATGCTAGCAAGGCCAGCTCGTGCAGACCACACATGATCTATGACCGAGCTCAAAGATGTGAATGCAGGCAAAACATTGCACTCAGAACTGACAAGCTAACGTGTGGCTGCACACACACACACACACACACGTGCATGAGTGCACATATACACACACACATACACACGCACCCTACACTACAAACCCCATCAGCTGTGTTTAGGTGAAGAGTGACAGGTTGCTGTTATCTGTGGACATTCTGTTTTTATTATTTTGGCCCAACAAAAGCTCTCTCTTGATTACTGCAGGCGCCTGCTTAGATGTTTTTATTTGAGCCTTTTAAGGAGCAGCTTTGGAACGCCTCATAACTCACAATAACTCACTCGCTCAACAAGCAACCGATTAAAAGAGGACAGAACCGCCTGCAGACGGATCCTCGCTGGGCCAAGTGTTACTCAGCGTCCTTTGCAGACACCTTCTCTGCTAAGACTCTGTAAAAGAAACAAAATCTAGGGCATGTCATAACAAAATACAACACACCACTCTCCACACACACACACAGAGTAACCTCCAGTCTCACTGAGTGACCTCTCCCCACACATACTTAGTTACCCCCCCACCCCACCCCACACACACACACCAGCCCCATGTGTCCAAATTGACTGCATGCTGGTCCTGTTGGTCATGCTGAATATATCCTTGTGCCAGATCTAGTTGGTGACAAAGGTGTGGTGGTATTCTTGTTGGTGGATGGAGGCCGACTTACGCGGCTTACTGTTGCCGGGTAACGGAGATGGTAGACTAGGTGGGGGTGCGTACCTGAGCACCTCTGCTTGGGTGCCTCATGCATCATCCTGCCTGAGCCAGCACTCCATAAGCCCACTCAAGAGACTAATTACAGCAAAGGAGGGAGAGAGAGAGATGGGGGGGCATGAGAGGTGAGAGAAAAGAGGAAGGGAGAGAGAGAGAAAAAGAGAAAGAGAAAGGGTTAAAGGAAAAGAACACTATAGAGAGCAGAGAGGAAGGAAAGAGGGACAGTGAGAGACAATGGAGAGGTGCTGAAAAGGATGGAATGAAAAAGGAAAAGAAGAACAGAATGCTATAGACAGAGGGGGGAAGAAGGAAAGAAGGAGAGAGGGAGAAAATTGAGAGGTGCTGAAATGGAACGATGGGGTGAAAAAAGGAAAGAGGAAAATAATGCTATAGACCAAGAGGGGGAGATGAAAGAAAGAAGGAGAGAGAAAGAAAAGGAGAGGGGCTGTGAAGAAAGGAGGAGGGAAAGAAAGAAGGAGAGAAAAAGAATGTGACATAAAGAGAGGGGGGAGGAAGGGAAGAGCTACAGAGGAGAGGAGAAGGAGGAAAAAGGAAAGGGCTTCTCATGTCTGCTGAAGATGAATTACCTGGACTGTGAGCTCAGCACTAAGTCTATCAACTCTCTCTCTCATGCACACACACACTCAAACAATCACTCACTCACTCACTCACTTGCTCTCTGGCTCTCTCTCTCTCACACACACACATACACTCACACTAATGGGGTATAGGGATTTATGTGTGTAAGGGAAGAGGGTATTATGTATCTGGATGTTGTTTTGTCAGCTGCATTATCCATAACAGATACACAAGGATCAAGGCAAAGGCAACAATGGAAAAGGGTTCAAATTGGACCTGAGATGATGACACTAAGCAGACCCTACATCACACACACACACACACACACACACACACACACACACACACACACACACACACACACACACACACACACACACACACCAGCTAATGGCATCCCTATATGCTTCTGTATATCCATATCACATCACTTTCAGACAGAGATAAAAACTAAAAACTGAGGACCTACTGGCATTGTCCAACAAACACAAACTCAAATCTTTAAATGGATCCACATTATTGATTTAAACAGCAGCTCATTTTGTCTCATAGCATCACCTCTGGACAGAGTGGAGTTTTCTGTCAGTAAATATTTTATACACAGTTTACACAATCTCAGGGTGCTGCCTTCTAGAGGTTTGGTTGCCTAAACACGACTACTCAAATCCAAACACTGTGCCAGTAAATTCATCCTTTGTCAAGGATAGAGCCAGTTGGTAAGCAGGGCAGTCTTAGACGGAGACAGCCCAGCTGTTCAGCTCCCACCTTCCCTTGTTCACTTGTGGGACACCTATTTTAAAAACCAGACTGGACTGAATTGACAGGTAATCACAGGTCAGTGTCTGTGCTCCAGGAGTGCTTGCCAAACATTTTTAAAAGACTCCAGGAATAAGGTCTGCTGCTCGCTTGGCAGACAGCTGCGGTCAGCCACCCTTCCACCTCCAAAAAAAAATCCCTGGGTCAACACAGCCTCTCTGTAATTCCACACAGAGGATTCTGGCCCACTACCAAGACCCTGATGAGGAGACAAGTGCAAGAGGCAGAGACCTTCCCAGTGCTCTTAAAACACCACAGCTCATTTAACGTATGGCCTCTGTCGCCCTAAGATGAAACAATTAAAGAATTAACAGACGACAATCTGTCTGTAGACGACTATCTGTCTGTCAGTCTGTCTGTCTGTCTCTGTCCTGTGAAACGTGATCGGCGTGCTCTCTGCTCTCTCCTCACTCGCCTCGCTGCAGAGGCTCCGTTTCACAGCTGCCCCCTCTACCAGTCCCTGCAATGCAGCACTCATTGCCTGTACAGCACACACACACACACACACACACATACAAACACACATACAAACACACATACACACACACACACACACACACACACACACAGAAATACTCATTTTGGGGTAACAGACGGAGAGCGGGGGTAAGTCATTCGTAAAGGCAAAGAGGGGAGAAGGTTCTTAATCAGTGTTTTGTTTGTTTTTGTTTGTTTGTTTGACACACACACACACACACACACACTGAAACCTAGTGTTTCAAGATATGTTTGTCTTCAGAGAGTGAGAGGGATGACTAGCTGCTGATGACTAGCTGTGAGCAAAAAATCATTCCAATCTGGACTTTCTTCACGTTCATGCAATATTTTACATTCCTTCAATAGTTTCCCATGCATCATTTCCACCATTTATGTATTTGGCTGAGAAAAACACAAAGACACAATAAGAAAACATCTCTGACACAGCTAGCTACAAACACCTAGACATGCTAGAAGACAGTCTGTTTTCTCATGTCTTGTTTGGAGCAAAACAAAATCCCTCTCAATGATCCTCTTTTTAAATGAGCCTGCTTTCCTAGTTAGACTTTATCCTGGAAACTATTCAGCATCCTGCACTGAAACATGCCACAGCATCCAACCCAGAGAGATAGCTTTGTTGGCTGGGTCCTCTCAAGCAGAGCTGCCGCGGTAAATCATTGCATGCACTCCTGCCGCCCAAACACACACACACACACACACACACACACACACACACACACACACACACACACACACACACACACACACACACACACACACACACACACACACACACAGGTCTCAAGGGGTGCTGATAATAGGTAGGTTGTGTGCGTTCCACTTTGAAAATGTTGCTCTACTTTACAAGACAAAAGCCCCACCTCGTGCAGCACATTCTGACACTGATTGGTCATAATGGCTCAGTACAGCACATTCAGCAATACTCAGACCAAAAAAATTATAATTGTGCTACGTTTTAATGTAGGCCAAAACTGCATTTTCCTTCCTTATGATCACGGCTATGGCATGGATAGAATTCTGTATAATATACCTGGACAGTATTCCATATAATCTTTACAACCTTTCCAATTCTACTGGGGAAGGTAACAATCAGGGAAATTGAATTTAGGACCGTCATGCCCACAAAAACCAAATGAAATGAATTTTCGGAGAAATTCAAAGAACCAATTCATATGTCTCAAATTACAGTAGCTATCAGACAATGTAAAAAATTCAATTCAATTCAGTGTAAAAACACAAACGCACATTTCGTACACACAAACAATATTTCCTTGACATTCACCTACTAAATTTCAAGCCCGCAAACAGCTCTTCTCTTTGCACTTCTGCACTGAGACTTTGGAGGCTTTTAAAACCATTCTGATGTCTCCAAAGACCTTTATGCATGGCATGTAACTGAGAGCAGAGCCACAACTATTATTTGTCAATTATTTTTTCCAATTAATCAATCAGCTGTTTGTTGCAATGTAAAACTAATTGTGAACAAATGTTTTTTGTTTACATGCAATAGACATTTAGTTTATATTTACAGAGGAGGAATAAGCTAAAATAGGTT
The DNA here is from genome assembly GCA_027481765.1 of Tenualosa thibaudeaui. NCBI lineage: Eukaryota > Metazoa > Chordata > Actinopteri > Clupeiformes > Clupeidae > Tenualosa > Tenualosa thibaudeaui. The sequence goes on along the minus strand of JAIFZK010000019.1, from coordinate 7,675,489 downwards.
TTTTAAAAAAGGTTTTTTCTTTTTTCTTCTTTCTTTTTCTTCTTCTTTTTATGTCTGAAAAATAGTTCCTCAAACTGATTAAGAAATTATCAAGTAGTTTGCAATTAATTTAATCGCTTTATTTGCGATTAATTTAATTGATTTCAATTAATTGCTACAGTTAAATGAGAGGAGTCATGTCAGAAGTGCTGAACTAGAGTCAGAATGGTGAGTACAAACAAAACCTTACTGAGCACTCTACCTCCACCATTGCAGTGATCGGCCTAAGCCTCTCCATTTACGAGGGTCTGCAGGGACCAGAGTTACAAGAGAATATTAGGGAGACGGGGGTGGTGGGGGTTGACGGGAGCGTAAAGTGAACCATATCCATCTATGGCATCTCTTGGGACCAGGGATGTTTCAGTAGACATTAAAGCCTATGGTGCAGTGTGTGTGCGTGTGTGTGTGTGTGTGTGTGTGTGTGTGAGAGAGACAGAGAGAGAGAGAGAGGGAGTAAGTGTATGTATGCATGTGTGCATATTTGCTATAAAACTCCAGTGGATTCTGGACCAATCAGCGATGGACCAACACACATGGCAGCATGCCCTTGAGAGCAAACATCCAAGCAGTGGTCATCATCCAAAAACACATGCTCCTTTGCTTTCATGAGAGACAGTGCGACTGGCTTATCCATCACCCCAGCGTGTTAACATAACGCTGCAGGGTTCCAGGGGTCTGGATCAGGCATCTGGTTCTCCACAGACCCTCACAGGAGTCCTAAAGGTGCTGTAGCGGTTTTATTTCCGCTGACTCTGGGTTTAACATCGTTGGGATAGGACGATGAGGGGTGTTCTGAGAGGAATGGGGGGGCTTACAGGCCTGGGGGAGGTGGGCCGTAATTACTAATGATTTTTAGGAGCGAAGACAGGGTGGAACAAACGCACGCTATAAATCAGCGTCGGCCTCAACCTATTCCACTCGCCTCATGAATAATGCTTTACTGATCAAGGTCCCATGAGAGAGATATAGTGCACTAATCTGAGCCCACAGAAAAGCAATAGTATACTGCATATAGCCTCAGGGCCATACTGATTTGGGCAAAGCGTGTGCTGAAGCAGCAGATCAAGTCAGGTGGTCTTTCGGTTGTAATGCCTAAGAATCTGAGAGCTGCATTGAAAAAGTGGAGCAGAGGTTGATGGATGTTGGCAGACAGAGAGTACAGAGAGTACCTATAGCATGGTACAGCACGCACCAGTGTTTGTTCTATTTGTGTGTGTGTGTATCTGTGTTCAAAACATTGCAAAGATTGGTGGATTGTATAAAGGAAAACTGTGTGTGTGTGTGTTGTTTTGCCTGTGTTTATGGTGTGTGTGTTTGTGAGTGTGTGTGTGTGGGGTGTGTGTCCGGGCTTGTATGTTTGCTTGACCACACTCAATTGAAAGTGGAAAATAAAGACTTGTGCCACGTGTATGACACCTCTGACCAATTCTTCCCACCCACTCAGAACATTCAATTCTTTTCTCCTCCACAGGACAGAACGCTGTTAGAGCCACAGTGGGTGCTGGACTGTCTATGTGCTGTCTGTGTATGGAGGGTAAAGGAGCTCATGTGGCGTCCTTTGCATGCTACCTAAGAAAACACCAGAGCACCCAACATCCCAGAGTCAACATCAACATCCTGGAATAACCTCTCAAAGGAAAAAGTGCATCTTCATGGCATATGTGTGTTTGTGTGTGTGTGTGCCTATGTGTGTGTGTGGCTGTGTGTGTGTATACATGCATGAGTGTTTGGGAGGGGGATAATTCCTGAAGTGAAAGCCTCTTGGGGGTTTAAAATGCTTTAAAGTAGGGCAAAGCTAGGTAGCTAAGCTACGGCTGGGATGAAGAGAGAGAGAGACAGAGAGAAAGTGATGGGGGGGGAGAGAGAGAGAGAGAAAGACAGAAAGAGAGAGAGAGGAGTCTGTGAAGCATGCTCTTCTTCATCCCTGAGAGGTATAGTGGAGGAGCCGGGGAGGCAAACTCAAGGCATGAAGGCCCCAGAGATCACCCCACTGGCGGGCCTAAAAGCACAGTGTGAAATATTTATAGACTTCTAGATTTTTGGATCTCGTGTGTGTGTGTGTATGTGTGTGTGTGTGTGTGTGTGTGTACTGGGTCTGTATATGCTTACGTGTAATTGTTCACTGATGTGTGTTTGTGTTTTTTATATATGCCCCACATCTACGTGTATTCTCTCTGGAGTGTATACATATGTTTATGAGTGTGTGTGCAGGTGTGTGTGTGTGGTAACCATCAACACACTGACGGTTAACATACGCAGGCCGGGTCTTTTAGTGTCTCAGTGACAGTGCCGTCTTATTAAAGCTGACAAGAAGCAGCTGAGGGTCTGTGTTAGCCACTGAATGGGCCAACAAACAAAAGTTAACAGCAGGGCCCCTGAGCTCCCGTCACTGGTGTACAACTCTCAGAGCCAAATTGAGGCCAGACAAACTCCACGGCTGCTGATGTATGGAGGAAACGTACGCACAAAGTGTTGAATCTCACATTGATGATGAACAATCACTAGAAGAGCTCTGTCTTTCCACCGGGCAGCTGAAAGAATGACTGTGAAAACAGTTGTGTATGTATAACGTGTATGTATATACACTTGAACCTCATTGATAGTTATCCAGCATGCACTGGGCTTGTCACTGCCACAAAACTACTGCATCAGAACTGTCAAGCCAGTCTCTTTAAACCCTCATAGACCCTGTTTCTACCTGCCCTCAATTGATCATAGACAGCATTACTGTTGCTGCTAATACACACGTGCCTATCATAGGAATTATTAAAAGCCAGCTAGCGCTGCTCAGAAAACCACGTGTCTGCTCGCTTAGGAGTCGGCCGACATGCAACGTGACTAGGACCAGCTGACCTCCGGCGTCCAGGGCCGCTGCCCGCCATCCCAAGGGGCCGATTGGGGGCACAGGTGATAACAGTGGAGAGGGCGTGATAGCAGCCATTATGAGAGGGTGCACAGATGAACACAACTGAAGGAAATAAGAAGCAAAGTGTGTGTGTGTGTGTGTGTGTGTGTGTGTGTGTTTTGCGCAATGGTGCCTGCGCGAAGTAGCACAAGACGATGTCTGTAAAGCTCAAAGGAGAAAAATATACAGGAGCCACAAGAAATTGAAAAAAAAATAGTCAATTCAGTTCTCTCAAAATAACCCAGCAAGTGCAAGTGCATGCGGAAGAAAAGTACAGCCTTTACAGAGAAGCTCCAAACGGCTGAGGTTAATGGCAATCTTAACGGCTTGGATTCACAGAATGTCAATCTATTTTAGTAGGTCATGTTTAGGCACGACTTTCATGTAAGCACTGCTAACAGCTTTGCCATTCTATCTCTCTCTCGCTATCTGGTTGGTGTCCCTCTGATCTTGGAACATGACATGACAAGAATTCTTAGGAATACTCCCCAACACGTACTGAGCAAAATGTTTTGCTCTGAGAGTTCGTCTGATTGATGACTGATTTGGAGAATATGACAGGTTGTGCCTGCTTGCTGCAGGCCTTCAGGGTTTTGTCCCAAGTCCAGACTGTTAACTTCATGAACATTTTAAAAATACAGGACATTGTATTCAACTCATAACTGATAAGAATGTCTGTGGACAGATAAGAGAAAGTAGGAGTAAGAAACATCCACATTTCCCTGCAAATGCCTTATTGGGGTACTTGGAGAAGAGACAACAACAAACCTATCCCATCAGAAGCAAACTATAACAAAGCACAAAGTGCATGCATAATTTATGAGATATCACAGGGTAGAAGTTTGCTGAGGTAAATCATAACATTCCATATCAGTATGGAGAGCTTCACAAGACTTTGCTTATCATCAAATTCATGAACCCCATTTAAGGACAGAATCCAAGGAACAAGACCCAGAGATGCGACATCAGTATGAGACTAAAACAAAAAGGTGTTTTTCTTGTACTCTTGTTTGTGGGTGAGCAAGTTGAGTTGCTAAGTATGATCCATCAATGCACAGTTTCAATAGACTCCTATGAAGAAAAGACTGTGTTGTCAGTAAATCCAACACCAGCAGTTCAAAGCAGCTGTTCCAGCAAAAACAACCTCGCAGGAGAAAGAATGAGGGAGGGAAGGAGAGATAAAAAGCGAGAAGGAGAGTAAAAGCAGGGATACATTTAAGGGCCCTTATCTAGAAGAAAAAAAGAGTATTGAGGAGTTATTGTCTGCCAAAGCCACCATCTTGATTCTTCCTACACTTTATAAATCTCATTCAGGTAAGGGCCTGTTAAAGCAAAAGCTGCAGGTTTGGTAAAGGGAGCCGTTTCCATGGAGCACATCTGTCTGTTGAGTTTGATAACCTCAAAAGTGGTGGCCATGGGTTTGGAATAAAAGAGTGGGAAAAGAGTGAGAGAGAGCTGGTGAGAGAGAAGAGAGATCCCAAGGCCATGAGTGACAAAAAAAAAAGACAAACAAACAAAAAAAGAAAATAAACAAAAAAGCTAGCAGTAGACTAGAAAAGACAGACTAATAGAGATAGATAAAGAGAGAGAAGACAAAGAAAGACAGAGAAAGAGTCTGAGGAGAAACGAAAGTGGAGAGTGAGAAAGAAATAGGAGAGAGAAATAGAGAGAGAAGTGAGAGCAAATAGAGGTAGAGAGAGAGAGAGAGAGAGAGAGAGAGATGGCGCTGAGGCCCCCTACCTGTCTGGCTGAGCTGCGACGTGCTGCGACTCTTGCGCGACATGCCCACGATGGCCGAGACCTTGGCACCGATGCTGGAGCGCCGCTTCTTGTCGTCGGTGCCCACCAGGCTGACGGCCGTGTCCGACTGGCTGCCGTCCGTCTTCTCCATGTTGCACATGTCACCTCCGATGCTGGTGCTCTTGGTCATGTTCATGCTGCCCGACGTGCCCATCTGTCTGTTTTTCATTTTGGACGTAAAGTCACTGTCAGTGAGGGTGCAATGGGAGCATGAAGGGAGGGAGGGCAGGAGAAGGAGGAGGAGGAGGAAGAGGAGGAGGAGGAGGAGGAGGAGGTGGTGGAATGAGAGTGAGATATCAGGTCATGATAAAGGGGAACAAAGAATGGACAGAACACAGAAGAATAAAAGAGAAGGGATGGGTTTTGGTCGGGCAGAGAGCAAGATGTTTAAAGGGGGGGGGGTTGAGGTTGGGGAAAGGAAGAGGAAGAAGAGGAGGATGAGGGTATGGGTGAGGAAAGAAAGAAAGGGAGAGACAGAAAGAGGGATAGGGTTGAGTTCCAGGAGTACAGAGAGTTGTGAGAGGGAACTCTACTGGGTGAGGTCAAAGGTTAGCCTTCACACACAGTCAGGCAATGGGCAAACCACCGCAACCACCAGACATCTGCTGCAGTCTCTTCTGTCTCCAGACTAATGTGTTTGCATTCAAATATTTATTTATACCATGTCTGAAGTGTTTACTTGCTCTCATACACCAAAGCAAGCTCAAAAACTGAACTATTGCTGTTAAATTGACACCTTGAATTTTACAAGGTGTTTCAAATACATAAACAAACTAACATAAAGAGAAATAAATAAGTAAATAAGAACAAAATAAGATGACTTGCTTTCCTCAGATAATTATTCTCTCTGTATCGCCTGACTGCCTGCAGTATACCACAGCCCTCTCATCCCAGTGACCTTCTCTCTTCAGTTCTCTCGTTATATTCGAACTATCCATCTCGTTACTGAATTTGACTAATTGTAGCAAAGAAAAACTAGGGCAAGAAGAGATCTCAGGAGTCCAGACACAAACTGGAGGACGTGGCTATAGCCACAGCACATTCATTTTCAGTCATTATTTAACAGAGGCTTTGGAACAGCATACTTCAGAACAGTTCCTGGCAGCAATCTCTTTCTCTCTTTTTTGGCTGAGAAGACTTGCACTGCCCCAGATTTGGCATATGAGTCTTTGGTGAAATTAGGACCCAGAAGCAAAATTAAAGCCACTGACTGCACACACAAACCTGCCTTAACCGTTTACTTCAAATCCTGGTGAAAAACAACAAAAAAGACGTTGTGCTAACTGTTCTCATGATTAGCTGTTAACTGGTAAACCGTTCTCATGGTTAGCTGCTCTGCACAATTAGCTTTGACATTTTTTTCAGCTCGAATTAATTCACTTAGCCTCCTAAATGTCTCTCATTTTCCCCCCCATTTTTTTCATGGATCGATTTGAGATGCGCTTCGTGAATATAAAGGAGATCTTTGCTTTTTAACGTGAGCAGACCACTAGCCAAATGCAAATGAAAATCAATCTATGGGCCCTTTCTCCAACTAAAATGCCAAGTCAAAGAAGATAAGGAAACAAAGACTTTATTGTTCACTCTGCACTAGGGGAAGAAAGGTAAGGAGAAGATCTCACATTGACGTGGACATTACCAGCAGTCCACTCTCCGTGGACACTGAAATGGGTCACTGAAGCTTGTTTTTCGTTCTTTAATGAAAGTGTGCCAGGCAGTGTTGAAAAGATGAGAAGGATGAGACCATAAAACAAAATGGAAAAAAATGAAGGAGGGATGCAAGTAAAAAAAGAGGACATAAAAAAGGAAATTCGAAAGAAAGGCAAGAAAGAATCATAAGGTGATGGAGAAATAGAAGACTGCAGAGTGAAGGGCAGGAATGACTGAAGAGAGAGGAGAGAGCAGAGAGAGAGTGTGTGTGAGGGAGACTTACAATGACATACAGATAGGTGTAAAAAGATGAGGAAATTGGAAATTTGATATGGTGGATATGTGGAAAATAATCCAAGAAACAAAAGATTAGCAGAAAAGCACTAAAACACTGCTAGGCTACAGGAGGCCACGTGAGCAACAAACAGTGAAAGGGAGAAAGAGAGAGAGAGAGTAACAGATCGAAAGCCACTGATAGAAAGAGCGATAAAAACAGAGAAGAAATCCAATCCTGATGAGTGCGAGCCATGAGCTGACCCTGATGGGCACAGACCCAGGCTAATGAGCTCTAAAAGATGGCCCTCATTACATCCAGCGCCTCGTCAAGGCGACAGGTGAGCCGCTGGCACGTCCTTGCACCGTTTCCACGGAGACCATCATGGGAGAATCGAGCCAGAGAATACGGTGTCTTCATCTCCATAATTAAAGGGTCATGAGGTCTATCATGAGAGAGAGGGGTGACAGGGTGTAACGGTCCCTGGAGCAGAGGGAGGGAGGGACCAAGTGAAAGCATTGCACCATACCGGTCCATCCATTCATCATACACAGCGGGACTACACTGCACTACATCATATAACTGTGTGGATCATAAAGTCATGATTACCTTACATAGATGATATGTAAAGGTGGTTTCACTGAGATTTCACTGGGAATTCATTTGCACAGATCCCCTTATATTCAGTACACAAATCTCCAGTGTTACATTGAGGGGGCTATTTGGGGGGTGTGGTAATAAAAAAAGATTCTGGAAGATGGAGGAGCTGCAGCCTGGCTATATGTGAAAGCAGTTGAGAAACTGCTGCAGAGACGTGGCATAAATACAGCTGTGAGCATGAGCATGTTTGCTGTGTACCATCTAGTCTTGACGAAGATACCCACAGAAACCTTCACCTCACACTGAACTGCCTTTCCTCAATACATTATCATACTGACAAACACAAAAGCAAGAAAGAGAAAAAGAATATGAATAATTATATAGTTAAGAAGCAAAAGAAATATTGAGAAAGAGATAGAGATACATGCTATGCTGATATAGCCCACAGACTGATTTGCAGTCCACCAGATGTGGAGCATTGCCACACAGGCAGAGGGCAGATGAGGACAGAGATACAGAGAGAGATGGAGGAAGAGAGAGAGTGAGAGAGAGAGAGAGAGAGAGAGAGAGAGAGAGCAAGAGGCTGGCTTCCAAAAGATTAATTAAATAAATGTAAGTTCCAATCAATCATTGACAACTTAGAGGTTCTTACTTTCTGATCTTATTATCATAGACATAATTTCACAATCCTTGAGTTTACCTCAGGCTACAGATGTTCTAATGAACTCTTCCAATTTGATGTCTCCCACAATGTGGCGCGGTTTGCGACACACTTTGGGAGGGAGACATTAACAATGAGAAGCCCCCTGCTGCAAAGTGCAACAGTGGAGGCAGTGACACTTCACAGGTTCCCACCTGACTGGGCTCGGATCATGAAGTGAGAGCTTTTTGCACTTCAACATAGGCTGTTTACATACGGGAGCTTATGCTCTTTGATCAGTTAATGCATCGCCGACCCTTTGAAAGCAACTTGAAAGGCATATTCCAAGCCAAAGCACTTTAATTAAAGTAACCTTTACAGTGACGATCAACTGAGGCAATGCAATCCTGTTTGGTTTGGGAGGGATTATATGATATGTGATACATCATATATTGTATGTGTACACAGTGCATAAGTACACATTTACATCTAATTTTAAGTTTAGCTTTAATTTAGCGAACTTCCATTCCAATCACAGCCCAGCTATACAAGCTTGTCGAGTGCTGTCATTAGAAAGGCGAACAAGAGAATTTCGCACACAGACCTAATAGCGACTGTGTAGGTTAGGCTAACTGAATGGCATCATAAGCTCACTTTCCTTACCCATGGTTCCATTCAGTTAGCGTTTGCTGCTGGTTCGCTATTTGGTCTATGTTGTTCCAAATTCTGTCATTCACCTAGCAACAGCACTCGGCAAGCTTGTACAACAGGGCTATGGTTGGATTACTCTGCTTTAAAGGACACATAGAATAGAAAATCATTTTTGTCTTGGCTTTGATGAATCAGAAGAGGCTTTGCATGGCCAAAGAGCTACAATGAACATAAGGCATGGTTGTGCCCCCCTTCATATGAAAATCTTGAACTTACAAATAGCCACTAAAACATGGGCGAATTAGAACAAAGCCTACCTGTGATGTCAAATAGCACAAAGCAATTATTGTTCAATTGTGGTTGCTAAAGAGGGCACCATTTAGCCAAACTGACCATTTCAATACCCAGCCTAAATATAAGAATTTGTTTGGGTTTGTAAATTTTGTGTAAAGTTTGTGTTGAATATATTCTTGAACAAGGTACAATATTTTATTCATTCATTCTATTTCCCCTTGAAGTGACTCACTTGGCCAAATACAATTAAAGAGGTAAAATCTGAAGTAAAATGTAAAATGTGCAAATAATTCTTTCTGACATTATTGAAGGAAATCAAAGGCGCAGCCAAAGTGAACACTTGGCATGTGGCTTGCAGCAGTCTTTTAGAAATGGCATTTGCAATATTCTTTTGAAAAATATGCCATCCTGCCTATGCAGAGGCCTCTAAATGTAGCAGGGGGCAGACTTTGCTGCCAAGATGGTGAGTGTCTGTCTATATATGGATTAAATGTGCCTCTTCTTCCTCCACCCCTCTCTGACTCTCTCTACCTTCCTTTCCATGTTTCTCTCTTACTCGCTTTCTCTTAGTTCCATTCTCCTTTCCATTTCATCCTCTCTCTCTCCTCTCCTTCTGTCTCTTTGTCCTCCCCCAGGACTTGGCACACTGGTAGGTCCCCAAAGCGAATGTTCTTGGAACAGTGTTGCTCTCCAGGGATAGCTCTATTCAGCCCCACGCTGAACTGCGTGTTCCTTTTCATGCAGATTGTTCTAACGTAGCTCCTCATCTAGGCCAAGATGTTCCCCTTAAGTGACAACAAAAACCTCTGTTCCATTTCTGCGTGTGCAGGAAGTTGCCACAGCCACAGTGGCCACTGGCAGCAACAGTGCATCTGTACTGGACACGTGGAGACTTACCACAACCAGGAACACACACAATCAAACAACCAATCAACCTCTAAAACACATGTTTAGCAAGGGACATTGCTAGGGTCACTGTGTACTTCAAATGATGCCCTTCTTTCAAATTCTTTCAAAGGACAACTGATGTTCCAAGAAAGGGCATGCGGTTTTTCTTTACTCTCTGTGGTGAAGCGTGTTTCTATGACTACCCCGGCCATGGTTTGACAATTTATGTTCATCCAGTGTACCCCAGTGTTAAATAACTGCATCTCTGAGCTAAGTTAATATAGTGAGTGAATGTCCCAGGGTGTTTATAGAAGTGAATTTCTAAAAAAAACTTTATTCTACTGCCCCCCCCCCCCCAACTTTGCACTCCAAACTTTCAATCAATTACCTATAATAACTGTCAACATCCCATATTCGTCCTGAACTGATTATCAGAGACCAGTCAATTTCTCGGCATCGCTAACAATCATGTACACAGCCATACTAACCTTGAGATTCACTTCTTTGCTTAACATTGCAAGATTGGTTTCCATGGGAATGCACAATCTAAAAAAAAATACCACTAGAAGTAAAAAATATTTTGCATTGTGTTATTGAGAAAGTGTGTGGGAGGGAAAGAGAGAGAGAGAGAGAGAGACAGAGAGAAAGAGAAAAGAGAGTGAGTGAGAGACAGAGAGAGAGAATGAGATAGAGAGTGAGAGAGAGATAGAGGGGGGGAGGGCAGAAAGAGAGCTTGAACATACTGAAAGAGAGCGTTTCATTTCCTGCACAGTGGACACTGTTTTCCTGCCAGTTTGTGATCTGTAAAATCTGTGGACTGAGATAATGCAGATCACTGGAGCGCTCATGCAGACAGGAGAATAAGATGGAGGGGGGTGAGGAAGAAAACTGTTCCTCCATCATCACTTCAGAGCAAATTCCACACTGCCTAAATGGTAGTGTTGTAGTACTCGAGTCTAATCTCGCACTCAAGACCGGTCTTGAGACCTTTTTCTGCTTTCTCTGTCTTGTCTCGGATTCGAAAGTAAAACTGTACTCTGTACTCTTTCAACATTTTTTTGTATGTTAATATTCTCAAAATACCTATTATTACAAATCGATCACAGAGTGAAGACATGAGCGAGTGGTCCACAATCAAAATAACATCTAATTGAGTGCAGAGACATTTCAATAGGCACCCATTGGTGCCGCCCAACGGATTGGAAAAAAGGTCTATCGGTTGTGGTCAGGCTATCATTACAAATATGGAGAGGTTAAGTAGACAAAAGTGTAGCAGACTACTCTTATGAACAATCCCCAGTCTTATAAAACTGTTTGCCTATTGAATATTGAATGCGGTGATACAGGATGAAAACAGACTATTTTATGGTCTTGGTCTCAACTTGGTCTTGACTTGGTCCTCAAAGCTCAGAGACTGCATTGAAAAACAAATGGCCTCAGCCTCGAATAGGTCAACCCCTCAAAGACTCAACATAAGCAGTCTCATCCCCATCACTACTCAATGGCCATCTGACTCCATTCATATCATAACAAAACATGGAGTCATACAAACACTACTAACACTACTCAGCTTGTAAACTACTGTACAAGTTCAAAGCCTAACCAACCTCGACATATGTCATGTTCCATTCTATTATGTGAGTCATAGCGGCCAACGAGGTGACCAGTTTGATGGAAACAATGGCGAGGTGGAGGAAAAGGAAGGGGTTGCCTCCGCCAAGTCATTATTTCCATCGGACTGGTCCCCTCGAAGGCCATCATCCCGTTTATCCCGTTTGTATTTAGTATATAATTTTATGTAACTTTCTTTATTTTTAAGAATCATCTGCATGAACTACAGAAAATAACCTATTATAGCTACCATTAAGGGGGCTGTTACTTTGGTTGTTACGGTTACCATTCATAAGCGCACTGATGTGGAACAGTGATTCACATTTTTCCAGATCTACTTCAAAGGTAGCCAGTTACACAAAATGAATTCCCACCTCATCAGCCAATCAGAAAAGAGAATCCCATTGTTAAGGGAGATAACTAACATTACAACAGCAATGGTGACAGCATTAAAACTTGAGTGGAAACCAATCTTGCAAATCATGATAACTCTATCCAGTGTTTCACGTCCTCTTTAAGACTCATGCTTACTAATTCACTCTCTGATATATCTTTTTAGCTATAGCTGTGTTTAGAAGACAATCTATTCCAGAGAGCAGTAGGCAGATGAAGTGCTTAAACAGGCAACTTAATGTCTTGAGAAACGGTTTGTTACCTTTGGGCTCGTGACAAACACTCAAGCTGTTGAAGTAGTCGAAGGGTAATGTCAGTTTTAATAGTTTTAATAGCCACTCGACTAGGAGAGGCCAGATGAATGCTGTTTGACACAGTCACAGCTAAGGGTGGGAATCAAGTAGAACTGAGAATTGATTGCTTAAATTCACTAGAATCTTATGCCTCTGACATCATCAATTCCACTTATCAGTGCTGGCATGTTTTTCAGACCATGGTCAGTAGGTCTTAATAAAAGCAAAATTGAAACAGACAACACAGTTCTACATGGTTTCCCACATTCTAATAAGCTGTTTCGACTACTGTTGTAGTATAGTCTATGTTATAAGCCTATGTGCTAATACTACCTTCCAAACAATAAGGAACTGATAAGGGAATTGATAGAGAATTGGACCGATAAGCAGAATCAACAATGATATTGATAAAATCCTCTCAATTCCCACCCCTAGTCCCAGCTGAGCTCCCTATTCACCATTGCCAGCCTCACTAACATACCAGAGACTCTTACAACCATTACAGTCATTTATACTGCAGAGAACTACACGCTAAATTAGGTTATAACGATGTCCGCTTGCATGCTTATTGCTTCAGTTATGGCTTCAGGGCCCCTAATTGAGGCTTCCAGGCAAAGGAACATGTGATTCAAGATAGCATTGACATGCTATCAACTAGAGTGCCACAATACAAGGTGAGCCGAGGAAACTCATAGCAACAATAGAAATCAGGAGGAAAGTGCAAAAATGTGAGTTGTCTGTGTGTGTGGTGTGTGTGCGAGGCTAAATGAATAAAAACTTAATTTCATAGACTTCATGTTCTGGCTCTGCATAAGAGCTAGCATGTTTAAGACTTATATTCCTTTGCATTATTTATTTCCATTGTCATGGACACATACTTAAGTTGTTAACTGATTTAATAAGCCTCAAACTATCTCTGAGAGTTACTATTATTTTTTCATATACGTTGTGATCTCTATGAGAAGCATAGCTTGTAAGTTTACAATTACTTGTGACTTAATTTCCTGTATCTTACATTGTATGTCTCTGCAATTTGTTTCACTATTTATTTTTACTGGTTGCAAGCTAACTTTACCCCTGCATAGAATTTTCATACTACTCAAACTGTAGGAGTGTATCCTATGCACTGGACACAGCTTTCGATTCATTTGAATGTGATATATTATCTATTTCAGTTTTCACTTTGCCACTGAAGAACAAGTAAACATCCCAAAAGGAATCTACAGTCATAGCTGCACTGGGGAAGCAGTTAGGGCAGAATACTTCAATTTCCTGTGGACAATGCTTTCATTTACACACCATTACCTAACTCCTAGCATCTCTGATAGCTCCCCAAACTTTTCAAAGTAATGCAGCAAAGACATCAACTACACTGCATCTTACTGTATATGTTAAATATCTCATTCAGTCTTAATTACATTCCACTGAAATATTACACTGACTATGTTTGAATCAGCAGTGGGTATGTATACACTACAGTGTAATGATTCTTGAATGAGTACTTTAATATTTTGTTTACCATTTTAACCCTTATATTTGGATTCCATTAGGCTAGTACATAATGTCTCTGGACGGGAAAAAACCCTCCTGTCACACATATTTCCTCCATATTACCCACAGCGGCTACACAAGCTGACTAATCAACAGAAACGCCTCTGGCACTTCCTCTGAGTCTCACACACTGCTCCATTCATACACATGCCCTCATGCTTTTGAGCTACCAGGAATTAGCCGAATGAGTCATCTACAAATACTGACAAGAAAAAAGAGAGAGAGAGAGAGAGAGGAGAAGAGAGCGAGGGAGAGAGAGATCGAGATGGATCACGCAATGGTTGTTTGACCAAATGAAGTTATGCAAGATCCAGAAGAAGCAAACACTCTCATCCCCCCACCCCCCACCGAGAGAGCAGAGCTTTTCCATGAGCCCGCTACGTGTATATGGAAGAGGAGCACCACCATTCCCATCTGTCCATCTGTCCCTCTACATCTCCAGTCATCCGGATATGTACACATCCATGCATCGCTACACTGTTGATGACATTACTGTGGCACTGAATCGCTTCATTGGAAATCATTAATCCCCATAAAGTATTCTACTAGTCTAAAGACTACGTAGTAAATTTACATTTAAATGATGTTGTTGATATAAAACTAACAAACAAAAAACACAGAGCAAATAAAACATACAGTTTGTTTACATTATTTATGGTATGAAAGCTACAACACTGTTTATCTGGGTTCTACCTGAACCTAGCATTCAAGGGTTTGTTTCCTATGCGCTTAGTGTATCAGAGCAGTTAACACAGAGACGGGAAGAGATGGTGGCAGATTCTAGCCCGGTTTGCCTCAACCTGTGTGTCGGCTCTAAGGATGAGACAGGTTGTAGTCAGTACGAAAGCCTCAATGTGACAGACAGAATCATCACAATTGAACCTGGGGTAAGGCATGAGAAACTCCAGACAAACATGCAAAGCACAGTTAAGGCCATCTCAGGTGAGTAAAGTTTGAGTTTGAAAAAGTAAATTTGTAACCTTTGTTGTTATGGGTCTGAAAATTTTCTTTTTTTTAAGATACCACTACTGAGTTATGCTGTGATGTAAGACAAGACAAAAATCGTTGTGACTGGTATTCTACTTGAAGACTAAATTCAAGCACTCACTCTGACAGACAGTGAACATTGAACTGCAACTGACAAAAACACCTGACTGACTTTGACATCAGTCAGGTGCCGAGTGTAAACACATCAAGCAGACAATAACAAAGACATGCGGCATTCTCTTAACATAGCACACATGACAGCTAGTTGATGCCTTTCCTTGGTTTATCTCTACATCTGCACTATTTTCTCACCTACCTTCTATCATTTTACAGTATTGTAACACTGCTCCCTTGCACTATTGTGTTCTTATTGGATAAATTCCTGTGTCAAAGGTCTAATATAAATAATATAAGTGAGAGTGGGGTTGTTAATGGATATACCCACTGCTGTGGTTTGGTCATGGATATAGAGTGGGATATCCTCACTCCAAGTGACGTGCAGAATGTTTCTCGTCAAATCAGAAATGAATATATACTTTGACAGGATTTGTTATCCAAATATATATTATATAATATATAAATATATTACCTTGTATAAATATATTACCCATATTAGCTTTCTTTTCTGATATTAAGACAGCATACAGCTCTCATCACAAGATGACTGCCACACTGTATAGCTGCTTTGTGTGAACTGAGTGAGTCTCAAAGAGTATGTATAGTAGTTTTTTTCTATGCTGTCTGGCAAGTCTAGTTGGATCTACTCAGGGGACCCTTAGCTCCAGGGACTGGCTACAGTTCCACTGGTAGCAGTGCTTGGTCCACACACCGCAGATCAACAACTTTGAACTTTACCTGAGGTCAGTCTCTGAGAACCTCCTCGTGACCGTCTCGTCTTCGGCCTCCTCCTCCTGCTCCTGTGGCCTGTCTACGCTAACGCTCCTGCGGCCCCCTCCCTTCCCGGCCCTCCCTGCTCCTCCTCCACCTCCTCCTGCCCCGCGGCCTCCCGCTCTACCCCCCACCCCAGCCTTCTCCTCCTGCTCCTCAGGAAGCACCTCCTCCCCCACACTCTCCTCCCCTTCCCTGGAGAGGCTTCGCCCAGGCAAGCTTTTGGCGTTGCTGTGGGCAAAGCGAGCGCAAATGGAAGAGCGCATGCAAAAAGAACAGAGAGAAAGAGAGAGAGAGACAAAAAAGACAAAAAGAACAAAAAACAAGGCAAATAAACAAAGAACGGTGGCAACAAAATACAACATTTAAACAAGAGTAAAATCAAAGACACAGAGAGATGCCGCAACGTTTGCATGAGGACTAGAAGCATAACAAATAAAGACAAAAACAAACAAACAAACAATGCAAAACAGCAGAAGCACAAAGATGTACATGGAAACATAAGACATTTGTGCTTTAACAAACCGAGAAACAGATACTTTGCGCTTTTAATCACACAGCTAATTTGCTAGGAATGGTGCCAGTGCTTGCATAGGGGAGTGAAGTTCAATGTTTGCCTCCAAACTAAACCACACAGAGTCAAACCTGAACTCACTGAAACAGGAATAAAAGGAAATGGTGTCACCATCTCAGTGATGTAAAGCCTGATGCAGGTGTTCTCACATCTGAAAACCCCTGTACCAGTCCAAAACTTAAAACCTAAATGCAAACTTAATGACTTAATGACCTATGCTGGTGGCTCAATTCCTGGCAAAGACATAAATGTGCTTTGGTGAATTTTGGTGAACTAAGCATTCCTTCAACTCAGCCCTGTTGCACTGGCGGTGCGACTCACCTGATCTTGCGGCTGCCTCGAGGCCTTTCTGACTGGACAGACATGTAGCTCGTGCTGCTGAAGCGAGAGGCACTGCTGCCCCGCGACACAGCGGACACGTCGCTTACATCACTGTCCGATGACTTGGCCGAGAGGTTGTCTGTGCCCCGCACGGGATCCCGTCTCTGTGGACAGAGAGGATAGAAGAGAGGAAAGAAAGAGGGAGAGCAAGAGAGAAAGGAAGGAAGGAAGAGGGAAAAGACAGTCAGGTGCTAAAAGCTTCCTGGGATGGTGAAACTTATTAATAATAATAATAATTAATAATATTTTATTTTCCAAAAGAACAATGCCTGGCACAGCCAATCGTACATGCCAATCCCGACTTTTTTCATCTGATGTTCTCAATTGCTAGAATGACCTACAA
Source organism: Tenualosa thibaudeaui (assembly GCA_027481765.1). Classification (NCBI taxonomy): domain Eukaryota; kingdom Metazoa; phylum Chordata; class Actinopteri; order Clupeiformes; family Clupeidae; genus Tenualosa; species Tenualosa thibaudeaui. The sequence goes on along the minus strand of JAIFZK010000019.1, from coordinate 7,658,727 downwards.
AGTCGTACCATGCAAGACTGTCCTTCTCTACTTTCAAGAAGCTCTGAGCTCCAAAATCACCTCCTCCCCCAAAACTTTGAACACCTAAAATGCACTTCCACATAACATCCACGTCCATCCCTCCCTGTTCTCCCTCTAGACTCCCTCTATGGCCCATTTCTCCTTCTGCACTTAAAGGGATATTTCAATGTATTTCAACCTAAAGTCCTATGTTCAAGTCCACAGAGTTACAGTAGGAAAAAGAACAAGAACATTTGGTACAACATAGACCAAATTTGGTTTGGTCTGCGCTGCGCTAATTTAAACAATGCTAGACTTTGGGGAGACTTGGTCAACTGTCTCCATCCATCATCACACATGAGTCAAAGTGTGACATATTTTTAAGTAATTATTTATTTGGTACACTGAAAAGTTATGTAATAGCAAAAAAATGCCAAATGGTTGGTTTATTAAAAACTAGGAACACCATGTGTCTGCCCAGAAATGTCTGGTTGACAATTTAGTCTGCAGTTGAATCTTTAATCGTGCTAATGGCCAACATAAACAGGTCTGACAAATACTACTGATCTGTCTGTGTGTGCAAAAATGTTTGTTGTGACAACGACTCTTTTTCTATTTTTTCTGCACACAGTGGGCTTATGCATTCACAGCTTTGTTAAAACTTGCAGAATGTTAACATACACAAAAATAATTGTAAACTAGCCAATCTTCACAATCTCTTATCTCTGCACAATGAGCTCAAAGAATATAATATTTTTACCTCTTTTTTATACAAGCAACACAGAGAAACAGACATCTTTCAATTCTCCACTCTGGCTTACATACCACATACTTAAATGGAGGAAGAGGCTGGAGCCAGTGTAGTCTGGCCTGGAATGTTAGTGCTGACTAGCAATCGAATTAGCTTAAGCGGCAGAGGACCTCTTAGTCAAAGTATAGTAAACACACGTGTAGAATGAGAACATACTGAACTGGTGAGTCAGAGTAGTGTTCGTATGGAGTGCCAGAGAGCCTGACCTCCTTTCTTGAACATACCTTCTAATCATCTAATAATCTAATGCAGCCTGGTTAAGGAAATTTCAAGTCCAACATGAAAGCAGCTTGTACTGTTTTTACCATTCTTATTTGAAATGTTAAAATATTTTGACTATTCTTTTTTTATATATCAGTGTCTTGATCATTATGGTTTCTCTCTCCTTGGTTCTGGACAGTAAAACATTCTGAGTGAGGCATTCTCAATCTCAATTAATCTCCTTAGATTAAATGTTTGCCGTAGAAAATAAATTTAATTGCAGCGTTCTTTTAAAATCACAGTGATGATAATCACCCTTGTATTATTTACTCAATGAAGATTTTATGAATTATGAATGTGTTATATATGTGTATAAATGTTTTGTGAGAGAGAGGTAAACACTTTATAGCTATATTTAGCTCGTCAATTTAATGTTAGCGCCAATGGCTATTCAAACTATGTTGCAGAGCATATTTCCCTTGGCATCTTGTACAAGGACCTTTCAGTCACTACTATATCCTTCACTTTCTAACAGCCTGGGCTACAGTAAATGTTAAAAGGACTACATTTATATAGCGCTTTTCTACTCCTACGAGTACTCAAATCGCTTTACAGACTATCCCTCATATTCATCCATTCATACACGGTGGCAGAGGCTGCCATGCAAGGTGCCAACCTGCCAACGGGAGCAATTTGGAGTTCAGTATCTTGCTAAAGGACACTTCGATGAGGTCAGACAGAGTGGGGCTCGAACCTGCTAAAACAGCACCTCTACCACCTGCGCCACCACCGCCCCGGTATAGTGACCCCCTGGGATTGGTGGGTTGAGTGGGGTGAGGTGTAGGGGGTTTTAGGGTGCAGAGGGGGGCACTTGCCTTGTGGTAGTCTTGCTCTAGCCGTGAGTCTGAGCCAGTGCCCTGCTTGTACTTGTTCATCTTCAGCTTCATCTGCCGCGTGCGCTCCTCCACGTCCATCGCACCTATGCAGGAGAACCAGAGTTGAGTTAGTGCAAAGGAGAGCGAAGGGGGGCTGTGGTGGGCATGGATAGGAGGCAAAAGGGACTAGGGGGAAAAAGCATGTACTCTCAGCATCCAGTGAAGCCAAGATGTGTGTTTGTTTGTGTGTGTGTGTGTGTGTGCACACCAGTGTCTAATGGCTCATAAGACAAACTGCAAATGGACACAGGGAGAAGGAGGAACCTTTGACTAGGAGACTGTTCTGATTTCTGTTGATAGTGATGGAGTTCTTCCAACCATAGACCTGTTGTTCAAGCTCACCGAATACTGTCGGGAGGGAGAAGACCTAGACTTAATACTAAAGTGACACTAACTGAAAGGTACTGTAGGAAATGAAACTGAAAATTAGCTTCTGGTTCCATTCCGTTAGTGTAAGATGCCAGTTCACTATTCGGTCTGTGTTGGACCAAATGATCTCGTTCATCTTCCTACTGATAGTACTCACTGAGCTCAAACAATAATACACCAGACTAGTGCACACATGCGGTCCTTGGAGTGAACTTGCTTATCCTCAGTGGGGTACCCTCAGTACCATCCAGTGATATTGCCCAGTTCTTCAAGCTCACTCCTCCCTCAGTTGCCAATACAAACACATCTGAGCCTTTGTTAATTCAACCATGTCAGCACATCACTCACTCATGTCCTACACTAAAGTAAAGTGCTTGACGCAATAAAGTTCAATATACAAACAGGATCACACAAGAAGGCTGGCGACTAAATCACAGTTCCTGCATACCAGGCAAACAAACACAGTCCTGCATGCCCGTCAAGAATTATGACACAATTGAGCACCCTTCTTGATAACTTCATAATCTCACACAAAACTGCCTCCTAATCCATAAATTCCCCGTTTAGGACACAACAGTGACTATCCTTCATCCACACCGTGACGCTCTGGATTGTAAATCTTAGTGAGAGACTTTGGGCTTATTCCCCATGGAAACATAGCTGCATCCGAACCCAATACATTCTCCCCTCACCAGACGTTCGTCAGTATGCTTGCTGAGTAAATGCCTAAGCAACACCAGCTCAGCTGCATTTGTTTCTACTCCAGCAAAAAGTCCAGGAATATAGTTCACAGCACTCGCCTGCTTTTATAGGCTTGGGATTACACTACCTGTCCCGGTGAAGAATTGTGGACATTTTGTTTTGTTTTGCTTTGTTTTGTTATTGTTTTTCATTTCAGTGTATAAAGCCCTCTTAGGTGTAACATTTGCATGTTTTAGGGGCTCCAAAAATATGGTGGGTGCAGATGGGTGGGCTCAGTAGAAGAGTCACAAGAGAGGAAAATAAAGAGAATTAATCATCACTCTAGGTATACAGTGTGGAGCCAGAAAGGGAGAAGAAACATCACAATGTACTAAAACGACAAAACAGCTGCATATAAAAAGTGCTAAGTCAGAACGGCAGACACTGTAATTTGTCTCTTACGACTTTAGGGCTTTTGAACACTTTAGCCCCTATTCAAATATCACACCAAGCTTTCGGATTCTCAATTAATCACTGGAGAAAATGGTGTGTGCTCAGAGACTGGTTGAGACACTGCTCAGTGGAAACAGATGTTATCACCATACTGGTGCCACAGCACACTGCTCACTGATGCTCATTGATGCATCACCACTCGCGAAGTTTGCAAAGTGAATTCCAAAGAGGCATTCCTCAAATCACCGCAAACGGCATGTATCATGCGTGGTGAGTTTTTCCACCAGGAACAAAGAGGAGGGGGGAGACTCAGTACTGTAGGGGCCTACCTGCATGTCCATTCTGTGGGATCACTCTGTCTGTCTCTAATTTGGGGTTTGATGGGGAAGTAGGGAGAGTGGGGGTGATCGTGATGGAGAGGCAACAGAAAGAAAATGGGAGAGACAGAAAGAAAGAGAGAGAGAGAGAGAGAGAGAGAGAGAAGAAATGAATGTACATTCAAACACAAATGTCATAAAATGCTATGGAACTAATTGCTGTTGAGATGCACAATGCTAGATGCTAGCACAATGACACACATCTGCCGGTCTCTGTCCCACAACTGTCATTATCAATAGCGTGCTTTAACCACATACTCTGTGTGAGCTCATAGCACTACCTGTCTTTAATAAGACACATCATCATCTCCAGCAAACAAACCAACAAACTTAACTAACACACTTAATATATGGCCAAACAAGTAGCACAAGGTAAAAGCCAGTAAAATCCACACATAACGTCTATATATTTAACCATGATTTAAGAGGAATTACATTATTCTAGGACTAGAATCTGTGTTACTGAAAGACCTTCATATGTGTATGCATGGTATGTGGTTAAAACAGGCTCTCAACTTTGATGAAAATAACGACATGCTTCTTAACAGAGGGTGTTTTTAAATTATATACTCATTATCTGCACAAATAAAGATGTGGGCATTAAAGATACAGATGCTGGCTTTATAATGAGAGTCGGGATATGGTTCTTTCATGCCTTAGAGATTTGCAGAGTAAGTGGGTTAGTCTGAAGTTGTTTTCAGGTCAATAACAAACACAGTGAGTGAAAGCAACACCAGAGTTGGAGCATCTGCATCAGCAGCAGAAGAAGACAGAGGATCTTGTCATTTAGCAGGATGGGCATGGGAAACAACAGAGAGAGGAGGAGAAGAAGCCAGTGCAAAGAAAGAAAGAAAAGAAAGGAAAGAATAGATAGCAAAAAATTAAGAGAAAGAGAAAAGAAGAAGGGACAGACCTGAGTTTGTCCACCTGGATGAGTCCATGTCTCCTGGGGATGTCACATCACAGAAATGGACAGACATAGACAGAGGACATGGCTGTGAGAGGATGTGTGTGTGTGTGTGTGTGTGTGTGTGTGTGTGTGTGTGTGTGTGTGTGTGTGTGTGTGTGAACAGGACAGGGGAAAGGTGAGGTTTGGGGGAGGAGGTTAAGGTCACACTGTCAGATGGAGGCCAGGTCACATGGGAGTGAAGGGGTTAGGGTGGGTGGATTGGGGGCTCCATAGTGTTCCCATGGAGATAAAATGGAGTTGTGTGTGTGTGTGTGTGTGTGTGTGTGGAGGGGAACAAGAACAACAGCAACAATAACAATAACAACAACAATGACAAAACTATAATGAACACAATAACAAAACAACAACAACAACACATCACAGTACAAAAACTAAAAGAACACTGCACATTGCAAAACAACACTTCACCATGGAGTGAAAGATGAAAAGAGAAGAAGAGAAAGGAAAAACAGCAAAGAGGAGAATAGAAAAATAGATCTCTGTGTTGAGAAAGAAACAAGAGAAGAAGGAGGAGGAGGAGGAGGTGGAAACCAAGGAGCAGGGAGAGGAAGACTAAATGTCAGCGGCTCTGGGGAAGGACTGAGAGGCTGTCAAAGAGAACAAGGTCTCTGAAAGAGGAAAGAGAGATTAACAGAGAATGTCGTCGCTGGTCCAGACAGAGCCCAACCTGAAGAAGGAAAAAAAGGGAAAAGATGGAAAGAAAGAGGAAGAGGGGAGAGACAGAGGGAAGGGGAAAACAGGAACAGGAAACTGAGAAGGAGGATGAAGAGGGAGGAAGAATCTGTGTGCTACGCAAACACTGTGGAGATCGAAAGCCTGGAAAAGAAAAGTTCCTCGTGTCGCATGTTCCTCGTGACCAAAACTAGACGCTGAGTTTACTGTGTACTGTGTTCACTGCGCTCTCCAAGCAGATGACCAGGCAACATCAAACTACTGTCAAAGGACCTGAGAGTCACCTCATGGATGCTGCAAGTGTGTGTGTGTGTGTCTGTGTGTCTGTGTGCACGAGTATGTGTGAGTGCACTCAGTTTTGTACTTTTGTATAAGAATGCTCTGGTGAATATCTTGAATGTGTGCAAGTGTGTGTATGTGTGTAACAGTGATATTATGCAATAAATCTTCTCTCCAGAGGCCCTAGGTTTGCCCTAATTGGATTAGTTGATCCTTTGCATATTCATGTCTCTTATCTGAATTTTCAGAAGAACAGAATCTGCTGATTCTGGTTATCACCCCACCACCACCACTCACCCCTCCTTCCGTATCCCCCCTCACCCCCTCCTCCTCCTCCCATATCCATCCCCTGCACTCCTCCTACTTTCACCACTCCCTCTTTCTTTTTCTTTTCTGCAGCTTTACTGAGCTGCACTACACTTTTATCCACCGCCATCATTAATCACAGACAGACAGAGTACAGCAGAACCTCTCTGTGTGCATGTGTGTGTCTGTATGTATGTGTGTGTGTGTCTGTGTGTGTCTCTCTCTTTGTGAGTGTGTCTGTGTGCATAAGTGTGTGTTTGTGTGTGTGTGTGTACGCACACGCATGTCTTTGATCTGGTGTAACCAAGGGTGCCGATGGCCTTTCGTCCAAGCAGTGGCATGTGTGTACTGCATGACTGGTTCTCCTTGAGGTGAGCGTGAGGGAGCAGTCTTTTGTCACAACTGAAGGGCTCTGTGGAGGGGAAAGGGGCCCTTTGTTATTGACAGCAGAGTTGGCACAGCTCATGCCGACTGTCAGGTCTGCCTACGGGTGCTGGATTGCTCCTGACACTCCTCAGAGTTGTGTGTGTGTGTGTGTGTGTGTGTGTGTGTGTGTGGAGTGGTGCAAATCAAAGTATTGTCAGGACTGATAGCTCGCCGATCTCAGCAGAGTGTTTTCCCCTCCCTAGCTATGGCATGGCTTGTATCTCCGACTGTACCAGCTGGGCCCATCTACATGCAGCTCACTGATGCAGCAAGTCTATTAAATGATTAAGTCACATCAGAGCAGGGGAACAAGGGATAGATAGGCAGAGGGAAAGAGAAAGAGCGGAGGAGTGGGAGACTGTGAGGAAGCCGTAGATCTCTGTCAATGTTCATACCATCAAGTTTGTTCGCATCCTGCCTATGCCTGCCCCCCACCCCTCGTGTCAGACGCGTGGGCACAGACACTCCAAGTGCACAACACTCCAAGTGCATAGAAGCATAGCACTTCCCGTCGTCATGGACATGCCGTAGCCAATGAGACCGCGTTGTACCCGATGCGAGTGTAAACATGGACACTTTCAGCTGCCTTTGAACCGCTCAACATTTTACAAAGCAAACATCTGAATGAAAAACACTTGCCTTAAGTGCTCTTCCTTGTGCGTCTGTGTTTCTGTGTGTGTGTGTGTTGTGTGTGTGTGTATGCATGTGAGTGTGGGAGAGAGAGAGATAGATAGATAGATAGAGAGAGAGTGTGTGTGTGTGTGTCTGTTCATTCATACTTGGCATTTAGGCTGAAGCAAAAAAAAATGTGCTGAACCCTATTAGGTGGAGGTTGAGAGTGTGAGCTTGGCTGGGAGAATGCTATGCAGCAAGCAAAGCAGCAGAATAGTTGTGGTGTCTAATAATAGCCGGCCTCCTGGAGAGAACTCAATATTTGGATTTGGTAGCAACACCATCATCATCATCATCATCTACCTCCTGAAGCTGCAGCATGTGGCAGTGCAAGATGGGTGCTCCTGTGTGTGTGTGTGTGCATACATGCGTGTATATGCATATGTGTGTGTGCGTGTGTGCATGCAAGTATGTGCGTGTGTGTGCATGTGTGCGCACATGTGTGTATATGCATATATGTATGTGTGCTAGCATGTGTGTGCGTGTGTGTGTGTATGCATATGTGTGTGTGTATGCAAGTATGTGCATGTGTGTGTGTGTGTGTGTGTGCGTGTGCATACGTGTAAGTGCACATGTGTGTATGTGCATATGTGTGTGTGTGTGTGTGTGTGTGTGTGTGTGTGTGTGAGATAGCGAAAAAAGAGAGGTATGTGTGTGACCTACGGAAAAAAAAAATTGTTTAGATATGGACATAACAGAGGGAGTATGGGAGACTCGTGAAGGCAATACACTCTTACAAACATATTAAACCAAGACTGTATGCCAGCCTCAACCACCTTCCATCCATCAGTCTTTTCATCCAGACAGCCATTCAATAAAACTGAACTTAAACAAGCCAAAGCATCAAAAAAAAAAAAAAAAAAAAAAAACTGAATCCACCTGACTTCCAGAGCCAAAAACGGTGGGCTTTGACTATCCACACCCAGCCTGGACTGCAATTAAAGGAGATCCCAGCAGGGCTTTGACCCCACACCTCACCCGCACAGCTCCTCAGATGCTCGTCTACTCTTCCCCTGGTGCACACCGCAGCACCCACTACCACAATGCTGTGCTCTGCAACACCTGCTGCATGGCTCCTCTGAGAGGAGCCAGGACATTAACAGCTTTATGTGGTGCGTGGTGAGTGTGAGTATATGTGTTTGTATGTGCATGTGTTGTGTGTGTGTGTGTGTGTGTGTGTGTGTGTGTGTGTATGAGCACTCAGAAGAGGGGCACACATATTATTTTGTGGAGCTTAAACAAGTTTCCCCTAAGAGTTGTTGAAGTGATGTCATGGTTAAATGAATGCTTATCATTTTGCATTCTATTACCCTACACCCTGCACACAGTCTCTCCACCCCACATACTGTTCCTCTGCCTGTTCCTCTGTATGTCTAGTACATGTGGAGAAACTGACAATAAAGCCGACTTTGACTTTGCTATTCCACTGGCTGGTTCGTGACGTAGATTATGAGTAAAGCAGTCGTGGTTGCACCATGTTTTCAACATTGAGCCATGTCCTCCTCATGTTTATTGAAAATAATAAACAACAGAGCAGAGGGCTATCATATCCTTTGATTACAGCATTTTACAATAGAGAAACTCATTAATGGTGTAATTCTCTCATCTACTTCCTGCTTCTCTTTTCACACATCCATAAACAAGAGAGGTCGCTATGGAAACACGTGAAAGACTCACCAGAAACAACTTGCCGACTGCTGCTGAGCATTAACTCTGCATCCTGCAATTAAGTCCATGTAAGCCCAAGAGTACAGGCTTTTATTCTATCAGTCTCGACAGTCAGGACCCAAGCAAGCCTCATTAGAAACCCAAGAGCTCCCACGGGATGATCCAAATGCCTGGTTAGGCATACCATAACCTACATACACAAATTACTGTAGTAAAGTTGTTTGAGAAAATCTGAGATATTGACACAGACTAACCATACTGAATAGAGACCAATACTAAGAAATAACTTCAGTTATTTACAGTACTATCTACAAACCATTGTCCATACAATTACTACATGACAAGCAGGCATCACTGGTTAAATTGGTTAGTGGTAAAATGGCGCTGTGGTCTAACAACGGAGATGAGGAGAAGCTAACGAAAGACGTCAGTCCATTGCATATATAGGCCATCGGTGACAGCCTGCTCTAGAGTGTTAAATGCATAGAGTCTTATTATAGTCCTGCAAAAAAGGAACATTCATCTCATGAGACAGCACGAGGACAGAGCCAAAAGGGACAGGAGACAAGTCAAAGACAACGAGAGAGAGAGAAAGAGAAAGAAAGACAGAGAGAGAGATGGCCCACAGAGCGAGATGAGAAAAGGAAAGAGTGTGGGAGGGAGAGAGACGGAAGTAGGAGGCCAAGGATGTGGAGCAAAAGAACCTGAGCAGTAGACACCTCAGGATGGGTGGTGGTGGGGGTGTGGGTGGGGGTGTGGGGAAGGGGTTGGGGGACACCAACCTGTGTCAGTTGGGGATGGGGATGGTGGTGGATCGCTCACATCCAGAGCGCCGTTCAGCTCTCGCTGCTGGTCCTCCCACGTCACCTCTACTGCGCCAGGCAACAGGGAAACATGCCAGAGCACAGGCCTCATTCTCCCTGTTTGGCTATTTCTCTCTGTCTTTCTCTCTCTCTGTGTGTCTGTCTGTCTGTCTCTTCCCCCTACATCCACATCTATAATGCCTAGCATCCCTATCTTTGGTGACTCACAACTCACAAATTGAGTGCAAAAATTCTGGAATTATAATGACAGCAATTGTGCAATAGCACAACAACTACAAAACTCGTAGTTATAATATTTGAAAAGAGGGACAATTTTCATCAGGGTATGTAATTCTAGTTAATTTGTAGATGTAAATGCAATATATCTTCACACAATAGATGCATTTAATTTGTGAAATGGTACTACGGTATTTGATGTGGAGGGCAAATTGTAAGAAGTAGTTCAGCACTTTAGTGATGAACAGCTCCTCTCTGAAAATCAAGAATAGCGCTCCATCTGCTGGACAAATGCTGCAACTACCTTTCAAGGCACCGCACAGCCTTGCAATGCAATGCAATGCAATTTCAGACTACTGATTTCAGTCTTTTGTTATGCTTGTCACATTAAATACACACAGATTACTAAATGATTACTAAAGTGTTCAGGTTAAAACTGCTGTTAGCCTACTGCACAAATAGCAATCCATTTTTCACTTCTCCTGCTAAACTCAACAGAAAGGCCTGTCTAAACAGGAGTGGAAGGAGAGTGAGTGGAGTATGTGACAAAGGCTCAAAGTGACAGTAGTCTCCCACAATCCTCAGCACCCTGCAGCCTGTTAGCCCTTTCCAAGGGCCTGTCGCGAGGCGAGGCGAGGCTAGGCGTGAGCTGAGGAGCTGAGGCGTTGCACGTGTCATTTTGAGATTGATCAGGGACAAAACGAGAGGATGGAAGAGATGAGAAAAGAAGAGAGAGAGAGAAAGAAAAGGCAGTAACACTGGAGAAAGGAGAGATGAAGAGGATAGCGAAAAAGCACATCAGTCATATACTTGCATGAGCATGTTTGAATGTATGTATGCAGTGATGAACCGATAACAACAGTTGACTATGTAAAATCCATTGCATTTATATAGACTATATGTATAGATATGCATAAGTGAATAGATGATTGATGCATACAGTATATATGTGTGTATGTTCAGTGCATGTATGTGCAGGAATTAGTTTAAATTAGTATGTATTCATTTTCAGACACATTCAAAGTCCTCTATATATGTATATGTACTGTACTGCATGAGAGTAAGACATCAATACTATATGGTTCAAGTGAAAGAACAAACGCCTATAGGGTAAGAAAGAACACAAGGATATTTCACTGCCATGTGCATCTATGGTAGAAACTGGGTATAAGAAATATAGTGAAATTGTATAGAAATGCAGTATGCAGTGAAATTGTACAGAATGCAGCGAAATTGCTGCAGAAGACTCAAGCAAAGACAGACTGCAAAAGCTAAAGAGGAAAGGCAAATAAAAAATTCTTTTTATCTACACTAACCAATGCTTCTCTTGCCAAGCACCACCCATCCATACCACACACACACACACACACACGGTGAAACCACACACTTCTAAGGGCACTTGCCTTTCCTTCCATTAACTGGGGGGCCTTGAGGCTTCTCGCAGTCTTAATGGGTTTGAAGACAGCAAATGGAGTTTAATGAGATGAAGCAGACATGGAAAGACACACACACACACACAAATACACACACACACACAGACACAAAAAACAGAAAAACAAACACACATTGATATAAACATGAAGACCGGCACAGACAATTAAAATTTAAAAAGCCAAAAAGATACAGGCACACACACACGTACGCACACACAGACAGCACCATGACAAGTAGCATGTGTGCACGCACACACATATACACACACACTCTCAACCAAACATCTGCTTGGAGGCTTGTCTTGGGGGCTGTTGGAGCACAGCAGTCTAACCCACAGGTCAAACGCTTACACTGGGAGTGGTAAAGAGCCAACGCCTGTGGCCAAAGTCTTACATATGGTGTCTTAATGAGGCTATGAAAGGCATTAGAACAGGGTGTGAAGTCCAGCCTGGGCGTGCAACAGCAAGCCGAGGACCAAGACTCCCTCCCACACACACACGGTACTCAATGAATACATGCACACACAAACATGGTGGGCCTACTCAGTGGACACATGAACACACACACACATACACGTACACACACACACACACATTATGGCATCCAACACACACAGATGGGAGAGGAGGAAGAGAGAACTGCTGGAATCTGCTGCCTGTGCCAGCGATCATGGCGAGGGTGTGAGTGTGCATGCAAAAAAATGTGTGTGTGTGTGTGTGTCCTTTTGTGTTTGTGTGTGTGTGTGTGTGTTTGTCTACACACATGCCCCTACGCTTCAGTGCTTGCCAGCCCACTGACTGTGTGAACCCAGCAAGCACTGACAATGCGTTTTTGCCACCTCAAAGCCTGGCCTGAAATGCTCTCTCTTCTCTGATTTTTTTCTCCCTAGGTGATTTGCATAGCCTAGCGTAACGTAGCATAGCATAGCATAGCCGAGCCTATCTTAGCATAGCCTAGCGTATAGGCTCGTAGCGTAGCCGAAACTAGCCTAGCATACCATAGCACGCCTACACTTCAAAAACATAACAAAAACACAGTGATAAGTATTTCTTCTTCTTCATTTCTGTATCTACTAATATGCTGAAATTCCATCAAGAAGTGTTAATCCAGACTTTGTCATTGTAAGACAGGTCGGTTGGTTGCACAGTGGAAGAGTCTGGGTGAGAGAGGGTTGGGAACTGATGCGATTTTATCAATATTGATGCAACTGTCAATTCAGCTTATTAGTCCTCACTTCTTTTTGTGGAATAGGTCGTCCTCCACAGGATTTCAGTGTCAACACAGGTGTTTTATCCAAGTATTCATACAGATTTTTACAAGGCAAACTGCTTCATGTTGTGCACCAGACTACTTAAAGATTCAGGGCATGAAGCTGAATCTAATCTCATGTCTGAAAGATAACTTTATTGTGACTACTGTAACTGAACAACAACCTAGAATTGTTACCAGTGACCTCCAGCTGACCTCTTGACCCCAGGTTCTGTGCAGCTACAGGCCACATCTGGGTTAGAGGTGATGGAGTTGAGATCTGGATCAATACTCATCCTCCTGTGAAGGGCCTTTAAATGCTCTCTGCAGTGGGCTTGTAGAGAGAGGCTCTCTATCTCTCTCTCACATGCACACACACACACACACACACACACAAATGCACATGCAAGCGCACACACACACACACACACACACACACACACACACACACACACACACAAATGCATGTGCAAGCACACACACACACAGTGCTTGGCAGTGCTTTACTGTGCACTGTACTGAGCCTAGGAGTGCTCATGTACTCTGACAATGATGTAGGGCTTTCTCTGCGGGCCTTGACAACTATTCTAGCACAGCAAAACCTTCACTCACTCACTCACTCTTTCTCTCTCCCCTGTCTTCTCTTTCTTTCTTTTTCTCTTGCTTTCTAGGCTCATTCTACATCTGTACCTTTAATTCTATCCCTCACTCTTTCACAGGTCCTCTCTCGTTCTTTCTCCTTGCTGTCTCTGCCCACTCTCACTATTCCTGATCATCCACTCCCTCAGTGACACTATCTATCTCTCACAGCTTGCTTTGGGTGGCGTGCACAGTACACAAACCAGTCTGAAATACTGCATGTCAGGGTATTTCTTGAGCCCATTAAAAAAAAAACTCTTCCCCCTATTTGTTCTTTGTATTAAAGTCCTTTTCAACTAGCACATCTATTACAGCAAAAAGAAAGTGGACGAACCCATAAAACAGTGTTTTCACACAAACACAAACAGCTGAGACAGGCCCTAACTGGCATTCCCCAGATACATCCCTGCAGACGTCAGAGGCTATGATCTCTGGATGGGGGTGGGTTGGGGTGTGGGGGGCCTGTGAAGTCTGAGAGCATGAGTAAAGCCACTGGCTATGCATAATGAATGTCCAGCTAGTGTGATGCCCCTGCTTGCTGCACTTAGGATAATTTTTCACATGGACCATATGTTGTTGTTCAGACCCTTGTTCACACCGTCCTGTTCCAGCACCTCAAACACAGGACAATACCCCAAGGATGGGAGATTTATTATCTTCATGAAATATTGACATGGGTTCCACATTAGAGTGCTGAACAAACAGCTAGGTGTGGAAAGAAAATGCACACACAAATCTCACACACACTATGGTTCACCCTTCCGCCTCTTCCTCTTTCTCTGTCGGTCTGCTCAGCCCATGGCCACAATGCACAACTCCCATCACCCAGTCAGCACTTATGAGACAGATGTGCAATTATGAAAATGCTGAGCCACAGAGGTTCCGTGTCTGTGTGTGTGTGTGTGTGTGTCTGCACACAGTGCCCACTGCTGCGTGTATGTGTGTGTGTATGTTTCCCTTCCTCTCCCTGGGAGTGCCCAAATGTAAAAAGCTAACATGAAGCTAGCGCAACACATCACAACACTGACAGAGACATCAATTCTACAAGACCATGAACACAGGCTACTTCTATGGCACAAAACACACAGAAAACATAGAGGAAACATGGGACACATTGCAATAGGCCTCCTTCATACATCACCTCTTAACCACCAATTGGCGAAGGAAAACAAAAACAAAAACAAAAACAAAACTTGGGGCAGGGTGAGTTCTAAAACCAGGCCATTGCAGATGGGTTTAGTCTGATCAGGACTGATCTGATCCTGACTCTCCAAACCCAGTCACCCAGGGGAGGTACACTACAGACCTGGACCAGGTTCTACGTCTTCTTCTCCATCCTCTGAGAGAAGGTGAGGGAGGGGAGATCCAGGGGATGGGGGGTGGAGGTGGGGGGTAGGTGGGTAAGAGAGGCATGAATGACGGCACACAAGTCACATGGAGCCAAACAACCCCAGCTTGGGGTTTTTGACTGGTCTGTCAAATAACAGTGATGTGAGAGTGGATGCCCAATGCTTGAGGCATGCCCAATCATGCTACTTCACATCCAAACAATTTGATTCGCCATAGAATCCATACCACTACTAGTAAAGACAAGTTGACATAAACCAAAGACAGTTACAAAATAAAAATAATAAACATGCTAAATTCGAAGAATGACAAGACAGCTTTTCTTCAGGGAATACTATCATGATCACAGTGACTATAATGATGATACAGTGATCATAGGCACTATAATGGCAGTATCAGTAAATTATAACTGCAACACAAGGCACAGCTGCACACTCGACACCAAAACCAAAATCCCAACGATTTCAGATTCAAGTTCTTCACCGGAGTCAAAGGACCGTCCAAGCAAACCACACAAAGCTCTTCCAGCACGCAGCTCCAGCCCAACCACAAGGAGAACGAGTGAGTTCCAGACTTACTTCTGTCCAGCGTCCCCTTGGCAGGCAGTTGTGGTAGTTGCCGTCCTCTTCTGCTAGACATAGGCGTACTGCTGGGGCTAGTTTGGACCGATCCACTGCGGGGGTGAGCCCTAGAAGATACACAGGGTTCCCTCGTTAACATGTTAAACTTACTGAGCCAAACGCCACCAATGTGAATGGACGCTGTGGATGACTCACAGGGTAAAATCACAGTACACATATGAAACTACATTACCCACACTGCACTGCCAATGACATAGCACTGCTTTGTGTTAGTAGATAGGGTGGCACAGAAGTTAATAATTATGAACACGTACTAGACTAGAACTCATCTGGGAATACAAAAAAATAAACATCTATTAAGGCAACAAAAGTCTTGCTGCGCAGAGGACAAAAAAAGGAATGCAGCACTAATAAGTCTCATAACAGATTGTATTGACCAGACATATATATGCCTGTTAGCATATATAGACGTTCGGACAGTACAATCATGTCCATGCACAACTTTAAGGATGCTGCCCAGTTATGGACGGTTTGAACAACAAGAAGAAGTGTATAACAGTTATAATTACTATATACTAATAGCATGTATATATTGGAGTGTGCTAATTAAAGGAGGCAGGCTTTAAGAGAAGACATCATCTGGAAGTTGTGCATGCGTCTTCATCAGGGAGTGTGCATGTTTCTATGCTGTTAATGTACCGCATAGAGTTCTCATGAACACACACACACACACACACACACACACTTAAAGGGTTAAAACAGTAATGGTTTGAGCAGCTTTGGGGGCAGTGTCTTTGCCATTTCAAAAGCTGTGGGTCATGCAGAGGGGTGATTACTGCTTGAAATGATAATAAAAAGTATTAGTAAAGGTCATCTGGGTTACAGTACTGTGTGCATGTACTCTCTGTGTGCGCGTGTCCTATCAAGTACTTACATGTGTATGCATACCTGGTGTGCCTACGCTAATGTATTGCATATCCGAATCCATATGTAAAAACTACATTTACAAACTGCTCCAAATAGCCACATATAACTACTTAATAGTATTCATAAACGCTATATTTGTCCTGCTTAAAGGAGAAATCAGCTAACATTAACTGTCATAGAAAACTTAAACTGAAAGTGAGTTTCTGCGCTGTGTTAACTGTCGATTCACTATTCAGTGCCTGCTGTATCAAATTTTCTCGTTTTTTTTCTCCTACTGACAACACTCAGTGAGCTTGAACAACAGGGCTATGGATTGATTCACACCAGATTTGTCCTTTAATGATAGCATAAACCATTCCTCTTACACTACAGATCCTACCAGTCCCTTAGAACGGCACTATATGCTATGGAAATGTGCGCTAATGTGTATGGCACTTGGCAAGGTGTAGGTAAATCTTTGGCACTTGGCAAGATACAATATCACAGTGAGGAAGAGGAGAGCTGTCAGCAGTACCACATGAGAGGGGCCAACCCATGGGCTGCAAGAGAATACTGTGGGTAAGATCATGCATCCAACAAAACATACACGCATACACACACACTCACACACACACACACATCTACAGAAGACTCTACTACAAAAACACAAACAATGTTACAACAAGTAAGCGATAGGGACAAACACAAACAAACACAAAAACGGATCAAAATTCTAAAGGTTGTGTTAGTAGAACAGAAGAAAGACGGGTGCTAGGTGGTGCACACCATTATACTCTCTGGGAATATAACTAGTGTGCAGTGAAAACAAAATGGAACAAACTGAGGAGCAATCAAAGGGACTCAGATAGTCCTGAGTGGCTCAGTGGCTAGGGATGGTCATAAACAACATAAACAAACAAACAAACAAACAAAATAAACAAAAATAAAATACGATAAACAGCTGTGGCAGCTGCTGGGTGGAACTGAAGATGGGAGGCAGGCGAGCGGGGTTCCGGGGTACGGCCGGGCATGATGGGATTGGGGGTCAGGCGGAGCTGAGTATGTGGAGGAGGGTGGGGGGTGGAGTGGGGGAGGTTGATGGCGGAGCTGGTGACGGGAAGCTGGATTCATCAGCACTCAATTTATCAGGGCTGCTCTTGTTTTGATATCTTTGATATTTTTTTTTTGGGAGCTCCTGGTCCGTGGCAGGTCACCTCGTTAAGGCAGGGGAGGGCGGCGCGGAACGTCCGGACGGGAGTGACGGCATGGACCTCATGAGCTGGCTGTCGGGGGGGCGCTCGGTGGAGTGGGAGCGTGTGTAGAAGGGGCGGTCCATAGCAGACCGCTGGTCGGCGGAGCGGGACCTGTGCTGATGTTCGTACCGGTCCGACACTCCGTAATTCCTGGAGAGACGTGATTGGATGGACAGGGGAGGAAGAGGAGGAGGAGGTGGTGGTGGTGGTGGTGGGGAGGGGTGGGGAAGGAGGAGGAGGAGAGAGAAGATTGGCCGCTGAGCTTTCCTGGGAATGGGAGAAAAGGGGAAGGAGGAGAAAGAGGAGGGCTCCTCTGCCACCTGATGGATATCCGGTGGAGGGAAGCAAATGGGCTGGGGATATTGTGGAGACACACATGACATGTGCGTGTGTGTTTGTGTGACACATTGTGGAGTGTCCTGTTAGCATACCAACAAACTCAAAGCACTGACAGTGAACCAGTAACATGCTGAATCAAGTGTGTGTATAAATGCTTATGTGGCTGAGGATATATGCCTCTACTGATGACTTGTTCTAATAGACACCTGCTTGTTATATGGTATGTCTATGTAATGAATGCAAACTAACATTTTTCATTTTTTGAGTGACTACTCTGTTGGGACAAAGGGGCACAGACATGCAGTGGATACATTCAAAACTATTTGGTTCAGATAGAGGAGTGATTTAACAGACACGAAAGACAGTATCGTTTCTAAAAAGTAGACTTCTGACTGGGCTTTGAATGAGAAACAACAGGGGAGGCATTAGTGGTGTAAAGGGATATTACCTTCTCTTTCACAGTGAGGCTGGTCTTCAGCATAAAAACAATCAATTTCAACATACGGAAATACACCTTTCACCTTTCATTTGGCAAAGACATACAACAGAGTTGTCTCATTGAAAGGGAATATTGTGGGGTAAGGAAACGCAGGAAAATGCATCTGTATCTGGACAGTATAGAATTTAGTCACTGCAAATGCATACATATTAAATAACACTGCATATTCATACATCTGAAATTGTTCACTGCATTTCCAATGTTTGTTCTTTTTGGTCTTTCTGACTCTAAGCATTCATCAAAATGTCAAAATCACCAAAGAGACACATTTGCAGTAACAAAATCCATCAGCTAAAAATAAAAATAAATAAATAAAAATACACAGACACATAAATACAATACAACCGTGGCAAAATACAGTTGTGAGTAGAACCGTAAATGAAAAGCTATCCAGCAAAGGGATTTGAAAAGGCCTGTCTATAGGCAAGATTAATTGGGATAGGTCTCATCTCCTTCCACCTACTCTCAGTTCACTTCATCTCTGCTGTCAGCGTCAGAATCGACCTTGTGCCATTCAGGAGCTAGTGCTGCTAGATACTCTTGAGAACTATGGAAACTTTAGATTTAATAAGCCAGTGAGTTGTACAGTAGTTATCTTGAGCATCTCATAACTCCTCAGTTCAGTGGTAAGATGAGATCTGACTTTCAATGCATGAGTACATGAGATGATCAAAAGGGCAGGAATCAATGTCAGTGCCACACCTCCTGCATCCTTTTCTGCGACAAACCCACTGTTATTAACAGTAATGTGAGTGGTGTCGCAATCTGTACCGAGCCTGATCAATATGTATGATTTCTGTCAAAGGGTCCATGTTCAAGCCAGTAATGCTGATTAAAAGTAAATCAGTCCTTCCAGGATTTTGCAATTTTTTTTTGTGATCAAAATGTCTGATTTTGAGGCAGTGTTTACTACAAATGTGCCATGTTTTACACATTTCACTCTAATCTAATCTCTACATATTACTGTACTGTTGCTCAGACAATTCTGGTTGTTGTGTGAAACATTAGCCTATGACGGCTCACAATACCAACATTGGTAGTGGCAAGTTGGTTTAATGGCTCAGATGAGAAATCTGATTAGGACTGAGCCTAAACATAACGGTGGTTTCTAGTGGGTCAAGCTGGTCACTGTGAAATACACATCACAGTCCACACGACAAGACAGAAGCAGCAAACCAGATATAATATAAGACAATGTAATATAAGTCTTGACCATAAGTAGGGGGACAGACTTCCAGTATGCTACAATGAGAAAAAAAAAGAAAAAAATCCTTGCCAAGAAAATGAAGTTGTGGTCCCATCCAAGACCAAACTCTGATGTCTTTCCAAAGCCTGCAGGCAGGTCCTGTATGCCTGGGTAGTCTCTGAGAAAGTGCACACATTCTGCCAGAGTGAGTGGGCAACATAATTAAAAGCCTCATGGTCAAACACATTATTAAGTGACTTCTTGAGAGTCGCTTGTGACCAAACATACCCAAGAAATTAAATTGCTTGCAGTGTTAGATGAAAAGATGATGTGCTGACCAGCTTAAAAACTGCTAAACTGTACTAAACTTACTACCTATCAAACTAACAGATAACTCACAAACAAAACTGACAAACTAAGTATTTTTATGAATTTTCTGAACTATCTTTCTGTTTGTCTGCTTATTAATTTATTATCTAGGGAGGCAGATATAAATGGCAGTGGCTTATGTCCAATCAGCCTCTCCTATCTCCTGTCTGCTGGCGCTGGTCCATGGGAGCCCCAGGAGAGCAGGCCCTCGGAGTCAGCAAAGGTGCCGAGCTTCTGGACTCTCCTCCTCTTTATCTCCCTCTCTTTTCTCTCTCTCTCTTTTCTTTATCTCTCTCTTCCTCTGACCTCCCTCGTCTCCCTCCATATCCCTTTTTTCTGTACATCTTCCTAATCTGTCTGTGTGCAGAACTTATGGAGGAGTGTATAAGAGTGTGTGTGTGTATGAGTGTGTGAGAGAGAGAGAGAGAGAGAGAAAGGTAGAGTGAGACAGTTATTCTTGTCTATATGAGTAGGATAGAGAAGGCAAGAATCAAATGTTATATATATATATATATATGTGTGTATGTGTGTGTGTCTGTATGTGTGTGTGTCTGTGTGTTTATCTGTGTGTCTCTCTACTCCTGTAGGGCATGAGCAGATGAGAGGGGCTCTGTGCTGCTTGAAGTGTGATGGAGAGTAAATAAATAAATAAGTAAAAAACTTTGTGACAGTTTAATACACTCTCTGTGCTGTGTGCGTGTGTGTGTATGTGTGTGTGTTTGTGTGTGCGCGCATGTGTGTGTTCAATACACTCTCTGTGCTCTGTGATGACTCATCAGTTCCTCAGTGAGCAGAAACACGCTGCTTGTCGTTTCTGATTGACAGCCATATGGCAGAAGGAAAGTGTGTGTGACTGTGTGTGTGTGTGTGTGTGTGTGTATGTGTGTGTGTGAGAGAGAGAGAGAGAGAGAGAGAGCGAAAGAAGAAAAAAGCTACAAAGCAGCAGAAAGTTGGAAAGAGAAAGATGGAGGGAGCCAAAGAGGCATCCACAGAAAAAGAGAGCAAGCGAGAGAGAACGAAGGAAGAGAAAAAAAAGAGTGAGCGAAAGAGAGAGTGGGGGAACGAGTGAGCGAGGTGGGCAGGTTATTTGCGTCCTCTCTCCTGTGTTCACACCGGCGGTGGTTTGTGTGCTCTTGCTGGCCCTGGCACACCATCTGAGTGCTGGCACAGGGACCGACCTGGCTGGTAATCTGTCATCAGCAGGGGTGGTGTGTGTTTGTGTGTGTGTGTGTGTGTGCGTGTGGAGGGGGGCAGCTCCCAGGAAGCACTCCCTCAAACATTTGCTGACTGTGGACTACTGCGCTGCTGAGACAGAGAGTGAGTGAGTGAGGAAACGAGAAGAGAGAGAGAGAGAAAGAGAGATCGAGAGAAGAAGAAGAAGAAGAAGAGGAAGAAGAAGAGGAAGAAGAAGAGCCTGCTCAAGACAGCAGACTGAGGAAGGTGTCGACTGAGGTGGTGGGGGCAGGGGCAGGGCAGGTTGGATCACCAATCAGGTGAGACCATCTGAGATGGCCCTCAGAATGTAGGGATGGGACACATGCAGGGAGTCCCTTCATTCGACCCTCTACCCTCTCGCTTTTCCCATGACACTGTGGGGTGCAGAGGGGTCTGGAACAGAGTGAAATCCATGTGTGGATTTTAATGCACCCATGGGAGAGGTCGGCCTAGACCAGACAAGACAACGGGCACCATCTCGATGCTGAATGGCGATCGAGAAGGAGGGCATTCAACAACATTGGGACACAAACAAACAAAACAGACAAACAAAAATAAAGGCATCGGTCTCAGGGGCCCTGTGACTGGAGCCTGTCTGTCAATGGCAAGCAGTTTGACAGAGGTGACACAATGCCAGTGCATTACGGGTATCCCTTGGGGGATATTATTATTAAGATGGGGAGGCATCGGTCCTGGGCACCAGTTTTGAGGTAGGAGATGTACCCCATTTCGATGATGACAAACTTTGACGGTCGGGGAGGAGTACGAGATGGGTTGGGGCGAGGTCACCACAGAAAAGGGCGGAAACGTCACCTGTACCTTTCCATGTCATTGTACGCGCCCTCGGAATAGGCACGGGCCATCCTAGTGGATCGCAGTAACCTGACCGCCTCCTCGCGGTTGATGGGGTACACGCCGCCGCGGCTGCCAAACACACGGGCAAAGGTGGGTCAAGATCTCATGACCATCATTGCCACACACACACACACACACACACACACACTGACTCACACAGTTTGTCAGTTCCTTCATTCCCACACTCCAATTCTTTTCTCAATGAAACCTTACCTGGATATCTGTTGATAAGTAACAGAATCCCTGGCAGGGCAGTTATGAATGACTCTCTTAAAATCAAATTAGATTCCTGCTGTTTTTCAATAGGGCTGTACAGTACAATTTCTGTACTAGCCAGACTCTGATCTAAATGATATGATGTTGGACATACCATATAATCACCCTCTGCTGGACATCTTTTCATTAAGAAATACACAGGACACCTCATAAGGAAGCAAAGGCACAGTCAGCTGTTCCATCAAGAAGCGGATTCTTGATGAGCTGTTCAAACTCTTGGTGCTGACAAGTGAAAACACTGTGTTGAGCACTTGACCATATCCCAACTCTTATGTAGTCTAGAAACAGAACGAGTATGTACTTGACCATATCCCAACTCTTATGTAGTCTAGGAACAGAAAGAGTATGTACTTGTGATACTTCATGCTTTGTTTGTGCTTTTTTTGTGCGTAATCATGTGTATTGACTATCTTTGTTTAAAATCATTACAGTGAATGACAGTAAAACTTATACAAGTATGTAAGCAGAGGTAAATACTATTTCTGATAGATAAGAGGATGCTGGAATGACTGGCTTATGTCAAAGAGGGTGTCAAGGATGAAGTGTTTGGAAGAGGGATGAGTGTGAACTCAATGCCTATAAGCCTTAACCAGCAGCTTACTCCAGCTCACTTTCTAAAAAAAAGCACACTTACATGGACATAGACTTCTTTTTTACTTTTAAAGAGAAATATGTGTATATTTTTATATGGTTTTGAGAAGCTATGTCATGAAGAGTTTTCTAAAAGTCTAGCACTGGGATGGGCTGAACCAGAACAGTGTACTGAGATTGTCAGTGCCATCCTGTCAACACAAGCTTCAGCTACATTTACAGTACATCTCAGTGTCGTCACTGACACCCCTGTCTAAAGAGCTTTTCAGGACAGCCTTATTTCTCATCAGCACAATAGCTGAAGACAACTACTGTCTGCAAAACTTTAACTGTAATTTAGCAAGTTGAAATAAATCATTGCTTATTATTAGTACAGAATAACTTTATTAGTCTAGTACTTCATCTGAATAAGTGAGAGTGAGCTGTATTACTAAGGCCGTGCTGAAAGAGTTGACGGACAAGGCTGCCTGAGGAAGACTGGGCATCGTGTTAGTGGGTTAATCGGGAGAGGGGGGATAAGGGGAGACCGTACAGGGTTAAGGACACACATGCACCACGCCCCATGGAGAGAGAGTCTACCTGAGTTCCATCTGCTGAGATTCTATAGGTGGACTGTGCTTGGATCGAGGTAGGGTAAGAAAATGGCTGCAAGCAGATGGAGAAAGAAGAGAGATGGACTTCAATGGACGGACAGGAGAAGAAGAGAGAGGAGAGAGAGAGGAGGAAGAGGATAAGGGAGAAGGAGGAAGAGGTCTGCAGAGTTTGAGGTGGATGAAGGTCACTCATTTCCTCAAGGTTGGTGAGATGCAGGGGCTGGTCTGACGAAGTGGGATGAGTGAGAGAGTCCAGCCTCACCAGAGAGACTGAACTGGCCTGTCTCACAACAACAGCCATGGAGTGGACCCCATGGACCCAGCATCCTCATAGAGGCATCAGTGTAAGAGTGCTGTATCTGCCATGTCATTCTCAAGCCACAAATACAGGAGAGACTGACTACTACTCAGTCACTCCACAGAACACAAGATAACCATAAAACAGTTGGAATCCTCCTAAAAGAGGAAAAGGGGTTGCAGATAGAACTTCACACGAATCCCCTCCCTCAACCACCATACACACACACACACACACACACACACACACACATATACACTCACACACACACACAAAAGAAATTCCCTAGCACAGACCATGCAGACCAAGCACTTTAAACATACATGTAATATTTTTCTAAAGCATATACTGTATGTGTGGACACTCAATCCAAATCAGCCATAGTATTTAATGGAATATTAATATTAGCTGAAGGATGGGTCTGGGATGCTTGGTCATGTAATTTGCAACAAATAAGGTGGTAGTGGTGGGGGTGGTGTGTGTGTGCGTGTGTGTGTGTGTGTGCGCGTATGTGTATGAGTGTGTGTGTGTGTATATGTGTGTGTGTGTGTGTGTGTGTGTGTGTGTGTGTGTGTGTGTGTGTGTGTGTGTGTATGTGTGTGTGGAGGGTATCTATTTAGTAGGAGCACTGTCACACCCAATTTAGATAAGTGTATTTCCTTCTCTAGACTCTGATTTCAGCTGTGCCTTAAATATCAAATAAACTTAATTGTTGGGGGGTCGGGGACTGGTGGTGTGGTGCTGGCACAAGGCTCATTCCAATGCCAAGGAGTCTGACTCTGCTTTGGCTCGGACTAAGAGTCAGCCCCTGGGTGGAAGGGGGGTGGGTGGAGTTGGTCACGTGCAAGGCTCACTGCTGCAGAGTGGGCCAGGATAGGTCAGAGCAGACCATACGAGAGGCTAAGGGGCCGTGTGTGAGTGTGCGTGTGTGTGTGTGGTGTGTCTGTGTGTGTGTGTGTGTGGTGTGTGTTTCTGAGAGACAGGGCCTTACCTCTGAGGGGGGGGGACGCTGGGAGAGCGCGACCGCGCCCGGTTCATGTCGGCCGAGCGCGAGACGTGATTCGATGACATCACCTGTTCAGGTACAGAGAGAGTGGAGCTCTGGAGGTCCCTGCCGTTTTGCCTGTAGTCTACAGGGTTAAGGGGTGAAGGGGGGTGAGGGGGGTCACACAGAGATCAAAGGTTATGCGACAGGCACACCAAAACCATATCATCATTCACATCAAAACACATGTATCTACACTGGGGCAAACTCGCTGGCTGCAGCAACATCACTGCCTGACTCCTCTACACAGTTTTGACATCAACGCCCTCTAGCAAGGCTTTTACTTAATGGGATCAATTTAAAAGTCCATAAAATAACACACAGCATGTCAGACAGGATCAGCTTTTATGCCGATTCATCCATTTATTTATTTATTTATTTACTAGTTTCAAGCTACTCTGAGACTAAGGAGATGATTTATTAAACAAACATGTTCTCATACCACCTCAAAATGACAGGAACACCGACACAAGAAGCTAATTGGCAGGTGATAAACTAACAACCACACAAAAAGAGGCTAGCACTGGCATAAAGGGATTTAGTTGTGAGTAATTCTTCATTTATGGTTATTAGAGTGGGGGTTAAATCACATTTTCAAGATGATTCTCATGCAAATGAGCGACATCAGACATCAAGTCAGCCTTTTTTTCCCTGCTAAATCAGAAAACAGCTTGCACAACCAGAACCACAATAATGACTTTTTCCCCTGCTAGACTGAGCAGCCCATTCAACTTGAAGGAGTTCATTACCCAATGATCAGCAGTGGCGAGCGGCCACGGTTAAGGTCAGTGCGTAGCATGATTAAAGTTGATTGATATTCAATAGAGTGTGCACATGAAACCCACTAGCACATGAAAAAGGTGGGAGTACAACAGCGCATTGAAGACAGGATTAACGGGGTGGGGTAGGGCGGGGTGTTACTGTTGCGGGGAGTGGAGCTGCCTGTCAAGAAATTTCAAGCTACTTTTAAAAAAACAGCAGTATAGAGGACAAAAATTTAGAAGAGAGGGAGAGAGAAGGAGAGAGAGAGAGAGAAAGATAGAGAGAGAGAGAGAGACAGAGAGAGAGAAAGAGTAGAGTTGACTGATTTGATCGATGTGACAGCTTTTTAAACCAAAGCAATTAATCATGGGAAATCTGAACCTGGCCAAAATTAACACGGTGTGAAAGCTGAATATAACAAGTCATTTTAGATTAATGACTTTTATCATCCTCCTTTTATGGCACCTTTTTCTCCCTTAAAGAAGGGATTCAAAATGAGTTTGAGTTTCGTTCCACCCAGAGGAAAAAAAATCCTTTCTGGGCATAACAATGGAGGCTGCAATGAATGAATGAATTGCAAGAAAAGGACAGGGGAAAAAATATATTTAAATTTCTTGTCCGGATGCTATTTTTACCTCAATACAGGGCAAACAAAATTACACACACACACACACACACACACACACACACACACACACACACACACACACAAAAATGCATACTTTGCAAAACTGCACACAAAGGCCGGCAAAAACGGCAAGATGACGTATCCTATCCCATACACTGCTGATGTTCCTAAGGGCGGGCCTTAAGGGTCTGCCTTAAATTCCGGGCCAGAAAAACAAGTACAGTGCCGATGAGGGGGAAGGGATCAGTGATCTATAATTCTTCTGGATGTTAATCATCTCTTCCCAGATGGAAGCCCAGCATCAGCACTTTGAAGCGCCACATCGAGAGAGAGCCAGAATCAATGAGAGAGAGAGAGAGATAGAGAGACGGGGGGGGGTTCAGAGAGAGGAGAGAGGGAAGAGAGAGGAAGAGAGGATGGAAGAGACAGAAAAAGTGGAGGGAAGCCAACATACACGACTGAGTCTGAGGGAGGGGAAGGAAGGGAAAGAGGATGAAAAGAAGGGAATAGAAAGTAAAGTGTTCAGGAGAAAACAGGGGAGCAGGAGAGAGAGAGAGAGAGAGAGAGAGAGAAAGAGAGAACATGGAGAAGTGTGGTAAAGTATCTCCTCTATACTAGAAGAACTGCCCCCTCAAATGGAATCAACCTATAGCCCTGTTGTTTGATGTTGCCGAGTCATATCGGTGGACATGAGAATGAGAGAATTTGGTGCAACATAGACCTAATAGCACAGTGGTAGCCAGCACTAAAGGATGAGTACAAGGATACTTTGTCTCAATTTGTTCTCCTGTGCCACCATCACCATGTACCTGATATAACTCCAACACCATCCTCACAGTCGTAGTCTGAGATCTCGCTGTCACTGATTCGTTGTGATCCTGGAACCAGCGGATATGACAAGGAAAGAGAAAAATAATAGAAAAAAACAAAGTTAGAAGAAGAATTATTCAAACCTTACATGACTGCACATATGAACGCAGGGGAAACAGATTTTTAGGGGTAACTTATTTTGTGATTTACCACAGTGTACTCTACTTGACATTACCCTACGTGTAAAATGAAGAACTGAGAAGAGAACTACTTTTGAAATTAAAATTAAAATGAAAAATTGGTTTGGGTTCTTTAATCTATGAGGTATAATGAAGAGGCATATCTCAGAGGTGTAATTGAATAAGTTCAGGTTTAGGATTAGTCATGCCTAGAAGTAGAATGGATTTATTTTATTTTGTGTGAATTCTATTGTTTTTTTAACTTCTGGTGACTTAATTGGGTAACTGCATAAAAATATGTACTTGCTTGAGAAATGGATTTGAATTCAGTTTGAATTCTACTCCATCAAGCACTGTAATGTAAACACTAAATATAAAATGGGACTGAAGGAGCAGAGGCTTGAGTGCATGTGAGGAGAGCTGTCCCAACTTGGCTTCAAAACACAAAGTCCCATCTGGGGCATCAACAACTGAGCACCCCTCCACCACACACACACACACAAACACACACACACACACACTCTTCCCCTTTACTCAGTAGAGTCTTAGTCAGCGCAAACTGAGCACACGCTTGTGGCTCATGCTTCTCCACCACCAGTGACAGGCACCCAGCGTGACTGTGCCTGCAGTGCCCTGCGCTGTGCCGTGCCTTGGTGGCACATCTGACGGGACACGGCACTGCCACCTTCTTCACTTTGACAGAGGCGCCAGCTTGTCGCCTGTCACTCTGTCACTGTCTGCTCCTTTATGTCATGAGAGCGCATGACACACACACACACACACACACATACACACACATGCATACACACGCACACATGCATACACAGAGAAACACACGCACAACACACAAACACACACACACACAAACTCCCACATAGGCACTAGTCTCTCTACCAAACACACACCCATACAGACACACACAACCACTGAACTGGTGGTGACTAGATGTGCAAGTGCTAAATGTCATCTGATAATGTAGGTGAGAATGAAACTGGTGTGTAATGTGCAAAGCTACGCTTTGTTTTCATACCTACTCCAAGGGTCCACTAGTAACGGCCAGTCAGTAGTTTGAGGATGAGTGGCTGAAGGACACGTATCTTTTTTTTCTTTTTTCTTTTTTTTAAACTAGATCCTAAACTAGATCCTTGACATTGTGTAGTCATTAACTACACAAAAGTTTATACAGTTTTGATATTGTGCAAAAATATCATGGATGTAATGATATTAATATAGAATTCATTTTATGGTTCCATCATTGTATACTATGAAGTGATTTTACTGCACTGCTGTTCAGCATTGAGTATTAGTAGCAGAAATGAAAAGTATACTTTGTAAGTTTACAATCTGCTGCAAAATGCTAATTTACAGCAATGATTTACTGCTTTTTTGATGCACGTTTTTGAGGTAGTACGGTAACTGTTTTTTTAAAACTGTGTTTTACTGATTGCCATTCTAAAGACTTACAACAGATATTTCACTCTTATTTATTATATCCTATATAATATTTATTATCCTGTATCAGTTTTTTTAATATATAATAGGCCTAAAGAATATTTAAATTAAATTACAATAAGCACTGTTCAGCAAGTAGACAAATCTTTTACAAATTGCAGTTACAAACAACATACACATAACAACACAGCAGCTCAGTGAGATGGAGAACAACAAGCAGCAAAGAAGCTTTTGTTTGGGTTCTTAACTTGCTCAGGTAAACGGGGCACACATTAAAAGCACAACATGAGGAAGCCAGTGCTGGCTGCTTTTGCTATGCAGCCGCTGGTCAACAGTAGAAAACGGTGAAAAAAAGCCACACAAGGGAGAATGGTGGAGCTCGTTCTGACTTTCTAGAACTTTCTAGAACTTTCTAGAACTGCTTTTTTAGGA
This sequence comes from Tenualosa thibaudeaui, assembly GCA_027481765.1. Classification (NCBI taxonomy): domain Eukaryota; kingdom Metazoa; phylum Chordata; class Actinopteri; order Clupeiformes; family Clupeidae; genus Tenualosa; species Tenualosa thibaudeaui. The sequence goes on along the minus strand of JAIFZK010000019.1, from coordinate 7,629,930 downwards.
AACGGGCTGGTCCAGGAAAATGCTTGCCTGATTGTAGCGTCAGAGTGAGGGGTGTGTGGGGTGGGGGGTTGGGGTTATATTCAAGAGAACAGCTTAATTGTGGAAAAGCGCAGGAGAAATCACAGGGAATTGCGGGGTAGCTGACAGAAAACAGACGAGTAATTTTTCAAAAATTAGTTTCTTTTTCCTTGTTCCTTTCTGTAGAGAGGTGTCAGGAGGGAGAGAGGGTGGTAATACCAAGTAAGCTTGAGAACACACTCAGAATGTCTCTGCATGCAGAGGTCTTTACCTGAGTTGTATGAATACGGCCCTTTGTCTGTCAAAGTAATGGGTGGAAACCAAAGGTAAAAATTCACACCATACAGAACATTCATGGTTGATTTTTTGATCGGCCCATGGCTTTACCTAATAATAATATGACTATAAAAACACTACTGTAGTAAAACTAAGAATGTTTTGACAGAAAGGAGAAACTAACTATGAACAGCGTAGGGACACGGTATAGTGTGGATACAAGCACACCCCTCTATTCTTTAATATTCATCACTAAACTTTGATTCAAAGTAAATTCACACTAAAACACACCAGGGCCCTCATTCATCAACAGTGTGTAGAAAACATTCTAAATTCTATCGTAAAAGTCATATTTAGAATGTGAGTTAGTACACCAAAATCTGTATTTATCAAACATGTGCAGGCGGCATACACACACTCAATTAATCGTATAGGTTATATAGATTTCAAACATGTGGAAACAATCTTGCTCACTGAAAACACACTCCTTGCACATTCTAAATCTTTAAGATGAGTTATAGGACTACATTTTCAAATGGCTTTCCTTTGTGTGTTTGAAACACTTTTGCTCAGATTGATCCACATGTCTGACCTGAATTATATGATTATTTAATTTGGTAATTATCAAACTGAAACAAGAGACAGATGCAAAACATTGTATATTCTGTGAGATGCGCGATCGTTTTTACTTGCAGTTTTACAATTCTACCACTGGGTTTTGTGCGAAAGCATGGTCAGGGGTGTGCGTATATTTAAGCACATTTCTAAGTACAAGTTAATAAATCTCACACTTTGCGCAGGAATGATGGTGCGCACCGTTGGAGTACAGATGTGTACTTAACGACAGTTGATAAATAAGGCCCCAGGTCTCTACATGAAATAGGTCACTCACACAAAACAGTACACATCTATGCAGGACTGCTAGTAAGACTGCTACTAATACGTTAGAACCCGTGATGCTGTTCTGTCGTGGGTGATTGTGAGCAAGACAGGAGACAAGGCTGCTGCAGCCAAAACAAAATGGACAAACAAAAGAATAAACCAGAGAACAAATAAGACAGACATCAAGAAGACAAAACAGAGATATATGGACCAGTTGGGAGATAGTGATAAAGCATGAGAGAGAAAGAATCAGAGAGAGAAAGAAGGGATGGGAAAAGAAAGATAAAAGATAGATGTGGATAGACAGAGATGGGCAGAGTGCAGGAGGGAGACAAAACAAATAGAAAGGAAACTGGGCGTGTGGTGTGTGGTTACGTACTCTGGAGGCGGCGTGTGGGGCTGTCTCCGTGCAACGCTCTCCGCTGCAGGTGGGGTGAGGGGTTGGGCAGGGGCATGGAAGAGGCATCATGCGTCTGTAGCTTGTACCAGTGAGGCTCATCATCCATCAGTGCTGTCTCCAGCTCAATCAGGATCTATGTATAAAACACACACACAGAAAGGGGAAACACACACACACACACACATACACATGGAATAGCATACAAACAGACAGACACACACACACACACGCACACAAACATACACACACACGCATGCACATGCAGAGAAATACAAGTGATTACCTGGGCTTGTAATTTCAATGTGTGAAAATAGCAAAGCTTTTGTTGTTATAGACTGGCAAAAATACACACTTTCACAAGAAATATAATTAACAAGAAAAATAAAGTTTTCTACAAGTCAGTTCACTATAGTTCTACCATTCTGCAGTTGAGACTACAAAAGTATCCCCACACTGCTTCGACTGTGTGACAGGTTGAGGTGATGTACAAGAGAGTCAACAGGAAGAAAAGTGGGCATGTGCTCTTTTTTTATCATAGCCACTACTGTCCCTTCATAAAATGTTCAGAAAGGTAAGAGGTTATCTGACCTAACCTGGGGGTATTCAAAGTAGGAGGACCTGAGTAACCTAAGTTAAAGGAAGTGACAAACCTCATTTCATTCATTTATGCATTTAGCAGACGCTTTTATCCAAAGCGACTTACAACTTGTCAACTATCAATTGTTCAGGGCCAGTCTCCTCCCAGAGCAACTTAGGGTTAAATGCTTTGCTCTAGGGCACAACAGCTGGGATTCGAACCCACAACTTTTCAGACTTACACACTAGCCAGGTTCCTTAACCACTACGCTACCACGACCCTACTAATTGAGCAGTGTTAGTTAAGAGAACGATGACTCCTGTTAGACATCTGTTATCAGGTTTACTAATACTACTGTTTTAACTTAACCAGGTTTGCCATCTACTTGGAATGGCCTCTTGGGCAGAAACAATGTGTGTGTGTGTGTGTGTGTGTGTGTGTGTCTGTGTGTGCGTGTGTGAGTGTGTGTGTGTGTGTGTGTGTGTGTGTGTGAGAGAGAGAGAGTGTCATGGGTCACCTCTCCCAGGAACTGGCTCTCCTCCTCGCGCACACGGGCCTGGTCCCAGAGCGTGATCTCCAGCATGCGCTCACGGAACTCACGCCGGTGCACAGGCGAGTACATGAACGTCTGGTTCCACTTGGGTTCTAAAGATTTCTTTACTGTTTTTGTTCTTCTCTTGCTTTTGTCGCTGGAGGAACAATAATTCAAACTGTTTTTATTTACCACCAAGGTAGTGAACAGTCGAAGGATCACAATAACAACATCAACAACAGCAACAGCAACAGCAGCAACAATCACAACAAGAAAACTACAGGCATTTACTGACATCTAAAATCACAACTACTACAATGACAACACCAATGTACACACACACACACACCAAACTGGAGTAGGGGCATTGCCAGCACAGTGTTAGTAAACCGGACAACCCATGACAGACTAGCCAAGCTGCTACCTAAAAATGGTTCATCCTACAATATCTTCTCGTTAAAAATAAATAAATATAAAATTCTTGCTCTTCAAGGGCAAATAAAATGCTAAAGGGATGTCTAAAGGGATGTAAAATGCTAAAGGGATGTCTAAAGGGATGTAAGAAACATGACAAAGCTTGCCTGCAGGTATCTATACCACCTACGATGCAGGATCTTTAGAACCCAACAACAAGGAAAAGTCCCTTGGAGGATGTCTTCAATGACCTTTTTCAAATGTCAGAGTTCATCAAACTCTTTGAAAAAAAAAAACAAACAAAATGTGGCGCATTGTACAGAATTTCCCTGCAATAAAACATGAAGTACTTTGTCTGCTAGGATACCATATATAAATATCCTCACTGAGCTTTGCCTACTGGCTAAATCAAATCTTTGCACGGCCATGCTTGACCTGTCAGAACAGACAGTGGGCACATGCAGCGCAACATCAACCACGCCAGACTCTCCACCTGCAGTCCGAGTCTGACAACAGCTCAGTCCAGAAATCCACCCCATATCTAGCATCCTATCAGGCTTAGATTCAGATGTATGCAGATGCAACCATCCAGCACTATCTGGGAAGTACCTTCCAAGTTCACAGGGGCAGCCTTTTGCCAGCACAGACAACACGGTCCTGCAGGGCCACAGTGCACAACAACACACAACACAACAACAGCAACAACAACAACAACAACAGCATGGACGCTACATTCTTCACTAGCTTACCTGCTGCATAACATGCAGTCAAACTCAGTGCATGGAGATGATGGGGTTAGCGTAGCATGGTAACTGCCTCTACCCTTACCTTCTGTCAGGGAGGAAGTAGATTTTGACGTAGGGGTTCCTGGGCCGCCCGTCCTCCCTGGGAGGCAGATCCTTGGCCCCCAGGATGGTGACGATGAGCTGATGGCCCACTTTGTCATACCAGAGTTTAACCTGCAGGGAGTCAACACCACAACAGGGAATGATGACATTTTTTCCAAAGTGGAAGAGGCAAAGTCCACAAAGTCGTTTAGAAATCTGCTTTTCTGACCATTTGAAATGTGATCTATGTCACAAGCCAAAACCTTTTGCAAAATTCGGCTCTATGTGAGCTGAACTGAAATGAAAAGGCATCATTAATATTGCGTATTATTGGAGAACAGTACTATGCATGCTGACGTTGATGTGCTGAAGTTAAGTGAATTAGTTTAAATTCATCATTATTGCACAAATCACTTTATTTGTTATGATCCATAATCCATAATTTAAACATGACCATCAACTTGATCATAAAAATGTTTGTGCTGTTTAGAGTAAAAGCACTGGTACCAACCTGCAAGTGCATGACACATAACAGTACATCATACTACATCACAAAAAGATATTTTAGCTTTACAGTTTTACAATATTTACAACTCCATCAGTCAAGAGGATCATGCTGTGATGCACATGAAAGCAGTCACACTCGCTGTTCCGAAGTATGGACAGTAAAAGAGCATGCTTAGAAGCTCAAGGAGAGAGAGAGAAAGAAACGGCCAAACTGACTTTAACTGCTCAGGCAACAAAAGTCAGAGGGCACTTCTAAGCTCTTAGCCATACTTGCTTGAGCAGTGCTCACAGAAAGGAAAAGGTTCTGCACCAGTCGGCACAAACATTTCCAATGGTTTTGTGTGTGTTTTTTGTTGTTGTTGTTTTCCTTGTATGTTTGTTTGTTTGTTTTGTTTTGTTTTTTTCACTGTGCTTCTAATTGTAGGTCATGCAGCAAAAGCAAGACAAAGCATTCAGTGTGTGTGGAGGAAACCGAAGCAGAGTATCCGTAACAAGGGGATTCAGGTCAAACAAATTGTACCATAGTATAGTATGTGACATTGAGGGGGGTGGTAGTTGGGGGGGAGGGGGTTGTTACGCAATCCCCCTGAGTGGCAAGGAACAATAGGCTTAAGTTGTTCCTGTCTCACGTGATGGCTGTACTATCTCTGATGAATGAGAGACCTACCTAAAGTCTGTGCTTGCCTTTTTTTCTCTCCAACCACCCCTGCTGAGAGGAGAGACTGCCACCGGCTCGACTACAGAGTCATTCTCCATCACCTGGGCTAGGTGGAGTGTATGGTATGGCATGACGCATGCTGTACATTGAACTCACGCAGGTGTCAGATACCCCTGGGACGCTGTAAAGTGCACCCTGTCCTTAGGAAGACTTTCAAAGTAGCTATAGGCATTACTACACAGTACTTAGGCCGTCATGTGTGAGCATGTTCAGAGAAATATAACGAGAAATCTACGTTTTACACGTGCTGTCTCTCTGTTCATCAAAATGTGCATTTGCTTTACATAATGATATGAGCATATGGGACAAATTGGCTGTTCCAAAAGATGCACAAGGACAAACTCCTGTCTGTATCGGTGTGACGTGTATGAAGAGGAGTCCTTCTATATCCGGTGTGAGTCTTATGTGCCAATCTGTTCTCAATGTCTTAAGTGTCCCCCAAAAATACATTGGGGACAACAGCATCATCTCCAAATCCCTCTTTCCTCAGCAATAGGGTACAATTTGCTTTTCTCTTTCATCATGACAAATCAGCCTCTGCGCTTCAGTGGAAAATGCAGTCCGCTTGCTAAGGGCAGCAAACTGTTTCTTCCCTTTGCAACACGAAACTGTTGCTAGCCACACAGGCTAGTCAGTACGGTAATATCTCAAGTCTGTCCAAATAACGTATAATTTCTCATGTGTCTATGCACGTACAGTAGGCTTTCTATTAGCAGAGAACCAATTAACAGTAGAAACCACTAAAAGTGAAGTGGCACACAACCCACGCCAAGCGGGCAGAGTCCGTTCAGGCGTGAGACATTTAAGTCCAGGCTTGTCTCTGTGCCCAAAGTATGGAGTGTCAGGAGGCCGTACAGTTTCGTGTTACATGGAAAAAGAATCACGTTTATCTGCCCCACAGAACTCTGTAACGCTAAAACTTTTAAAGAGGGGCCATCTACCATTGCCATGGTCATAAAAGTGAGTTCAGACTCCAGAGGAGTCGTAGGGCCCCGTAGAGAGACTCTGCACGGGGCCACAATCAGCAAAATGTATGGAACAATTTGAAAAGTCGGGAGAAAAAGTATTTTGTGCAGGTTGGCAATAGTTGAGGGTCTCTTTCAAGTTTTTAAGTTGGTTAGTCATGCAAACAGTCCTTGGATCCCATCATTTGATAACAGAGGATTAATAAAATGATAAAAAAGATTGAATATAAAAATAATATTTTGTATAATAATTATAACAACAATAACAACAACAATAATAATAGTAATAATAATAATAATAATATACAACAACTCTTGGAATAAAAACTGATTGGGATGCAGTCATATCTCTGATATGCATTTTCCAAACTGGAAGCGATTGAGTGAAGGTGCGGAGGACGAGAAGAGACTAAGAAGACAAGGCCATTGGGCCTCCAGACAGGCTTTATTACCTGCACCCTAGGGGCAAAAGGCGAACTTCTTCTACTAAGGCTTTGGCTCTGGGAGGAGGCAAAATTAAATGAGGGGGGGAGGGGGGGGGTGGTAGAAGAAAGAGGGGGAAAAAAAGATTTGCAATAAAAGCTGCAACCCCCACAAGGACACTTTTTCAAACACAGCAAAATCTAGCCCTCAGCTCTTTCTCTGCTTTCTCTATTCCTCCCTCTCTTTTTCTCTTGTTGTCTCCCTCTCACACACTTTCTCTCTCAGAGGAGGTCCTGTCACTGCAACCTTTTCTTTTTTTTCTCCTCCCTCTCTCCTAAAACTGTTCACTTGCATACATTTGCATCCCCACATGAGTCATTATGGGTTTTTGTTTGGATGTCTTGGTGCAGGTCTCCTGAACGCCTCACCACTCCCAATCCCTGTGTAGATCATACTCTTTAAGAAGGAGACCCACTGACTCAACAAACTCCAAACACAAACACACACACACACACATGCATGCGCACACACACACACCCACACACACTCATACATACATACACACTTTGTCTTGCTCTCTCTTTTTGCTCTCTTAAACACACACAATCACTTCTTCTCTCCCTCATATACACACATACACACAGACACACACACACACACATGCATGCAGATGCTCACACACCTGCTCTCTTTTTTTGCTCTCTTAAACACATACAATCTCTCTCTCTCTCTTACACACACACTCACACATACGCACACACACACACACACACACACACACACACACACACACACACACAAACACCCCACCCCTGTTTCATTTACTTGCCTCGCTGTACCTTCTCTTGTGGCAACTCAGAAAACTTTTCTGAGTCCCTGCGTCAGAGTGACGCCAGCGAGGCCATTGAGCGGCCATGAGCCGAGTGCACTGAGCGCGCTCCTCTTGCTGCAGACAAAAGAGGAGGCCATGCGGTTCTCTGACTCACCACAGGAGAGCATTCAAACCCAACTGCCTTTTTAGGCATCCTTCTTTTGTACACACATGCAAGCAAGCACACACACACACACACACACACACACACACACACACACAGTGTTTGTATCTCCCAAGGTCTCTCAAGACGCTTTGAGCGCTCAAGGGAAATATGCATGAAAAGCTCTGTTTTGATGGTAATTGTCAACCCTTCTGTGTGTCTGAGCATAATGTGAAATTCAATTTCTTCCCCAAGAGAACGTGCCATCTGTAAAACAAATAGTATTCTAACCCTTATTTGCCACTGTGAAAGAGCACAGCATGTTTGAAGAGTTAACTGCTATTATGATGCATCCTACATAAATGTTTAATAATAAAACATAAATAATGGAAATACTCCATAAATAATAAACGTCTCATTTATATGTAATACAGGATATCACTGAAAATACGATAAATTAAAAAAAGGACCTCTGATCATTCTTATAATATATGAATCTTGTATACAGTATGTGTTGTGTTTCTTGTACAAATGTGCTCATGGCACTGCAGTAGATGATATCTTACCAGGCCTCAATTTCCTTAAGAGCGGCAACATCTTAGACGGCCTAAAGTACCACTGAATTACCATGTAATCTGGCCTGGCATTTGTCATCGGGACCAACCATCTGTCTCTCTGCCTCTCTCTCTCTCACTCTCTCTCACTCCCCCGAGAGGATATTTTTACAGGACACAATGAGTTACATTGAGGCACGAGGCGACACAGCCATCCATTACCCTGCAGAGGTGCTGGGCCGAATGAAGCCTGAGACAGACAGACTGACTGACTGACCGATGGCACATAGGGGCCAGGTTGAAGGGCCAAGTCTCTTCCTACAGTCATGTCCCAGATGCCAACCCCCCCCTCATCCCTCCCACCCCCCAACCAGCACCTCCCCTTCTATTCTTCTCCCCTCTTCTTGTCTCCTACAGTCACTACCATGTTTGCCCATTTATTCACAGTCCATGCAAAGTGATAACATCGATCGCTCTGGGATCTGTGAGGAGCTAGTCATACTTGTAGGACAACCTATGTTTAACAGTATCACTTTAGGGTGTTAACCAACAGCACAGCAATGCCATGACACCCAAAGGTGACAATTGACAAAGTAAGTAATCTATGAATAAATAAGATATTTTCTATATAAATATTTGCATTCTGAAGTTGTACTTTTGTTCAACAAAGTAGAGGAACTCTAAGTGTTAAGTGTCTCTGATCAGAGCGGAAGACAAATTTGCAGTCTGCTTGTGATGCAGCATTCTTAAAGACCACACTCTGGCCATTAATCAAGAAGCCCTATTCTTTTCCCTCTGTGTCCACCGGGGGCAGCGATACTGATGCATTGTGGGTACTCACTGAGAGCTGTCCAGACAAGTACTGAGGGGCGTCTCGCAGCATCCCAGAGCTCATGGGAGACGTGACGGAGATGGAGGGCCGGTCCATCTTCTGCGACTCGAATGAGCTCGAACCTGACAGAGACAGAGAGAAGGAAATAAAGAAAGAACGAAAGAAAGACAGAAAGAAAGAAAGATGAGAAAAGAAAAAAAGAAAGCAGCATGACATAAAAGGGTCATAAAAGGACAGGACCACAGAGAAGAACAACAGTGGCTCAGAGAATTCACAGCACAGGAACAGCTGATCCCACCTCAGCTCCATTTTACTCACTTGATTCCAGTTGTGCGTGTGTGCTGTCTGGGATCCTTGGAATATCTCTACAATGTAAAAAAGAGATAGACAGAGAGAAAGAGATATGGTGAGATTGAGAGAGAGAGGCAGAGAGAGAGAGAGGCATGCATGGGATCAATTACAGTTAGTGCAGAGAGCGTGGGGCTTAAGTAACCCTAAACACCACATTAGTCCAGCCTCACTGTCCAGTGCCTTCTCTCAACACACATCACACACGAGGACAGACAACGGCTACGGGAGTCACTAGGGACTTCACAAACAGAGAGGTGAGCTAACCAAATACTGTACTAAGCTAGTCGAGGTGAACTGCAGCATAAGACAATAGCCAGGGAAAGAAGGTCACACTATGCATAAACCATTTATTCACACAGTGAGAGAGTGACAGTGAAAGCGTGAATAAATGGCTTGTGCATAGTCTGGTCTTCTTTCCCTGTTTTTCAATTGAGGAAATGCTTGGCCAGCACTCTAAAAGTAAGGATAACCGTCACATTCGCTACTATCAGATAAATAACTTTCCAACTACAGACCACTATAGACTGCTCACTCACAGACTATAGACTACTATAGACTATCCATATGTTGGTGGTGGTATCGCAGCAGTTAAGGAACCTGGCTAGCATGCTAGTTGCCTGGAAATTGTGGATTTGAATCTGTGTGCCCTTGAGCAAGGCACTTAACCATAAGTTACTCTAGGGGAGACTGAAAAATATAAGTTGCTTTGGATATAAGCGTCTGCTAAATGCATACACGTACATGTAAATATACTACTACAGACTACTATAGCCAACAGTATATACTCTCAAACATTAGACTACAGTAGACTATGCATGCTCAAACTATAGACTCTACGTACTCAATATGCTGTGTGTAAACTGGACATTGTGTGAAACACATAACTTTTCACTGATTACAACTTATATAAACAATATAAAAGTGACATTTTCAAAAAATTTGCAGAACCTGTATGGTGCCTTAACTAGTGTTTCAAATGATCTCAGATGTTGACGAGAAGCATCTACTCACCCAATGGGTCGTGAGACCACTAGTTCCACCTGAGGCTCCGGCTTTGATTCTAGAATGATATTGTAAACTTCTTTAAAAGTGGCTCCTTGTAATATCCTGCCGTTCCATTCCAGAACTTGGTCACCTGGAACACAAAGGGGGTAGTTATGTAACAACCTACTTCAACACACGCTACACAGCCCAGCAGGAGACATATAGGCGCAGGCATAGCCAAGGCTGAACAACAAAAGCCTCCATCCCTGCAGCATAGTCTTGCTGAACAAACTTCCCAGGCAACATAATAAAAAGCCTGTTAGAACAGCATATACTATTGACATACAAGTATACACAAAGAGAAATCACTGTCTATACATCCAGTCATACCGTTCACACTAAACAAATGTACGTTTTAGTGTCTGTGTGTATGTATGGGGGGTGTTACCTGGTCTCAGATGACCAATGGTGTCCGCTAAGCTTCCTTTCCTCACTTTGGTGATGAAAGCGCATAGTCTACCTGATTCTGTCATCTTACCACCCACCACCTGTTGATCACATAAGAGGAGAGACACAGAAATCACATATCATTACACACACACACACACACACACACACTCACGCACACACACACTCATGCACACACACACACACACACACACAGTTTCTCCCATGTTCATTCTCACACCACTTAGGATTTTAAATGTGTTTACTTTACATTTAACACTTGTCTAAACACTAGCCTAAACCACATGAAAAAACTCTAGAAACCTATATGTCACTTTCTTTCTGACATAATAATAATAATAATAATAATAATAATAAAAATAATAATAATAATAATAGGTCAGTAAGGTTGGTGTATGAATCTCCAGCTCTTCTTAGTTCTTGCATCAAACACCTTAAACTATGGCAGAATCCATTCACATGGGTTCTGCCATAGTTTACCAGGCAAAAAGTTCCATGTGTTGCTGTCCCTGGTGCTGAAATGCTGAGAAGACCCAGAGGGGGTAAAAAGGACTGACATCCCATGAGCCTAAGACACACACACATTTCCCTCTTTGAGACGTCGTTAATGGAGTCACCGTACCAACACACAAAAGGAGATTACACAGAGAATGGGAGGTGGGGGCTGGTGTGGGGGGGTTGAGGGTCTAAATGGCTTTACATAACTCACAGCAAAGCAGAGCCACAGATGTGTATGTGCTTTCATTTGTGTGTGTGTGTGTGTGCATGTGTGAGTGTGTATATGAGTGTGTGTTGTGTGTCTGTGTGTGTGTGTGCGTGTGTGAATGTGTGTGTGAGTGTGTGTGTGTGTGTGTGTGTGCAGGACTGTCTGATCACTCAAATCAGTAGTGAGACTAGCACAGAACATCATTCTTCCTTCCCTCCCTGCATCACTGAGGGAGTCTCAGAGGGGGGCGGCGCATACATTAATTCCCCCAATATAAGCCACACCGTGTAATGACCCTAGACCATTGTTCCATGCAAACTTAAAAACAAAACGGGCCCCTGGTATTGGCCGCACCTATGTACTTGATAGTGCAGTTTGCTAAATGTTACTTATGGGAACAGAATCAGATCAGGATATCATGACAAAATAGCAAGATGAAATTAAATACATAGCCTTGAACGGTCCTCCCGTATGTATTAGCCTAGCATAAAAGACATTTAGCTAAATCAATGTGTTAACCTTGGTCAATAATTAAGAAATTACAGTATTATCTCTATACTAAAGTTAACAAAGGGCCTATGCATATCATCAGCTCAACAGTAGGGCTGTTTAATTATGGAATAAATGAAGATCAAGATTATTTTGATCAATACTAACATCATGACTAACAAGATTATTGATTAACTTTGGAAGCATACTGCTTCTATGTAACTCTAAAAAAACCTTACAACTGGGAGCTTCCTTGGACTTTGACATTTCTCATCATCTACCCATGAATTTCTTTTCTTATAGTGTGTGTGTGTGTGGGTGTGAGTGTATGTGTGTGTGTGTGCGCGCGCACATGATTCAATAAATAACCCAGAATGAAAGATTTACAGTCCAGGCCTACTTGCAAAATTTAATGTGACAAAATAATTATTTGTTTGATTATGCTTATTTTTGCAATTGAGGGGAGCAATAATAGCAACCAAAATTCATTAACTGCACAGCCCAACTCAAACAAACATTAGCTGCATTATTCTACAATATCTATTAATACAACTAGTAAGGCTCCCAAGAGGAAAATCAGGTCATGACTGCTGTGATAACATAGTAGTTCAAATGGTTGCTGACACTGAAGCACACTGGTCCTGATTAACGAACTGGGTTAATTCTAATTCTAATTCTAATTCAGATCAATCACATGATGTACGACTGAGCCCTGAACTCTCAAAGTTACTCTCATGAGAGAAAGATATGTGATGTCTTCAAAGCGATAGTTCAGACTGATTCCCATCACTGTTGTTCATGCTTGCAGAGGGCTGTCGGTAGGAAGGAAAATGAAACATTTCCTGCATGACCCCTGGCAGTTGGGTTAGCCCCTTGAGTTGTGGATCTGCCCAAGGTTTCTAGTTTTTCCTTGCCTCTGTTGCTCTTGGGTTCTCCTTGCAGTAAAGCACCATGAGACAATACTATTGTAAAAGGCGGTGTATAAATATAATTGAATTAAATTTAATTGGAGTAACATACACCAGTGTCCAAGTAAAAGGGAGCGGGGGACACCATAATTAAAGAACACATTTACAGCATGACAATGGTGACTATATTGCCATCAAACTCCAATTAGCATGTCTTAGCAGTGTCACTAAGCCTCTGGGAAGTGTTTTGAAGTTTATGTGTTAATTAGGTACTGGCTAGTCTAGTTTTACTAGTGTTGCTTCAAACTGAAGATACTGCTTGACAATAACTGCATTGGGAAAGAATTGCATCTCAGTGTTGGAGATTTATGGCGAGTGACAATTAATTTTGGAAGCACCCCATAAGTTCTAATGGACACTTTAAACAGAGCTCTGGGAAAGAGTGCCTGAGTGCCTTGCTGAACCTGAACTCCACTCCTGCACAGCTGAGGACATGGGGGTGAACGTAACTGAAACTGAAGGCAAACACAAACTGACCAAGCTCCTTAACCCTAAACACACAGGTTAAAGTGGAACCTGGGAGTTGTGGTGTGTCTGTGTGAGACAGGGAGTGTGTGTATGTGTGTTCGTGTGTTGTCTATGTGTGTGTGTGTGTGTGTGTGTGTGTGTGTGTGAGAGAGAGAGAGAGAGAGAGAGAGAGAGCGAGAAAGAGAGAGAGTGTGTGTGTGTGTGTGTGTGTGTGTGTGTTGTGTGTGTGTGTGTTCGGGGTCTGACCTTCAGACCCAGTAGTGCTCCTGAGTCGCGAGGCACGCTCCCGTCCTTCATTCGCTTGTTGAGCAGGATCCTCCCGATGAGACGCTCCCCGTCTTTGGATGGCTGCCAAGTCACCGGGTGCTGCACGGGGGTAAGAGCAACAACAAGCCTTGTGTTTTACAGCCCGCACCCTCTCTCTCTCTCTCTTTCACACACACACACACACACACACACACACACACACACACACACACACACACACACACACACACACACTCTCTCTTTCAAACACATACACACACATTCTCTCTCTCTCTTCCTCTCTTTCACACACACACACACACACACACACTCTTTCACACACATACACACACATTCTCTCTCTCTCTTCCTCTCTCTCTCACACACACACACACACACTCTTTCACACACATACACACACATTCTCTCTCTCTCTCTCCTCCTCTCTTTCACACACACACACACACACAGTAACACTCTAACATACTTCCATCTGAGCGCAGCCAACAAAAACACAACAGCCAAGACATCAACAGTGCGCTGGTGAGCAAGTGAAGGCAGGGGGTGGAGGGGGGGGGGGGGCTTCTTGAGAACTGATTTTATTCACCAAAAAGGAGCAATCACACAAGGTCCACTTTTTCACTGCCGTGACTTTCTGGATTATCACTGCTACCTAACTTCTCTCTTCCTGTGGTTATGCAACATCATAATCTCGGGATTAGCCCGCAGCCAAATTAGATGATTTCAGACAGGATGGCTCTAAGCCCCGTATTAATTTTTGTGGACTTGCCAACGGGCTTATTTTAGCAAATACCTTTCATTAATAGTCAAGACAAAGAAAATGATCCTGATGAGGTGACTCAGTGGGTTTGGGAGGGGAGGCCACAGACTGTTACATCCAGTGGCAGACTGTCACCATGGGGTGGACAGTGAAACAGCAGCTGAACTCAGTGACTAACAACACACTAAGATATAAGACACATAAGGAGAATATCACATTATCAACAGCGACGAGACAATTAACTGGCAGATAGTTGCACAGTTAACAGCACTTTAAGTTAATAGCACATGTACATGTACACTTTAGGATAACAGCACAGCATAATGTACTGACTACTTGAATTACCGGTAATTAAATCCCTTGACTTATAGTGTAATAAGTTAAACATACAGTGCGATAGGCAAAACAGATCCATCATGGGCATCAATATTTAGCTTGATTGTACACTAGACTGACTCATTCTCTCTAGTTTGTTGGGACAGCAGCTAAAGCAGAGCTTGTGTGATGGTGCAAGAGACTGACATGCACCCCTAACCCCTCTAACTCCCAGCAGCAAAGCCCTCAGCCCGATCCCCTGACCCCCATGGCAGCACGCTGGAGGAAGATGGAGCTGAGAGGCTGTGGAATATGAAGACAGAGAAGCGAGGTGGAGGAGGAACAGGTGGGGTTATTTTGGGTGGGTGTTCCAAAAGATGGGTGGGGGTCCACACCCCACTGGCCCTCTACCCCAACACCACCTCCACACAAAGCGCATCTTCTCCATCTCTGTCTCCAACTCCAAAGACTCCTTCACCTCCAGTTTCAATGTCGAACCTCAGCTCCACCTTGCCCCACCCCCCTCCCCGTACTGCCATCCTCACAAGCACACACTCCCAAGAGTGGCAGCAGAGAGCAGGTGGAATGAAGAAGGGGTTAGAGCAAGAAGGAGATGGCGAATGAGGCAATGTATAGCAAAGAAGCTGTTGAGCACGCAATGAAAAACACTTACACACAAAGTACATCATACATCCAATCAAACTAAGAGTGTCACTGCACTGGGCAAGAAAACAACCATGTGATGGATAGCATGACAAGGTTTTGAAGAAAAAAAAGATGCAAAAAAGAAATCGAATACCACAGCTATGTGACAGTGAAAGGGAAAAAAGAGAAACATAACTTTGTCTGTGCCATAAAACAACAAAATCAAATTTAAATGAAAAATAATAAAAAGTAAAAAAAAAAAAATCAACCCGACCCTCCCTGGATGTGCGAGTGTTCTCTGTGTTGTTGCCGGAACTTTATAAAGGATCGGGGGTGGGGGGTTTATAATGGCCTTGAGAGGTGCAGTGCAGAGCAGGTGGGAGGAGAGGGGGCTCTCTGTGCTATCAGCATGGCAGTTACACATGGCAAGAACAAGACAAAAGAGAGACAGAGAGAGAGATAAAGAAAAAGAGAGAGAAGGATAATGAGACAGAAAGAGAAAGAGAGAGAGGCAGAGAAAGAGAGAGGGAATGACAGATGGGGAAAGAGAGAGGTAGAAGGAGAATGAGGAGAAAGTGAGAACAAGAGAGAGATAGAGGAGAGTGAGAAAGAGAGAGAGAAGGAGAAGGAGAAAGAGTAAGTGAGAGAGAGAGAGAAAGAGAGAAGAGAAAAGAGAGTCTTCACATGCATCCCCAGGCCCATCATTCCTAAGGTGCCATGACATACAGACAGTGGATTTGTGGTTTGATGCTCTTTTTGTTTTGAGGGAGGGGAGGTGGGGAGGGGAGTCTCGAGAAAAAAAAAAGTATCAAAGCAACAGTTGCCAGGAAGCAAACCACAATGCAAGCCAAAGAGCGCTCTCTACTTCCTCTTTCAACCAAACCCTGCACATAGCATGGGTACTGGCTGACAAAAAAACACAGACTGACAAGAACCAAAAAAAGAAATACTCCAAACCAAACCAAAAACAACTAAGAATGACAAACAAAAGTCTTGATATTCTGTACTACAGGAGAAACAACAAAATAAGCATTAAAGCGCCAAGAGCAAATTAATTCACCAAACCAAACCAAACAGCTCGCTTACCGACAAGCAACAGGGCACGAAAAAACACCAACTGAACAACAAAACAAAACCAATCAAACGGTCAAAATAAAGAAAACGAAATCAACAAACAAACCAAGAACACGATATTACAAACAAAAAAAAACAACCAAACAAAAAGCAAAAGCCAGACAAGGGTCCCAGTACCTTCTCACTATGGCTATGCTCTTCGTTTAGCGTAGTGCTACTGCAAGTGTCAACGCCCGAGTCTTTAATGAGGGGCTCGCACCACTCAGCATCCTCCTCGAACGAGTGACCCCCAAAGCGCACCATTTTCTTTTGCCCCTCAGATAAAGAGGGGGTCTGCTCAATAGTTTTTCTTTTTCCCCTTTGACTGTCCCCTACAGTTGTGGAATAAAAAACAGAAGGAGAAAAGAAAGGAAGAAAGAAAGGAAGGAAGGAAGAAAGAAAGACATGCAGAGGTGTAAATAAACCAAAGTAACCATGAAATGACAAAGGACTCTGAGAGAGAACGAGAAAGAGGAAGAGAAGAGAAGGAGAGAGAGAGAGAGAGAGAAAGAAAGAAAGCTGAGGGGGAGGTGGAGAAGGGAAGGTTGCTTGGCTCCGCATGTCTCACCAAAGACATTGAGGAGGCCTCGTTGCTGTGCCACGTCGTGTGGTCCCACCAGTGGCCATCCAAGTCTCCTGCGAAGGTTGCACACATACACAGTTGTACATACAGCATAGATACACTCACATAGACACAGACACACACACAGATACTGTATACTGTAGGACAGTGGGGCCTAAATACACACTGCATCCTTCCCAGCCTACAACACAAACACACAAAATTAGCATCGTAATCCAGCACACACACACACACACACACACACAGAGAGACACACGCAGTTTGGGCAGATTTGGTTCCCTCTGTGACGTCAAATACTTGGCCCAAGTACTCTATTTACTGTTGACATGTCATGCATGACAACAAAAAGCTCACACAAAAAGCTGAAAATAATTCTAAATGCAACCCCAACATTATACCTAACCATGATGTCAGCTGACCAGGTATTAGCCCTGTTTCTGTCCCCCAGTAACCAGCAGCCAGAGAAAGAAAAACTGTATAGCGTGAGATGCCAATTTACAAACAAGAGATCTAGAGAGACAGCAAAACCAAGGATGACATGTCAGGCTACATAGAATGGGTGTGTGTGTCTGTGTGTGTGTGTGTGTGTGCGTGTGTGCTTGTGTGTGGGTGGGAAAGGGCATTTGGGGTGGCTATTTTCAAAGGAGTCATGCTTGATGGTATCTGTATTTGGCTAACAAACTGTTCCTCTTGACTCCACTCGCTCTGGAGAATCAATTCTGCGTCAGGCGGCCAATCGCCTCTATCTGTCTCATCTGTCTGTGGCCAGCAGATATGGCAGATGTTCTCTCTCTCTCACTCTCTATCTCTCACTTTCTCTCTCTCTCTATCTCTCTCCACCCCTCCTTTCCTGCAAATGCTGTACAGACTCCCAAGAGTTTATTTCATGCTCTGATTGCCGATTCACATCTCCCAGATGCCAAGTGTCACACTCATTGGAGGGCAGCTGTGCTGTTGGGCCATGTGTGCACTGCAGGAAAGAGCCCTGCGCTGTCCACCACGCAGAGGTACAGCAGCAATGAGGCACAAGCACATGGGATGTTCTGTCCAGTCCATGGGTTACAGATATTCCCATTTACCAACTTAAACTGCTTCTTCAACATTTTCCAATTGTGGCCCCTAATCTTGCATCAACACATGAGGCATCTAGACAGAGACAATGTGTGTTTGAGAGAGAAAGTTCGGCAACACTTTATTTAAAGTCTGTATCCATCTAGCATAAGAAACACAAAATAGGTTATAATTTATTAATAACATCTTAAACTAATGTCATTAGTGTTCATAACTGTTTATACATTCTAATAACTGTGCTTATAAGGCACTATGTTATCTTATAAGCCTTTCCAACTTGAAGTATTACAAAGCATTATAAAGTTTCAATTTGCTAATTGTCCTTTTATATGCCTGATTGGTCATGCCAAATAATGAAGAGTTACAAACGCTCAGCGCATACTCTTAAGTAAAGTGAGATGAAGACATAATTACTCATGAAGATCAATAAGGCACTCAGAGACAATAAAGACAATAAGTGAAGTGGTATGTTTCCCTAGTTCCCCCAAAAGGCCAAAGAAGCTTATAATGCTTTGTGACTCTTCAAGTAGTAAATGCTTATATGATCATATTGTAACTCCTTATGAGAACAGTCATGACAATATATAAACAGCTATAAATACAAATGTCATTAGTTATAAGGTTTTATGACTGCATTATAACCCTTCATGAATGCATTTATAATACTTTATGAACACTGGGATTATAGCAAGTTTTACCAAAAGTGTTTACAATTCACACACCTACACCAAGTGCACATAATCTCCCATCTAACTCTGGAGGCTTTTTTTTGAGTAAGCACCCATAACCCACCCTCCACCTCCTCCTGTGGCTCCCCAGAGTCCCTGGACCCCGGCCCCAGCCCCAGCCCCAGCCCCAGCCTCAGCCTCAACTCCAGCTCTAGCCTCAGCCCAAACTCCAGCTCCAGCCCCAGCCCCCGCCCCAGTGTCAGCCCCAGCTCCAGGCCCAGGTCCAGCTGGAGAGCTTCACCTTCTTCCACTCACTCTCTAGCTCACCTTTACTCTTTCTTCTGTGCCATCTTTCTCTCTCTCTCTCTGTCTCTCTATTTTAATCTTTTTGAACGGCTGTCTGAGTGTTGGCTCTTGAAGTGCTGAAAAAGATGGATGAGAACAGGCACTGTGGGGAGCAGGGATATATCTGTGTGTGTGTGTGTGTGTCTGTGTGTGTGTGTGTGTGTGTGTGTGTGTCTGTGTCTGTGTGTGTGTGCGTGTGTGTGTGTGTGCGTGTGTGTGTGTGCGTGTATGTGTGTGTGTGTGTGTGTGTGTGTGCATATGTGTGCATGTGTTTGCCTGTGTTTGTGCTTAAATATGTGTTATGTTGTTATATATGTTGGACAATAAAAATAGAGTATGTATCATGTAGCTGCATGGGTAGATGTCTGTACCAGTATGAATGTGTGTATATCGTTGTGTGTGTGGGTGTGCATGTATATATGGGGGGAGGGGTGTATGGGTGTGTGTGTATATATATATGGGGGAGTGTATGGGTGTGTGTGCATGTGTGTATATGTCCACGTGTGCATGTGAGCATGTGTGTATGTCTGTGTGTGTGTGTGTGTGTGTACATGGAGGGGGGGTCAGAGTGCTGAATCAGACATGAGCACTGCACAGGCTCCTGGCCCAGAGGCCTCTCCATCACTCTGACAACTCAATAAAAACCCAGTGTAAACTATTAATTGGATCATTAATTATTGATGCTGTTTTTACTACGATTTGAAAAAAGGGCCGGGGTGGAGCTTGGATAGACTGAGAGCCACACATGGCTACAGAGAGAGAAAGAGAGAGAGAAAGAGAGAGAGAGAGAGAGAGAAAGAAAGAGAGAAAGAGAGAGAGAGAGAAAGAGAGAAAGAAAGAGAGAGAGAGAGAAAGAGAGAGAGAGAGACTTGCTGTATGGTAAATACTGAGAGACCTCTGCCCTTAAGGATGCAAAAGAGAGTAACAACCACAGAATACACACAATATCAACCACAATATCAACAACTGACTGGATCTCAATGATTTTAAGGACTTAAGCACAATGCAAGTAGCTCACTGCTGTTAAGTTCAGGACAAATGTAAAGAATTGTCTCTTTTCAACTTCTCATCCTCACTTTTTTCACATTTTCAGATACTTTAGCATGTTTTTCATTTTTCTCTGTATATATATATATATATATATATATATGGCTATATATTTATATATATATATAATATAAATATATATATATAAATAAGCACTACCACTATCCCACAATGCTTTGTGGCTGGAGGCCACACCACTCCACTCTCTCTCTTCACTACCCACATACAGAGGGCTGAAGGGTGATACTAGGGGAAGTTCGGCACACTTGTCAAATCAATGACCGTGGCACAGGGATCACAGTTAACAGCAAAAAGTAGTGATTAGATTACACAATGTTGTAACAGTGTTATACTGTGTCTGTGTCTGTCACACATTACATTAATAAACTGATGATGTTATTGTTTCTAATTTTTGAAAAAATCATCTCTAACCTAGTTCACACACACACACACACTTATCTATAAGACATGTAGGGACACAAAGTTGTGGTTAAAGAAAGCTGTGCAACTAACACAGACCAAACAGTGATCTCGCAACTAACACATTATACATTGTATAAAATGTGTTTTTCTGACAGAAAACACCGGATTGAATCACTCTGGATTTCTCCTTTAAATAGTGGCATGCATGCACGCACATCCCTGCTGGGGATCCTGACCCGCTTTATCCAACACCAACTAACAACCACAGCGCCAAACCTGGAAGGCTTTGGCAACATCAATAATTTAGAGTGGCATTCTCCATTGTGCAGCATCAGGAACAGTTACATAAGCGGGGACAACCAAGCGTGTGGGGGAGTCCACTGGTGGGCGGGGGAGGCTTACTGGGGAACCACCAAAGACCTGACCGCAGGACTAACATCAGTCAATAGTGAGGGGACATGGGGGAATCCATCCGATATTTGAGGGGGTGTGGATGATGCTGAGAAGATGACCTGTGCTGTATAAATATAGGTGTATACAGTATATGTACTGTAACTTGTAGATACTCTGAATGTTTACATGAAATGGAGTACCTGACCACACACCGGCTGATACTATATTGTTTAAAATGCCATGTCTCTGTGTGTTTATATGGTCAAACTAAAGGCAAATCGCCACATTTCTGGACAATAAAGTTTTTGTCTTTGACCTAAAATATTTAGCTGTGGCTGGTTCACAAGTCATTACCAACTGTCCAATGGTCCACATAGTCCCAATCAATTCAAACATGCATACACTGGTGTTTGTGTGGTATCTGCACCTATAGCAGAGTGATGTACCAAGACACTAAAAGTACTTAGGCACAGTATACACACACACACACACACACACACACACACACACTGTATATTCCAGAACAAAGCCCAATCTTATTCCTATTAATGTGAGTGAGCCCAGTCAGAATGGTGGATTGCTGCAGACATCGTCTGTGCCCCTCCTGTGGTGCTTGCGCTGAGGGCTCCCATGGGTGGAGGCGTGAGGGAGGTCTGCAGGGGAGGACTTTAATTAACCTCACACTGTTAATTACTTACTCGCCTCAGCTCGCAATCTCTTACATGCATAAGCCAGAAAGGTGCAAAGGGTCCTCACACACACACACACACACACACACACACACACACACACACACACAAACTCTTCTGCACTTCTGACGGACACTGGTGTGACATCACCCCTCCCCTTTGCCACCTGGGACTGATCCATGTGCCACTGCCAATTGCATTTCCTGCTTCAGGAAAGTCAAAATGGGACGGCAGCCACCTCCGCCTCTCTTCCCTTCCCTTCCCTTCCCTTCCCTTCCCGTGGTCTCCTTCCCAACCTGCCACCAACCCCCTGCGTGTCTCACATCATTCTACTACCCCTCCTCTCTCTCCCTCTCGCTCTCTCACTCTCTCTCTTATGTAATGGAGTCCATTACAGCAGATTGAGCCAGTGGATCGGAGGGAACTAGAATTGCAAACTGCAATGCATGTCACAGGAGGAGAGCATAGGGGGGGCAGACAGAGAGAGAGAGAGGGGAGAGAGAGAGAGGGAGAGAGAGAGAAAGACCAACACCCGTATAGCATGAGTGGACTTGAGTACACATACACACACACACACACTTATATACACACACAAACATACACAAACACACACACACAATTGAAACTGCCATCACACTCACAGCAAACGCAGATTTTTTAACATATTCATAGAAATATGTAGCCAACAGAGATATGAACCAGAAAAAGCTGCACATCTAAACCATAAGTGTCCAAGTTATTGCACGTAAAGGGGGAGAAATCACACACAATCACACAAAGCCATGAACAACTGAACAACACTAAACTACAGGCTGCAAGGAAGAAGATTAGTGTTGACAAAACATAAAACTACCATTAATTACCATTTTTAAGACACTTCAGAAAAAAAGCATCTGATTATTTCCCAATACAGGCATTTAATGAACCATTAACTTAAAATCTGTACAAAAATGTACATTTGGACACCAAATAGGCTGAACAAACACACAAACACACAACACACACACACACACACACACACACACACACACACACACACACACAGGGATTAATTGCTAAGGATGTAAAAAACATCTCTCTTAAATCGGGCGGCCTCAGACAGTCATCCTGTTTAATGCAGAGCATATTGGACGGGGGGCGGGCAGCGTGAGCTCCCCTAGGAACCAGTGCATAAATATGGATCAACAACCAGTGATTATCACAGGCGGGCAGACTCCACACATCTGGACAGGGCGGTCAAGGTAACAGGTGAGACTTTGTTCAGCTCGGCGTCTGACGCCAATCTATTGGCACAACTTTGTGTTTAGGGGCATGCTCTGTGGTTGCTTTAATAATTGATGGTTATCTGCATATGCGTGTGTATGTATGTGTGTGTGTGTGTGTGTGTGTGTGTGTGTGCGCAAGGGAGAGAGAGAGAGAGAGACAGAGAGATAGAGAAATACAAGAGGAGACATCAGGCGAAAGAGGGTGAGAGAGAAAGATGGGGAGATGGACAGATTTTAGAGAGAAATAGGGAGATTTAGAAGAGATTTAGGGAGATTTTGAAACTTATGCATGTGTCTGTGATTGTATACTCTGCTTGGATGTCCTGTGTTTCTGAGTGTCTGGCTATTGGTATTTTGCATGTGTGAGGTGTGTGTGTGTGTGTGTGTGTGTGTGTGTGTGAGTGCTTAGGTGTGATTATTGAGTGTATGTGTGTGAGAGTGCTTAGGTGTTTTATTATTGAGTGTGTGTGTGTGTGTCTGTGTATTTTTGTGTACATGCACAGGTTGGGGAGTCTCACCTTTCTCGCTGATGGACTCGCTCTCAATCTCCACGTCCTCACAGCTGGTGTACTCGGGCGTGGTGGCCAGCTCTTCCTCGGAGCTGCTCAACGACACCTGCCTCATCTTGCCCCCTCCGCTGCCACCGCCCCCGCCGCGCTTGCTCTTGTGCGGGCGCGGCGGAGGCGGCCGCACCGTCTCCGACTGGTCCGAGCTGAGCGAGTCGTTGCGCAGCATGCTCTCCATCTTCTCGCGTTTGCTCCGCCGCACGGCCGACTCCAGATGCTGCTGTTGGGAGGGCGGTCGCAGATGACCGTCCCCAGGCCCCTGGGGACCGATCCGGGGCCCATAAGGGTGCGGCTGCTGGGGCTGGGGGGCTCCGGGGGGGCCTCCCCTCAGCGTCTCGTCCAGCTCGGTGTAGGCCAACGAGACGTCGCTGTGGCGGCGTTCGTGGCGGAAGCGTGACACCTCGGCGTGCATGCGCATCTCCTCCTCGTAGGGCTGCGGCTTGACCGGGTAGCGCGCCAGGTTGGGGTCACTACGGTAACGCGTCTGAAGCTCCTCCTCCTGCTGCCGCCGCAGCTCATACTCGCTCGGCGGCGGTGGCGGCTGCAACAGCTCGTCGTCGGGTGGGTAGTAGTCCTCCTGCGAGCGCCAGCCACCCCTGCGGGCCCGGTAAGCACCCCGTGCCGCCTCGGCTCCGCCGTGCGGTCGCCCATATCCTCCCGGACCCATACCGCCGTGCCGGCGGTCCCCATCCCCGTAGTCAGACGGCGATCTGGGCATGCCGCCGAGCTGGCCTGGTGCATACTGGGAGCGCTCGCCCCTCTCCTCCCTTTGGTCGTATTTTTGGTTTGGATCCCTGGATGCAGACGGACTTCTTTTCCTGCAGGAAAAACAAAAATAATTTAAAAAAAAGATTTAGCTTTTAATTTACAGACACAGCCATAGTTAGACAATTAATAATCTCCGAATCCCAAAAAAAATTGCCTACAATTTAATACAACATACCACTACTTACAACAAAATAACTACTACACAATTCTAAAAGCTCAACAAAAGGACGTTATATAAGTTTAGAGTTTAAAACTCAAACTGTAAAATAATACCATACAGAACAGAATGGTAGCACAGCTAAAATACAAAAGTCCAGGTGGGTCACTGATTCTGGTTGCTGGTTTTGTAAAGGCAAACTAGACTGAGGTGAAACCCAGCTACAGATCCCCACACATGCGGCCCCAGCAGGATGAGCTGATGCAGCACATGATTGCTCTGAGAGGATGGACCAGACACAAATAACAAACAAACAAGGTGCTTTGTGATTAATTACAGCAAGGCTGCTAGGTGACCTGATTTCTCTCTGCTCCGCAATGCGTGTCTGTGTGTGTGTGTCTGTGTGAGTGTCTGTGTCTGTGTCTGTGTGAGAGTGTGTGTGTGTGAGTGTGTGTGTGTGTGTGTGTGTGTCTGTGTGAGTGTGTGTGTGTGTGAGTGTGTGTGTCTGTGTGTGTGTGTGTCTGTGTGAGTGTGTGTGTCTGTGTGAGTGTGTGTGTGTGTGTGTCTGTGTGTGTGTGTCTGTGTGTGTTTATTTGCAATCGTGCCATTGTGCCAATTGTGTAAGAGACGGGACTTGACATGGCTTGGCGTACCATGAGACTGTGCTACTCTGAGTGTATGAGTGGTGCATGGGTTTCACAACATACTCTTTCTGTAAGCTCTGGGAGGACAGGGAGGGACACTGTGCAGCGTTGCATGTGTGTGTGTGTGTGTTTGTGGTTGTGTCTGTGTGTGTTTCTTACGCTGTGCAGGGGGAGAGACAAAAACACACAGAGCAGTGAGTTCCCATTGGCCCTGTTTAAACACAGCTATTGGAAAACACCATCAAACACACTCACACAGACTCCAGCAGAGCCCAACAACACAAAAAGTACAGCAACAGAGACTGAGACACGGTTACACTGTTAACACCCAAACACACATGCTCATGTGCTCATTCACACACACAAAACACACACTCACACACACTCTAACATACTTCCATCTGAACTCAGTCGGAGGCGGGGCAGCATTCCCAGAAAATTCCATACAGCATAAGTTCCTACAGAGACCCTCCAGCACTCCGCTGCAGTTACCACCCAAACACACACACACACATATATATATATATATACACAGGAGCTAAGTTCCTTTACAATAGAGACCCTCCAGCAGTCTGGTACAATGGGGGGAGAGCGCAGACACACAGACCCCAGGTCAGCGGTGTGATGAAACAGGCTAGCACCACAGCCAAGAAACAGCTCACAATCTCCCCGTGCTTTTCTCTGAGGCCTCACTGTCCAGACTTTTTCTGTCCCTCCGGGAATGAATGTGGGATAAAAAAGGGGAAAAAAGACAAAAAAGAAAAGGAGAGTAGGAGAAGAAAAAGAAAGAGAAAGAAAGAAGGGATAAAAAAAACAGAAAAGGCTTCTGAAGCATCCCCTCTCATTTTACACATGGCAGCTCTCTGCAAATGTTCATTAATCAAAATGTCTATGTGTGTGTGTGTGTGTGTGTGTCTGTGTGTGTGAGAGAGAGAGAGTGAGTGTGAGGCACGCACACACACACACACACACACACACACACACACACATCTTGTTTTGTGGTCCTCTACAGAGACACTGTCTCTGGCCGCCAGCAGGACTGGACAAACCCGCAGGGCCTTGTCCATCAAACAGGGATTCTTATTGGCTGGGCTGCAACACTAGCAAATGATACACTGGCTCTGATTGGTTGATCTTATCACACTGGTGACAAAATGGTATACAGGGTTCAGTTTAGTTTTCTAATGTCTAAAATTCAACTGGCCAACAGACAGTTGAGAGAGAGAGAGTGTGCTATGTGTGTATGTGTGTCTGTGTTGGTAGTTATTAGCAGTATGCCATCGTTGTGGGGTGGATCATTTGTGGTGCAATACTACATCACTGCTGGACACAAGAGGGGTTACACAATGAAGTCTAATGGAATGACATCATTTGGCCCTGTGCCACATCCCTCCAGCCAAACTATCATAAATACGGCATACAGCACACAGCGTATAGAAACACACAAACCCAAAGCCTTCAGTGCATCTACCGGCTTTGTCCTTTATCGTTGTGCACTGGGACACGGCACCATTGTGAAGACGCAGTATTTTCAGATGAATGTGGGATGTGGTGCGGTAACGAAAAAAAGGTAGGGAGAAGAGGATGTGTATAGAAGAGAGAGAATGTGAAAAGAAGAAAGAGAGAGAAAGAGAGGTTGTGAAAAATTGTATGGAGAAGCTTCAGTGAAGAGAGAGAGATGGAATACACTAGGAAAAGAAGAGTCATGTGGGAAAAGAGGAAAAGGAAGTGAAGGATGAAGATGGGAGGAGAGAAGAGGAGACAGGCGGGGGGTGGGGGCTGGGTGGGGGGATCCATGGCAATAAATAAAATAATCACACAAACCTCCATCCTAACATTCCCAATCACCTTGGTCGAGAGGAGCTGCACACAGGCAACCTCTTCCACTGGGCCTGATAGGTCCTGACGTCCTGACTGAACGGCAATGCATTATTCAACAGCACCCGCGCACGCACACACACACGCACACACACACACACACACAGACACCGAGTGGCTTCATTGAGAAATCCAAATGTGCTGGCGATGCGAAAACACATGCTTTTTCTGTGTGTTGACGTGGTTGAAGGAGCGTCTGTGTGTGTGTGTATCTGTGTGTCTGGGCGTGTGTACTTTAGTGAGTGCTTCCATCAGATGACAGGAATGATGATGTGGCTTGGCTGCAGATAAAGATGGGGAAGTAAGAGGGAGGAGACACGGAGGGAAAGAGAGAGACAGAGACAGAGAGAGAGAGAGAGAGAAGAAGGGAGAGGGAGAGGAAGGGGTGGAAGGGAGGAGGAGAGTGCTTGGCTCAGGTGTGATGTGCTACCAATCCCATGGCCTGTCCTGTGTGTGTGTGTGTGTGTGTGTGTGTGTGTGTGTGTGTGTGTGTTTGGTTGTGTGCCTACAGCTGGTTGAGTGTAATAAGCACGCTTAGCAAACCTATGGGATACAGCATGCAATTCCTTGAGGGCAATTTTTAAGGTTCCACCTGTTCTCTCTCTCTACCTTCCAACTCTCTCCGTCCATCTCTCTCTCTCTCTCACACACACACACACACACACACACACACAAATGTACACACTGAACACAGTATTTTGTGTGCCATAGCTGTCCCTTCTCCATTGCTTTTCAGGCTGGTCTCTGGGTGTCCACTGGCCCCACACTGCACACAGTCACTGTTTTCAGTAGAAGCTGCACCAACCAGCCTAATCGCTAAAGGCGTCAATATACCAGTCACACACACACACACACACACACACACACACACACACACACACACACACACACAGACACTGCTTAGACAGAGTAATCTCTGTTAGGAATATAATCCCAGATAACATGTAAAGTTAGGATTCCCACCGCCATGATCAGACCACCCAGAGGTAAGGACGACTAATACGACTACATCCAGCAGCAGCAGCACACAGGGTCAAAACATAGGATGTAGTGCTGAACCTTCGGTTCCTCTCGCACTAAGCAGGATTACCATTGGAACAACTCATCACTAGGATAAAACTAACTTGTCTCACCACAGTCTAATCCCAGCTCACGTGGTGAACAATACAACACTTGGTAAATTCTGCTTCAGGATGATAGGAAGAGCCGACGTCGAAGGATCAAAAAGTGACGTTGGTATGACCTCTTGGCCGTCACAAGCCAGTCATGCCTGTGGTAACTTTTCTGACACCTCCTAAAGATGCCAGTCAACTAAAGCCAAGCTACTATGTTTCTCTTAGTGGCCATTACTGAAATGTAAGTGACTGTTTAGTTTACCGTATTTACAAAGCACTTTCCAAAATAATATTTTATCCCTTGCCAAGCCTACAATACCTATATGTGGTTTTTTTTTTTTGGTTAATTTATCACACTGGTCTAATGTGGTAGGTGAGGTTTTCTCTCATATACCATGCCATACTCAAAGCTGTCAAAACAACAAAATAAATAAATGAATAAAAAACGCTAAAAGTCCACACTCTTCCGTTCTGCTCTCTCTGAAAGGAGCTAACAAGCCCGCTCTGGCGGATGGGAGTGGCTGTGATTCTCTGGCACAGCTTGGCTGCTTCCCAGCCCAAGGGAGACTGCGACAGAGACCCCAGGGGGGACAGGCGCTCCGCTGGGGAGCCTCGAGCGTGATGGGGCTGACGGTGGGGCCAACTGAAAGGCCAGTGCAGCCACAAATCATGAATGTTTGATGCAGTTATCATTAAAAAAGGAGGTTATCAGACAAGCATTAACGCAAAAGAGTGTGCAGGAAGATGAGGGGCACAGCATGTGCTCCTGATTCAGACAGACCGGGTTAGCCAGGCTAATGGCTAACAGCTAAATCCTGTCCCCAGTGGTTGCCGAGACTGTCGCAATCTCCCACTCTTTCAGTCTCTCTCTCTCTCACTCATATTTAATCTTCTCCAGTCTTCTCTCTCTACTTATTTCCTTCCATTAACTCACTCTGGTCCTTCCATTTGTTCACTCTATCTTCCCTGCCTACTGTCTTTGTCGGCTGTGGGTGAACTAACAATGATACAAACACACACACACACACACACACACACACACACAAAGAGAGAGAGAGACAGAGACAGACAGATAGACAGACAGACAGAAAGAAAGGAAGAAAGAGAGAAAGGAAGAGAGAGAGAAAGAGAGAGAGACATCTCACTGAGTGCTGTATCACGATGGCACAGCTGTCAGAGAGAGAGAAACAGAGAGAGAGAGAGGATGAACAGTTTGTGCTCCAACAGTGTTTGACAAAGTAAGCGCTAAATAAAGCAAAAAGAAGACAGAAAATCAGGTGTCCCTGACTTAAGGACAAATGCGTGTTGGGTCTCATGCTCTCCCAGAGTCCAGTGATGCCCTGATGCTATTGTTACATTTCAAAGACAAGCACAAGGACCAGCTCCTCTTGCTGTCAGTCTGACCCAAAGCATCTCTGCCATCCTAGCACACAGGAGGGCACGTATCTTAGCATTGGACATGAGAACAACAACAACAACAATAAACTTTAGCCACTTCATCTACAGCAAGGGAATCATTTCTGTTCATTTTCAATTTGGATTAACTGTTCCCCAATCAGCAAGGTTTAATATGCCAACCTAAGCAGAGTACAGCTATCAACACACACACACATAAACACACACACACACACACACATACATACACAAACACTCCCTTGCGCAGTTGGACAGAATTGACCTCTTTTGCTGTAAGCAAACACATTGTGAACATCTTTGCGTCAGAAAAGATTAAAGCATGTTCTCCCAGATGTTGTACCTGTACAGCACAGAGAGGGAAGCAAACAGGAAGGGCAAGATGTGCGTGGAGAGGCGCCCAAATACGAGGAAGCCAGTCAGAAAGATGCAGGGTTTTAAAATAACTACAACTATTGAAATAGACAGAGGGAAAGGAAAGTGTAGGAAATGAAATTCTACTGAATTAAAGGCAGAGAAAGATGAAACAGTACAAGAGAGGAGAGGTGAAAGGATCTTGTGAAGCACAGGAAAGGGATGCACATTACAACATTAAAAAAGGGAAAGAGAGGCAGATGATAAACGAGGGAAGAGAGAAAAGTGTCTGTTCCAGTATCTCTGAATGAACAAAAGTCCAAAAGCACCTGAACCAACGGTTCTTACAGTACACTGTTTGGTCCCAGGGGGGCGTTCAGGTGGAGTGCTCTCCTTGACGTCCTACGCAGACACATCCCCACTCCTTTGGATCCAAATTTCCTGTTCTGCCGGGTCCTCACAGCTAGGATTGAAGTTGGATTGCCTTCCGAGTGCCTGCAGACTTCAGTCCAGCTTAATGAAACCCTACTGCCTCTCAAAGGAGTGTAGCTCTAGTGCTGTTTCACTGCTGGAGATTGAGACAATCTTGTGCAGGTACACAACCTCCTGCTTTGTGCAACACATTAAGAGTAAGGAAAAGAGGTGGGAACATATAGGTCGAGTGAAAGAAAGAGTGAGAGAGAGAGAGAGAGAGAGAGAGAGGGAGGGAGGAAAGGAAAGGAAAGCAAAAAAAGCAATCAAGGTGAAAACGCATGGCAAGGAGCCTACAGGGGATGGGTGAGGGGCTGAGGAAGATGGGGGTATTGGGCCACTTCTGCTCACAGGGGAGAACAGAGAGAGAGAGAGAGAGAGAGAGAGAGAGAGAGTGAGAGAGAGAGAGAGAGAAAGAGAGAGAGAGAATCAAATGAAAACAAATGTTTCCCAGCACACCTCTGCTTAAAGGGCATTTGCCCTTCCTAATGACGACCATCCATTGTTCGCTGATCGAAATTAGCCCACACCGAGAAAAAGAAAAGGAGAGGACCACACCGCTGACTACACGCCCTTAAATCCTTCAAACAGCGATACCGACAATGTCCTTGAGACAGCAATACAGAGAGCAGGAGCGGAAAAGCAGGAGGAACTGTTTAGCTGAACAATAATTAGGATGGAGGACGAGACAACACCGCAAAAAGAGCCGCTCAGGATGCTTGCGCTGGCCAGTCACAGTGTTTGGCTTGACACATCTGGGTCATCAGGAGCTCTCTACATATGCATAGACAAATCCCCCTGATAGCCACCGGCCTACAAATCCAGACACTCAGAGCCACAGCTTTTTTTTTCTCCTTCTTTCAGTTTTTCACCTCCTAGGGAAATAAGTTTATGTAGATGGCCATTCGAAGAACCGGCTACGTTCCACAGCTACTCCAGAAAAGCTTCAGAAAGTGCAGAACGTCAAAGAAAAACTACAAATCCCAGGTCGCCTCATTGGAACTTAAAGAAGAGTGTTAAAAGAGTCATCTCTATTGGAGCCTCAATCCCCACTTCACCCCTATGAAGTTCAGTGTTCTTTTTTCTACCCCTATGCAGTTCTTCCACGTCCCTCCTCAATCCACCTTTTCTGCGCTTGCCTTCACAAAAAGGACAGAGGGGGAAAAACTGACAGACGGCAACTTGAAAATCCTCTCAAAAAAAAAACGCCAAATGGGGGTGGCTGAAATGCCCAGAGTGGGCGGTGGTCAGAGGTGGTCAGTGGTTGTCATCGGGGGAAAGCAACTGGAGCTGGAGGAGCAGCATGGATCCTCTGAACAGAGAGCGGAGTGGGGAGAGGAGAGGGGATTACATGGGGCCTGTGAGCAGCCGGCTGGCTGGACTGTAAGGCCCCAGGAGGAGCTGTTCCCTCGGATTAGGCCTAATCTCATGTCCGGCACTGATAGGAAAGCACACTCCTGGAAATGAACAAACCGGGCCTCAAATTTGTATACACTTATTTATTTATTTCGACAGGGAATGAGGGAGGAAGGGAGGGAGAGAGAGATTTGCAGGTTTAAAACACTAGCAGGATTATCTGTGTGATCATATCGGCCATTATTTGATCTGCTTTATCATCCATGACCTGCTTTGCCAGCATGTCATGAGCTTACAAAGAAAAGAAGGAGAGAGAGAACCAGAGACAGACAGAGAGAGAGGAAGAGACTGACAGAGAGGGAGAGAGAGAGAGAGACAGCTAGGAGTTAAGAGTGTAGAGTTTGGGAGGTCACAAGTAATGCGGGGCTTGTTCAAAATCCTTTCCCCCGTCACCTCAGATAGCTCGTCCACATTGACTACGTGCTTCTACAGCTGACAGTGCAGTGGGCAGACAGGCTGGACAGACAGATTGGCAGATGAAGGCATACGAAGTATGAGCACTCAGGCCTACCCTCCATGCTATCTGTCTCTATCCCCCTTCTCCCCCTCTCTCTCTCTTTCTCTCTGCTGCACTCCATCCCCCACTCCGCTGATGGAGGAGAACTGAGGAGATGAGAGTCCACGGGAGGACAGAGCACTTTACCCACAATGCAATTCACTGTGCCTACATTCTATAAATCTTCAATGTTCTTGGACATTAACCAAGAAAGAGATCCACTCTGTGTAGGGTCTTGCCTCTCGCTCAACACACACACACACACACACACACACACACACACACATAAACACACAGTCTGTTACTGTAATACTTTTAACACAAACATGTTTTCCCCAGTTCTATGTAGCTGGTTACACTCACACAAACACAAAAGATACAGAGAGACAGCTGGCAGACGACACACACAGGAACTACAGATATACCACATCCATCATGTGGCATGTGGTTCAACATGCACACATGTGCAAACAGTTCCCAGATGTTGTGTGTTGTGTGTGTGTGTGTGTTTGTGTGTGTGTGCGTACATATGTGTGGGATATTTATTTTACATAGTCTCTGTATACTTAAATTTATTTGTGAATACCAACAACAATAAATAAAACTGCATCCTGTGTATATGGCAGTATATGTATGTGTGTGTGTATGTGTAATGGTCATGCCAGCTGGGCACTGCATTGGGTATGAGCGCTGTGGCAATCTAAGTAGGCCATGCCCCCACAGGATACGGCATTAAGATTAGAGCACGGTGCTGGGGCCAAAGCCTGAGGCCTGAGAGCTGGGGGCCTCCCGCTCTCTTTCCTCCAGCCTGGAGAAGGTGACTGTGATGGGGAGGGGGGGCACAGCTGAGGCCGGGTACCACCAGGAAGAGGCCGTGCCGATGTTCGGCTGGTGATCGCCATGGGACTTATGGGTGCCCATGAAGAAACTAGGCCAGTGGGTACCCTGTCACTGCAGTCCACTGAAGTCAAACACTAACTTCTTCTCTCTCTCTCTCTCTCTCTCTTCCTCACCCCTACACACACATACAAGCACACCCATATAAATTGTAGATGGGGCAATATCACAGAAAACTGAAATTTCTGTCACTTCCATAATGCAAGTAAAATGAAAACTGAGCATTGCTCTTGCTATTTTTGGCTGTAGAACCAACATGAAAAAAAAAGAACATATCACAAAATCATTCACATCATACAAACACAACAGCATTTTATTGGAATTATGGATGTGACAAAACATACATTTTGCTTATATATATATAAATACACACACACACACACTCGGAAAACCAAGCACAAACAGAAATAAATAAACTCAGAAGAAAATAAATCTAACTCAAAGACACACCAACAACCCCAAACTCCCAAATATTGTGTTGGGTGTCGCCGTGTCACTTTGAGACATCACAAGCTAAGCACGGTGTAATTACCCTCCCTAACATCAGACTCCCTCAAGCTGCTTAACCAAAGAAGCTGTCCTGGCAACCAGGCTGACAGACAGGCAGGCAGACAGGCAGGGAGTGGGGTGGGTGGCTGGCAGAGAGATGGCAAGGGCCAAACCTCAACAGCAACCTCAAGGCAATATACCCCCCCCTACATGCATACACACACACACACACACACACACACACACACACACACACACACACACACACACACACACACACACACACACACACACAGCTGCAATTAACATCCCAGGTTGGGTGTGGCATTAAAAAAAGCATCATAGAAGCACACACGCAAAAAAAACAAAAAAAACAAACGTCATAGAAGTGTACCCAAACCCCTTCCTGATGTGTGACTGGTTGGCTGGGGCCACATCACAGAGAGGCTGTGTCCACTTTGAAGTGGCCAAGACTGGGGGAGGGCATATGAGACAAGGCTACAAAGCTAAGCAAAGCCAGTGATGACGATGAAGGACAGCCGGAAATGATGTGGACAACATGCTTGTGGTTAACTATGAGTGTGTGTGTGTGCGTGCGTGCGTGCGTGCGTGCGTGCGTGCGTGCGTGCGTGCGTGCGTGCGTGTGTGTGTGTGTGTGTGTGTGTGTGTGTGTGTGTGTGTGTGCATGCATCAGTGAATAAGTTAGTAAGTGCGTGTGTGTATGTGTGTGTGCGCTTGTATGGTTTGCCAGAATGAGAGGATGTGAAAAACTCAAACATATGTACAATTAAAGACACATTCACCATCTGGCAAAGCGTCCTCTTACATATGTTCACATACATTACATTCACAAACACAGATGCGGATGTCAAATGCATCTCAAATGCACATGCACCACATCCTCTCCGACACTAATTCTTTTTCAGCAAAATCAAAATTTCACATTCTTGCATTCTTTAGTAGTAAGTCTTAAGTAGTAAGCCAATCTTTCCACACAAGTGAGAACTAGGGATGCACGCTCCGATATTTGGATTGGATATCAGTTGGGAATTGGATGGGAAAAATAATAAATAATAATAATAAATAGATAGGATAAATGGGCGGATCCGTGTCCTAAACTTAATGACCCCTGTGCGTTCCTGTGTTACTGTGCACTCAGCTGCACCTGCTTGCAAAAAATGGACACGGTATAGCATGTCAGCTAGGTGCAGCTGTAAGGGAAGAGAAGACAGATTTTCTATAGCTATTAAGTGATATTAATCAAATCTATCATGAAGTCAAGGTCATTTACTGAATGTTTTGAACAACCTGCAATATTTAACCTGGATTCCTAGTTAGTAAACTTAGCACATGTTGAGTCTGCTTGTCAGTAATGAAGCAGCCTAAAGTTACTCACCAAAGGGATAACAAAAATGACATATTGCAAGACACATCTCTCCTATAATCCAATGAAGATGCTACTCAAGTTTATGAATATTTATTTAAACTGATGCAATAGAAAGCATAATCAACAACTGCAGCAGCCTCTGTCCTGTAACGGTTCTTGCAGAGAAATTTAAAGTGACAGGCACCTAACTAAACCTAGCCCTACAAACATCTAATACAATGTAATTACACTGGCAGACACTTGTTTGTTTTTGTATTTAATTTAATTTTTGTATTTTTCTAAATATTTTTTTTTTTATTTGTGTCTATTATTATTATTACTATGTTATTTTGTTCAGTTTTATCTGGCCTTGGTAAATAACTCCCAGTCAGGTGAGTGGGGCAATAAAATCAGAGGATGCTGCCTATCTCTTAATTCAATGGGGATATTGGATCGGATCAGTATCAGGTATCGACCGATATGGAAAACCCATGTATGGAAATTGGTATCAGAGCTAAAAAGGCAGATTGGTGAATCTCTAGTAAGTACAGAGCCCAGAGAGGGAAGGAAAGAGAGAGAGACAGAGAGAGGGAAATAGAAAAAGAGAAAGCGAGAGGGAGAGACAGAGTGGTGGCAGAATGTCACACTTATGTATGCCTGGCATAATTCATTTTCATAAGGGCTCTGGCTGCATAAACGGCTGGCTGATATTAGTCAAGAGGCTCTTAATTGAGAGCACCTTACCTCCCAGACATTACTTACTTTCAATAACGCAAAATAATGCACCACACGTTTGCTTCGCTAGCTCATTCTGTACACACACACACACATTTTTTTATAGTGCCGCTTTCACACACACATATTGTACACAACCACCCTCCCTACACTATGTGCTCTGTCTCCTTTACCCCCCATCCCCATCACCACACGCACACACACACACACACACACACACATATATACACACACAGTCCGCTAAAGATGCACTTTTCATTCTTGTGGGTGAGGGAGAGAGAAAGCTAGAAAATGAGTGAGTGAGGAAGTGAGGAAGGGAGAGAGTGAGTGAGTGAGTGAATGAGGATGTGAATGAGGAAGTGAGTGAGTGAATGAGGAAGTGAGTGAGTGAGTGAGTTTTCTGTGGGAGGAGTTAGTGAGTGAGTAAGTGAGTGAGTGTGGGAGTGAGTGAGTGATTCTTGTGGGTGAGGGAGAGAGAAAGCTAGAAAATGAGTGAGTGAGGAAGTGAGGAAGGGAGAGAGTGAGTGAGTGAGTGAATGAGGATGTGAATGAGGAAGTGAGTGAGTGAATGAGGAAGTGAGTGAGTGAGTGAGTGAGAGTGACTGTGGGAGGGAGTTAGTGAGTGAGTGAGTGAGTGAGTGTGGGAGTGAGTGAGTGAGTGTGTGTCTGAGTGAGTGAGTGAGTGAGGGAGGGAGTGAGTGAGGGAGGGAGTGTGTGAATGAGTAAGGGAGTGAGGGAGTGAGTAAGGGAGTGAGTGAGTGAGGGAGTGAGGGAGTGAGTGAGTGAGTGAGTGTGGGAGTGAGTGAGGGAGTGAGTGAGTGAGTCAGTGAGTGTGGGAGTGAGTGAGTGAGTGAGTGAGTGAGTGTGGGAGTGAGTGAGTGAGTGAGTGAGTGAGTGAGTGAGTGAGTGTGGGAGTGAGTGAGTGAGTGAGTGAGTGAGTGAGTGAGTGAGTGAGTGAGTGAGTGAGTGAGTGAGTGAGTGAGTGAGTGAGTGAGGGAGTGAGTGAGTGAGTGAGTGAGTGAGTGAGTGTGGGAGTGAGTGAGTGAGTGAGTGAGTGAGTGAGTGTGGGAGTGAGTGAGTGAGTGAGTGAGTGTGGGAGTGAGTGAGTGAGTGAGTGAGTGTGGGAGTGAGTGAGTGAGTGAGTGAGGGAGCGAGTGAGTGAGTGAGTCTGGGAGCGAGTGAGGGAGTGAGTGAGGGAGTGAGTGAGTGTGGGAGTGAGTGAGTGAGTGTGGGAGTGAGTGAGTGTGGGAGTGAGTGAGTGAGTGAGTGTGGGAGTGAGTGAGTGTGGGAGTGAGTGAGTGAGTGAGTGAGTGTGGGAGTGAGTGAGTGAGTGAGTGAGTGAGTGTGGGAGTGAGTGAGTGAGTGAGTGTGGGAGTGTGGGAGTGAGTGAGTGAGTGAGTGAGTGAGTGAGTGAGTGAGTGAGTGAGTGAGTGAGTGTGGGAGTGAGTGAGTGAGTGAGTGAGTGAGTGAGTGTGGGAGTGAGTGAGTGAGTGAGTGAGTGAGTGTGGGAGTGAGTGAGTGAGTGTGGGAGTGAGTGAGTGAGTGAGTGAGTGAGTGTGGGAGTGAGTGAGTGAGTGAGTGAGTGAGTGTGGGAGTGTGGGAGTGAGTGAGTGAGTGAGTGAGTGAGTGTGGGAGTAAGTGTGGGAGTGAGTGAGGGAGTGAGTGAGTGAGTGAGTGAGTGAGGGAGTGAGGGGGGCAAGGAGGAAGCTGGGGAGAGCTGCATATGAAATCAAAGTGGGCATCAAGGTGGGCCAGCGGCCTGGTCTGCTAGTGCCTGGGCAGGAGGGGGGAGGGGGTCGATGAAAAAGCCCAGGCTGAGTCACCAGACAGTCCAATAATCCCCGGCTACTCTCCATAAAAATAACAACACCTTGGGCCAGTGCACCTTTTCTCATATCAACCCTAACAGCAACAGTCTTACATTTGAGTTTGTTTTGTAGTGCACTTGTAGTCACACCAACACCAGATACCTTTTTTTGCACAAAGAACAAATTGGTGAGAAAAAAAGTGCAGAAATAACAGTCCAACTCCAAATGATTTCTGGAAGGACATCTGAACTGGCTGACAAGCCAGAGGTTCATTAGTATGCATTACAGTAATTTGAGGTAGATTTTTTTTCTTTAGGGTTTTAAGGAAATTAACAGGTGGATCTCTAAAGATAGCTCCTCATTATTCGGATATGTGTCCTATCTGAAAAGAGCACTTTCTAGGCCATCCAAATATCGTATTTTGCAATATTTCTGTTCTTTTTGCCTTTATTCTGATAGGACAGAGAACGACAGGAAATGAGTGGGAGAGAGAGATGGATCAGGAAATTACCTAGGGTCAGATTCGGGTCCCCAGGTCCGGGGGTTTATGGTATTATGCTTTAGCTTTTTAAGCCACAGCATTGCCACCCCCCCGTATTTCGCAATATTTCTGCTGTAATCTCAGAACTACACGCTTACCAATCCCTGCATCTAAGCAAAGGAACTGTGGGACAAAGAATTACACAACAACACACTCTGTGCTCTGGTAGCAGAACGCCATCTATCTGTGAGGAGTTCACATGCATCTGGTAGCTGACCACCAAACATACCCCCACCACACACACACACACACCATGGATTAAAGACAACTCAACCCTAATCTCACTGACACTGACAATCCTCAAAGGGAAGTGTAGTACTGAAATCTTTGGGGGAAAAAACAACTTGATGATAAACAAGCTCCACACATGGCTGATATGATAATACTCTAAACATTTAATAATACTAATAATAATAATAATATACATATAACAGACAACAGGACAATCACGTCATGGCCACTGAGCTTTACTGAAGCGAAACTGAAACACTGTTCCCCTGGGGTACGGTTCTCTTCCTCTCTGCGATGAAGGAACTTACTGAGCTCTCTCAGACTCTCTCTCCTTAATGATACAACTCTCCTGGACATCATCACTAGGCCTGGAGTGACTACTCACACATTAAATCCTGACAGGACACTGATAGCAATTATGTCACAGACAGGATAAAGGAAAAAAAAAAGAAAAAAATAAACATAAAAAGGCCTCTTTCGTGGGAGAATATTTGAGACACGGCTCGGTTCCACTCCACTGAGCATTCCATGTCGCCTCTGGCACTCCACAGAACCCTAACCATGACAAGTGCTATTTTTAACAGCCATCAATTATGGAAAAAAAATACAAAGCCACAATACCTATGAGGCGTGCATTACACTTCTGCGAGAGGTGTGAGTCCTCATGATGGACATTGCTAGGGGTTGGCAAAGATGAGAAAGAAAGAAAAAAAGAAAGAAAGAAAGAAAGGAAGGAAGAAAGAAAGAAAAAAGTCACATGGTCACGGCCACACCAACACTCCTCATCTCTCTTCAGGATCGCCTGTCGTGCGTCACATCTGAGAATGTACCGTGGGAAAGGTTGGGGGTGGGGAGGAGGAAAAGGGAGGATGGGTGGAAAGTGGTGCTGGTCCTTGACTGGCTGCTGGACCTTGACTGACTGCTGGACATGGAGAAACAAAGACCTAACCCAGCTCCATTAGGTCTCCATCAGTCTGACGGCTCCTGCCACTCACCACACATCCTCCACGAGGCCGCCTAATCAAATCAACCCTCGTAGCGTCTGGCGTATCGCTTACAGCCGGCCCACTTAGCACTGCTGCTCTGAGCAGCATGCAGAGAGCAGACGAAATGACACGCCAAAGACACTGCCTCTACACAGCAAAACCCAGCAAAACAACAAGACAACAAGGGAGTAGTTTTGTATCGAAAAGTGGTAGGGCCAACCTCCACCCCCCCACACGTCTCATCCCTTCCTTCCTCCAAAAAAAAAATCTGTCAGATTCTGCAATTCCTCAAATTTAAAATTTGAGACTTATTCTTTCATTGGACAACTCTGCAAAATGAGGTATGTACATTTGAATTTACAGTTTCATCATCTTTATCATCATTTTTGCCTGAGTCAGGGTCCAAAAGAACAACGTAAATGCAAACAAACAGACAAAAGCAAAAACAAACAAACAAGTACATTTATTAATTAAAAGACATTGAAAAGACATTCATATCAGTACCTCCACATTGGTGACTGGTACCGAGTAGCACTGTAGCTGGGATTAGTCAGCAATTTTACAACGTTGTTCAGTAAAATGTTTAAGCGGCAGATAAATTTATACATCAGGTTCCTCAGCAATGCTCTAAAGGTGCTGACCACTGCATTACAGAACAGGGCACTAGCACTACAGCACGTTGGTCTCCTGAGTAGGATCCTTAAACAGCCATTATAGGCAACCTGTAACTTCTGTAGATTAGCCTTTTTAAACTTTGTCCATAAGGGTGCAGTGTACAGTGGAGTACAGTATGCTTTAAAAAGTTTGATGCACACAGCCTCCTTCTGGACTATTTAAAGACTTTTCCATATGGGGGTGCAGGCTATACACAACTAAGCCTATCATCATATCATGCTGTGAAAGTGGGATACTTGATGGGGCTGGATGATGTACAATTACAGACTTAATTTTCCTACACATATACACACACCCAGTGCCTCCATGCAAATATGCTATGCTGTTTTGAGCATAACCTGCTTCTCCATATGACACAGGTAAAACACGGACAGAGAGAAAGAAAGAGAAAGAGAGAGACACAGGAGGAAGGGATGTCATGGGAAGGGTGATCCCTGGTGGGGAAGAGGTGGGGAAGTAGCACTCGACTCAGTCTGATGTGAGGCTCACTTTAGCCAATGGAAAAAAAAACCACCACAACCCCAAAACTAGGCAAGCAACAGCAAGCAGTCTGATTTGCTGCCTGTCTAAAAAAACAATATTCTTCCACCATTAAGTAAAGTCACACATACACAAACGCATGCGCACACACACACACACACACACACACACACATACACACTCAACCTAATCCTGAGTGACTGCTCAGACTGTGTTTTGGAGGGCTGTGTTAGGAGTTCTCAGTAGTGACAGTGCAGGAAGTGAGATTCTGTCTGAACCATGGAGTCCAAGTTCAGTCTAGCCTCCCTCCAGACTGCCGAGACGAAGAGAGAGAGAGAGAGAGAGAGAGAGAAAGAGAGGGTTCGGCCAGGTTAATTGTAATTGCAAAGGACAGCAACTCTGATACAGACTGGCTGGCAATGAGCTGCAAAGGAAAGGGATGTTTTTTAAAAAAAAGACTTCAGGGGGGAAAAAAGAAAAGAGAAGCCTACGCCTAAAAAGCATGTTTTATCTTTGACAACAGTTATCTGGAGATTCCGGGATGTCCTTGAAACAGAGTTACTCCATGTCTGAGTGGCCTTGCAGTGGCCGGGACGTTAGCGAGAGAGCACACACACACACACAGCAAAAGAAGTCCATTAATAAGCCATTATACATAGCACTTCATCAATCTCCCAAACCATTCCAACTAATGCAGGAATAATATACCATAACTTTCCATATACCACATTACATCACACTATAACACTATACTACAATACAGCAGTAAACCCTAGTGATGATACCTATTACCTACTTACATGTATGCATACTACACTAGCACTAACAGTAAAACTGATGCTGACTGAGACTGATGCTGATGCTGAAGTCAAACTCAAAGTCAACTCTGAAACAACACACAGAGTGAAAGATTAGCTCAACCTGCAGTGCTATTGGCATGTTAGAACAGCAATGGAACTGTCAATACTAACACTGACACCTAGTAAAAACTATGAAGTAATGATGGTAATGTGTATACTGGTTTGGCCCTGTTGAGACATGCTAGCCTTATAAAGAAATAAGAGCTGCTGCCAGAGGGAGCTAGCACTGATAAGAGTTTATGTGGTGAGTGCATGTGTTTATGGTATGTGTGTGTGTGTGTGTGTGTGTGTGTGTGTGTGTGTGTGTGGTGCAGGCATGCATGCATGTGTGTGTGTGTGTGTGTGTGTGTGTGTGTGTGTACGGGGAGCATTGGTAGGGTGAGGGGGTTTGCTGTGTTTGCTCAGCATCTGCCAAAGAAGCGGGCCTTTTGATCACTCCTTGATTGCCCCCTACCCTCCCTCACTGGTGCTCCACTTCACAAGCGGCCCACAAACTCCTGTTAACCAAGTTACCTCCTTCCCCCAACACCAAACCCCAACCCAATCCCTCACCCTCCCTCCCTACCTCCCTCCCCACGCCTGATTTGCAACCCAGATGAGTAGAGTTTATTGGGCATGTGCTCAGAGGGAGGAGGAGAGAGGGAGAGGGAGAAAAAGGAAGAGGGAGAGGGAGAGACAGGGAGAGTGACAGAGAGGGAGAGAGAGAGAAAGAGAGGGAGGGAGGGAGGGAGAGAGAGGGAGAGAGAGAGATGAAGGGAGGGATAGAGGGAGAGAGAGAGAGAATGGGAGAAGGACAGAGAGAGGGAGAGGGGCGGGGGGAGAGAGAGAGAGACGAAGGGAGGGATAGAGGGAGAGAGAGAAGAGGGAAGGAAGCACTGGAGCATTGGTGTTAGCAAAATATGGACATAATTAGTCTCATTGAGCCTCCAGAATAACATCAACATCAGAGGAGAGGAAGGGAGGAAAAGAGATAGGAGAGGAGGAGAGGAGGAAAGGAAAAAAGAGGAGAGGAATGATGTGTAGGTGAAAGAAAAGGTGAAAGAAGAGCAAGTGAAAATAAATGTGAGAGAGGGAGGGAAGAAGAGAAAAGGAAGAGAAAAGGAGAAAACAAC
This sequence comes from Tenualosa thibaudeaui, assembly GCA_027481765.1. Taxonomy (NCBI): domain Eukaryota; kingdom Metazoa; phylum Chordata; class Actinopteri; order Clupeiformes; family Clupeidae; genus Tenualosa; species Tenualosa thibaudeaui. The sequence goes on along the minus strand of JAIFZK010000019.1, from coordinate 7,587,555 downwards.
TGTTAGAAGACAAGAGTTGAGTGATGCTGACAACGCCAGGTGGTGGCAGGGGGAAAATCTGGGAGTTGGAGGGGATGCTGAGATGTCAGAGGGGATGATGGGATGTCAGAGGGGATGATGGGAGGTGATGTGTTGCTCGTGCCAAAACCCAGATGTTTGGCGCTTTTGATGAAGCTTTCATGACTCTCTGATCTTTCTTCGTTAGCTTCTTTGCCTCTCCAGCTCTGTCTAATGGCAATTCAATAAAACATCACCACGCACAAACCAAATCCAATGGAAATGAAATGAACGCCACAACGAGACTTACAGACTCTTCAGTCTGCACAGTCACATCAGGAAGAGCCCGGCATGAAATTTGTGGGTGCTCGGCTGAAAAACGTGGCTTCATGACATGGTAAAAAGAAAAAAAAGAAAAGAAAAAAAAAAGGCTGTCTTGGCAGCAGGGGTTAAAAAAACAGGCCACCGTGGAGTAAAACGACCCATTTGGACCTAATGAGGCTGACAGCTGACCACAGGGGAATGGAGTGATTCTTCTTTTCTTTGGACAAAAGAGGAAGTGAGAGAGAAAGTAATAGAGATAGAGTGCAAGAGAGAGAGAATGCGAGAGAGAGAGAAAACATCTGAGATAAGCATCCCTTAAAACAATCAATGGCCCGGGAGAGGGAAAATCTGATCAACTGACTAAGTGAAGTCGTGTGAGGGAGTGTTCAGAGCTCCTTAAATCAGACTTTTGGTTGACCTTCACCAAATGATGCTACAGAGTTAACTCAAATGACGCCTAAAGACAAAGACAACTCGTTTATGAAGTGCCAATTGAAACAAGGGAAGGGGGAAATTGTGTGTGTGCTGTATGGTAGGGGTATGAATATTTCAGATAGACACTGAAATGGGATGTTGTTTAGTTTGAAAAGAGACACGCAAAACTACCCACAAAACACACCGACATCTGGGCTGCAACTGAGCAGAACACACTCCAAAGGAAAGACACTCTCCTGGGACAGGTCACAGTTTTAGATATGACTGGCTCAGTCTCACAAAAACACACACACACACTCCACCCCCCACCTCGCCTGTTTTTTCATAGCTCCATCAGCTGAGAATTTAAAAGGGCTTCACTTGGCACCTGGAGGGCTTGGCTGAAATGGCCTCTGTGATGGAGAAGGGTTCTTTTGAGTCTTCATATGTTTCCTTTTCACTGGAAGAAATATTCCTATGCCAGCCATTAATGGGATGCTCCTGGCTCTTTCTTTTTCTGTCTCTCTCACTCTCTCCTTTCTGACACACACACACACACATACAAACACACATGCGCACACACACATACAAACACACACACACACACACATACAAACACACATGCACACACACACACAGTACCCTTTCAGGAGATCAATTGCGCCTGATGAGCATGAAAGAGTCCAGATGTCACTGTCCCAAATATTTCTCTCCTTCTGTCTATGTGTGCCTGTCTCTCTTTCTCTTCCTTCTGCCATGTTTGCACAATATGTATTTATTATGTGCATTATGTACAATGTGTTAAACTGTGAAACTATAGCAAAGATCATTGAATACTGACCAAAATAAAGCAACATAACACGTTACAATGGGAGCAAACGTGAATAGTTATGGACTGCATAAGTGGGAGTGTCACATAATGTCATAATACAAACTACAAACTTTTCAATGATCCTTTGTATCAGCGTATGAGGGCTCAACTCTGGTCTGCATAATGCCCCCCCCCCCCCCCATCCCCTTGCGAAACAAGAACATGGAACTTAACGAACGGTTGTGCCTCTTGCACTGCTTTTACCCTCTCTGACTATACTGTTCATATTATACTGGAAAGTGTCACATCAGAATCAGAATCAGTTTTATTTTCCAAGTATACTTACATACAAACAAATTTGATGCCGGTAGATGTTAACTCTCTGGTAAACGTTCACCGAAAGAGCAACAGTGCAGGAGCTATGCTGTGAAAACACGCTAACATTTCATAGACATTGACAGGTAGTCTTGTGATGCACAGTATACAAAAAAAAAGTATGACCTTTACATTACAGTACATTACAATCATGGATGCTTACTCTGTCAGCTAACAACCTGAAGACGGTAAAAGCATCTCAGAAAAATACCTTCAACAACTGTTAAGACTTCAGTAAGTAGGAATCTGCTGTGTGGTCATAGTGGAGTTCTGTAGGGCTTTGTCTTGAGGCAGAGGGATTTTCTAAAAGTTATCAGCATAGCAACACTTTTCCACTAAGCAGTCTCTCACCAGCTAATAATGAATTTTAATATAATTAAATATTTTAATATAATAAAAGATTAAGCACACAGTGTGCAGCCTACTTAATAGTTTTCTTGCTTGAGATTAACCTGAGATGCTGAGTCTGTCGCTCACTTCATCTTTGAAGACGGGGCAGGAGAGACTGGAGGTGATCTGGCAGCCTGCCCATCAAGATGAGATTAGCCTCATCTAATTCTGCACATGATCATGTAGGCACAGGTGTCTATGTGTGACAGGATCAGGTGAAGATCACACTCATGGGGACACTGACACAAACACACACACTTACGCACAGACAAACACAGAAACACACACACAATCTAGAATTTCTGGACACAGTCTATACTGTAAACACTAAACACAAAAATACATAACTCAAAGTCACCCAAAGGCTGTTTGATGCTAATGTCTTGTGAACTGGCCAGATATCCCCCATGTTACCTGCCTGCTGACCTGGAGCATGTTTCCCAAAACCATAGTTGCTGACTCCGTTAGCTTGAGGAGGGCTTATAGAGTCGCCACGACCACTGCCACAGCAGCTAGCCCTGGAACCCCGAGTGGCCCCAGGAAAGAGAGAGAGAGAGAGAGAGAGAGAGAGAGAGAAAGAGAAAGAGAAAGAGGGAGAGAGACGGAGAGAGAAAGAGAGAGAGAGAGAGAGAGAGAGCCTCCAGGCTCTACCCACGCTCCTGCCCACCACTACCCCACCTGTATCTGTGTCTGTGTCTGTGTCTCTGTCTGTGCCTCTGTTTGTGTGTCTGTACCAGTGTCTCTGTCTATGTCCGTACCTCTGTCTGTGCCTCTGCCTGTGTCAGTGCCTGTGCCCCTGCCTGTGTCTGTGTCTGTCTGTGTGTCTGTACCAGTGTCTCTGTCTATGTCCGTACCTCTGTCTGTGCCTGTGTCCGTACCTCTGTCTCTGTCTGTGTCTGTGTCTGCATCTGTGCCTGTTTCTCTGTCTGTGTATTTGTTTGTGCCTGTGCCTGTGTCTGTGTCTGTGTCTGTGTCTGTGTCTGTGTCTGTGTCTGTCTGTGTCTGTGTCTGTGTCTGTGTCTGTGTCTGTGAATCTGTATGTGCCTGGGAGAGGGGAGCAAGAAGTGCTGGAGAAGGAAGCAGAGAGCAGAGAGAGAGTGGGAGTCAGAGTGGGGAGCAAGGAGCGAGGAGTGCTGGAGTGCTGGAGAGGGGAGCAGGGAGCAGAGACTGTCAGAGTGGGGAGCATGGAGCGAGGAGTGCTGGAGAGGGGAGCAGGGAGCAGAGATTGTCAGAGTGGGGAGCAAGGAGCGAGGAGTGCTGGAGTGCTGGAGAGGGGAGCAGGGAGCAGAGAGTGTCAGAGTGGAGAGCATGGAGCGAGGAGTGCTGGAGAGGGGAGCAGGGAGTGCTGGAGAGGGGAGCAGGGAGTGCTGGAGAGGGGAGCAGGGAGTGCTGGAGTGCTGGAGCAGGGAGTGCTGGAGTGCTGGAGCAGGGAGTGCTGGAAAAGGGAGCAGGGAGCAGGGAGCAGGGAGCAGGGAGGCCCTTGGCTGCTGATGCCGCATGTAACTCATGCGGCGAATCACAGGGGAAAATGTAATCTTCAGCAGCCTCGCCTTCCTTCATGGCCACTCCTAAATCTTAGCCCTCCTCTCCACTCCACCTCCTCCAACACACCCACACACAAACACACACACACACATGCACTTGTCCTGATCTTGTATGTGAGTGTGTGTGAGTATCTGTGTGTTTCTCTAACTGCGTGTATGTGTGTGCACATTTGTAAATGTTTGTGTGTATGTTTGTGTGTGTGTGTGTGTGTGAGAGTGTCCTTTTGAATGTGTCCGCATATACATGAGTTTGTATGAGTGTATGCAAGATGGAGGGCTAAATTAGACCAGGGTGTCTATATGAGGTGCCTGCATGTGTGGACATGTGTATGTGTTTGTGTGTGTCTGAGTGTGTGTACAGTATGTGTGTGCATCTTTGTGCGTGTTTGTCTAGGTGTGTTTGTGTTCCTCTGCTTGAAAGGGGCATCCCTCAATCTCCTCCCCTGCCCCCCCCCCACACACACACACACACTCCACCACCCTTCCACTTCGTCTAGCTGACGGTGGGATTAGAGGATGGGGGGACACATCATCCTCGTTATTGATCAAACAGAGTCGCCATGGCAACCAGGGCTCCGAGAGAGAGGGTGAGTGCAGAGGCGGTGAGAGGGGAGTGTGTGTGTGTGTGTGCGGGGGTGGGGGGGGGGGCACTGAGGGGATATTCCACCAATTATGACTTGGCTCTGAATGCGGGGAGCGTGCAGCAGTGGTCCGCACTCACTGACAGAAAGGATTCTATGTACAAAGTTACAGCATTTCATTCCAACGGCTACTGCAACAGAGATCCTCTAACAACCAACCCTTCTCCCAAACACCCTCATGTTGATAACTGCTCTCACTTTAAATGTTTTACCTGCTCAGACAGATTTTGGTGAAACAACATGGACACAGTCTCCTCAACATATTGGCAAAGACTGCAATCAAAAGTTTGCAGTGAAATATTCTCATGGTGGACATTTGCTGTTCCACCTGGTAATAAAGCAGGGGAATAGGAAAAAGAAGCAGGAGTGTGGATGGAGGGGGGTGTGTGACTCATGCAGACAGACAGCCCACAGAGAGGATTTCTAAATGTGCCCAACAAGCAGATTTTATGCAACAACAGCAACTGTTGATTAGACTGTGGGTGAGGTACATGTTTTTTTGTTTTGTTTTTTTTTGGGGGGGGGGTATTAGCTAGCCCCCCAGTCCACAAAGAATGCACATTCTGTAGACTCCTGAGCTGGAACCTCTGGGAATCGATAGGCGGCACAGCGGCAGAACATAAACATGGGAAAAAGTGATGACGGGGCTGGTGGGAAAATCTGTGGAATACGTGGCAAACTATTACGTCTCATTGTTCTCTCAGGATTCCAATGTACAGGAACAATAGCTCAGTGACTAACAGCAAAGCACTGCGAGGGGGGATTCATAATCCAGAGCAGTTGTAAGTTTGTTTGTTTGTTTTGTTTTGTTTTTTAATCTGAAAAACATGATATAGCCTATTCACTCAATGATTCAGTAAAAAAAGCTCATACCAAACATCTCCATTCAGATGTACTTATTTGTCGGTACATTCAACAGTAAGTTGTAAGTGTGTGTGGACACTTTGTTGTTACTATGTGAAATCCAGATTGAAAGAAGGCCATTTTTAATGCCTGTTAAGTTATTGACCTGTGATGGAATAATGAGTTGGCTAAGATGATCCATCTATCGACTATAGATCGTAAACTAATAAATGACATATGCCATCTCACAGGTCTGTGGATGACAAACACAGCAGCAGCACTTTATGCCCTGAATTTTCTGAACGATTCCACTTTGTGGAAAAACAGGGGTTATTTGTTTACATATCGATGTTCTCGTCGTGATTCCAGGCACAGACATGCCTGATGGGAAGGAGGGAGGGAATGTGGGTGGCTGGGTGGGTCAAGAACCACACCACCAACCCACCACAACTCTGGAACCACAGGGGTAGGGGGCTCTAGGAAGCGCTGTGGGCCACCATTAGGGTGTCCGCTGATGCAGGTATGCATTATAGATGGCCGTGGATGGGCAGGCGTTGGCCATTAGTGATGGGCACACGCAGGGAGAGGAAAGCAGGGAGCACAGAGAGGAGAGAACCCACGCCTGAGTCAAGGATGACCAGAGCTGCCGCTGAGAGCTTTTCACCCTCATTCACACACAGCCACACACACACACACACATTAAAACATGCAAATTACAGCATACATATAGACTGGCCATGCTGTTTTTCTCCTTTTTCTCCATACACATACACACACACACACATTTGCAATATCTTTGGAGGACAGCAGGATCTCATTGGATGTTCACCTTCTCCCTATTCAAACACCACCTTCTTTGTCTCTTTCATGCAAAACACTGAAAAACAAACTTAACTTTGCATAAGTATATTCACCCTTTCAAAGTATGTGGATTTCTTGCAATTAAGCTGGTGAGACTCCAGCAACACTCATCATAGAGTGTCACTGGAAGCGTGAAGTCATAGAGGGCAGCACACTATACATATTCAGTATCTCCTTTGTGGTGAAAATGAAAAGAGAGAAAGTCATTTAGGGAGAGCGCATCTCTCATTACATATCATTCTGTTTGTCACCGTAACTTGTAAGGTATGCAAAGTAGATGAAGTTATGGTATGGGGGTATATGGGCTGTTAGTTTTGGGGGTGCATTCTGTAAATGGTATGGAAAGAGTGACATGTGGGGGGGGGGCTGCTTTTACATTATCGCTAGCAAGGGCCTGTCGTCCTTGTGGTCAGAATCATGTGAGTACGTTCCCTGTGTTTGCCCTACAGGGTGGTTCTGGGACTAAGTGTTTATTAGCCTACTGTGGGGATGAAGAGGAGTAAGTGAGTGGGTCTGGGGGGGGGGTCTGGGTCAGGGGACGTATGGTGTGAGGCGGTGTGGTGCGGTGGGAGTCTACGTCCCTCCCCACAGTGTAAAAATGTGATGTATGGGTGACGCAGGAGGGGGGATTAGGGTGACGCATGGCAGGGCCGCTGAGAGGCCAGATGGGCCCTGCACTGGGCAGCCACACCACCACTTCCACACTGATGCAAACACAAAAACATGGCCATGGACATGCTCCTGTCTGCCCCAGATGTACAGTACATAGATACTGTCTATATGGACATAACAATTTTGTACGTGTTGCATAGTTGGTAATGTACATATGTATTAAGTGTGCAAGTATGATTCTCTCCCTCTCCCCCTGTGTGTGTGTGTGTGTCTGTGTGTGTGTGTGTGTGTGTGTGTGTGTGTGCGTGCGCACTGTACATAAATCCTACAAAAGCTATAACGTTTGTGGATATACTATATATGAATGAATCTGCAATTATACTGTTCAATAGCGTCCATGCTAAGTCACTGTGGTGTGATTAGGAGGAAAAATGTGTTTTAGAGTAAATTCACGAATGACAAAATACATGAGTCCCCCTCCTCCACACCTGACCCCCTGCACGTGTCATTTAAGACTCCTTTAGGTTTTGTAAAAGAATATCACTGATTCTCCTTAATTTCATCTTAATTGACAAAACGCGGTCCGCTGTAGTTTCGCACAGAAAAGCACGGAAGCACGCAGCCTAGTGCGGCAGCTCCTAACGCTGTCAGTGTAAATGGTTAGCACCGTACCGTAAGCTAAGCTACAACAATAATGTGTCACTGCGGGAGACGATGACACATGAAGGCTCGCTCTAGGGCGTGTAAATATCTCTTACTGCCCGCAGTGCTGAGAGGAGCCGTAAATATGTGTTGGAGTTGAAGGTAAAAAGTAATGGGACGCTGAATAGGGTGAATTCCACTAGTGCACACGCACCGACAGCCCGGTGAACATACGCTCAAAGCCCGGACCCCAATTCAGCTTAGTATACATTTCAAAACGTGCCGTCAACGTCCTGCTATGCAATTGTCATTAGGGTATTCAGTGGGAGAGTAGAGTAGTCGGAATCATTACATTAGGAGATATGGACTGTTTTACGAAACACTATTCACGACACCAATTTATGTAGCCTACAGCGACAGAGGCACACAGCCAGCGCGCGCGCACACACGCACACACACAGACACACACAAGCATAAAGGCACTGCTGCAGCGGAACGCCAGGACGCGCACATACCTCCAAAATGCAACTTAACATATCGCTCTCTAATGTGAGGGATCCATACGATACTGAATTAGCCTGTCGCGCGATTTCGCTGTGAGACATTTCAACTGCAATTTTCCAAACTGGCTTCGCCAGAGACGGATGATCGATAACAGCCGCCCCCCTCCTTTGAAATACACCGCGTATGCCAGTGGGGAAAGGGATCTTAAATCACACATTCTTTCGCAAGGAATCACTCACCCGATGTTGCTGAACGCTTGCTCCAGCAGCTCCGTCTGCAAAATGTTCTGAGGCGGGGTGAAAGCCCCATTAAAATGAGATAAAACAGAGCTACAAAACTGACGCAATGTCTCAAACTGCATTTTCCCCTTTCTCCGTTTCGATATCCACCGTCAGGTCCTTTCTCTTCACAAACAATCCATCCACCTGTCCTCGCTCCAAGCCCCGACTATCTCCAGAGTGACATCAAACGGAGCAACGCAACTCAAGTTCCATGTTTTTTCTGATGTTGGCCAAAAGTGTTTCTAAACGAGAGACAAATGATTCCGGCGTATTTTTTCATAGTGTTCCCAACTTAGACCGGAAATATGCAGACGCGGACGGAGCTTTTCTCCCTGGCTATAGCTAGATTTCTTCACAGCAGACTGAGGGGGGGCACTGGACAAATTAAACCTGCGTGACATCTTCGAGGCATCTCAGATCGCGATGATATGGTTAGCATCTTAACATTCTCCCTGTACCTCCCTTCTTGACCAGGAACTGCGCACACATGCAGACCCATACGCTCGCGTACTTTCGCGCGATCGCCACCCCATCCGCTCTCTGCTTCTCACGCTCCGACTCCAGCACCACAGGATCCGTATGCTGCTACTACTACACGGTCCACGGGTGCAGGGGGGCGGGGGCGGAGATGCTGTCGTCAGTGCTTTTTGGCCAAATCTAACTGCCAGCCACCCTCTTTCGCGAACAATAAGGAAGGAGGACACAAGGCATCCTAATGCTATTAAAAGAGCTTTTGCACAAATCCTGGCAGAGAGGGATGGGAAGGTAGTTAGGGGGGCAAAGGTACCACGACTGAAATGGCACAGACAGTTTACTCACAAATCACCGGCGATTTTAAGGTAAGGGAGCGGGGAGGTTGCCTCACTGCATAACGCTATCTTGTCCAAAGGGCAATTCAACACCAGGAGGGGGTAAAGCGGGGCAGAGCGGTGCAAGCCACAACATCTAATGCGTGCCCAGCTCATTAGGAGACAAGGCACAACAGTATTAAGAGGGACATGATATCAGTGGCCTTCCCCTGGGAATCTGGAGTCCGGGAGGCAACCTGATCCCCCCATACCAGTTCAATGAGAAACGCACATTTGATGGCTACAACGGCACTAATGTGCTCATAAAAAGATAGTCCATTTCAAGTTTTTCAACACACTGGACTGATTCAGAGTAAAACTGCCCCTAATTCTAGAAATTCTAGAATCCATTATTCTCTCTCTCTCTCTCTCTCTCTCTCTCTCTCTCTCTCTCTATATATATACACACACACACACATACATACATACATTCTGTTTTGTTTCCATAAACATTTTTTATTCTAGCCTATCACTTATGCTGGGATAAGGCTATAACAACAAGTTCCCTTTCTGTCTTTATACAGTGATCCAGCTATTTGTTGTCTATTACCATGCCATAAACAGCACAATAGTATAATGGGTTCTTCTTTTTTTATTTTGGTGTTGGTGATGGTGTTAAGGTAGGAGAAGGTAGGGGTGGTAATAAAGAAAAGTGAAAATACCACAGAAACACAAGTAATTATTGTTGTTTCATCAGCCCCTCCAAGGTAACTTGCCCCAGTGTATCACAGTGTGTTCACTGGAATGACACCTTGGAGACCAAGACAAATTGGAGCCCTTTCTATGTTATTTCAGGATATAAACAGGCTGTCAGCAATTTCCCCACACCTTCTTTCCAGTGGAAGAGACTGTTAATTTAAACATTCTTTATGATTAATGGAAGCGTTTTCTCCCCCTGTCTTGGCTATGGCTATCAGGATTCATATCTGAGTGCAGATATGGAGTAGTGAACTAGCTACCTAAAAGCCACAGAAAACCTTTCAAGAGTCTTCCTGCAACTGCTAGATGTTTATTGGTGTTTGTTGGCAATGCAGTGCTAGTGCAGCCAACAATGCCATGCTATGACTGGGTTTTCTTTTATTTTGTGGTGGTTTCCTACCCTCCACCCAGAACTGTACAGAGCATATACTGAATGGCTTGTGAGAATAACACTTGTGTTTACCCACCCTTCATATGACTATATACCATTCAGATTCATTTGGAGATGGTACCAAAATGAATTGTCTGATAAAAAGGATGCCTCATACAGTGGAAAAAAGTTATATAGTGCAGCTTTAATGCTCATTCAGAAAAGAGTCTTACTACTCTGCCAAAACAATGTCTCACACTGGCCATTTGCCCTTCAAGGTATGTGGCACCGAGATGTCCAAGTCCAACCCCTATAAAAACTAAAATCATAGGTACTCATTCTATTCCAATGCAATTTCTGTTTTTCTTTTTTTTTTTTACAGTCATCGTTACTGAGCTCTACCCACAGCTGCCAAATTTTTGCATTTTATACCAACATCTTCAATTCACACCCGTAAATGTGGATTTGTTTACAAGCTAAAGGATAAGAGCAGTACATAATTTGCCCTAAATACAAGCTAGTATGCCATGAGTTCAAAACATACAGCAGAAAAACGGCATAGGATGTATGCACTATGCAGGATGTATGTAACATGTATGTTAGCATGATTCTTTTGGAATAGCCTTCAGTTCATTTGATACTACAAGCCTGTGTCTTTCCCATAAAGATACTGTACACACAAACAAATTTCCCATAATACCACTTCTCTCGCAGCGAGGAGAGAGGTGATGAAAGGGTCATGATCGCACACCAATATCTTTCCTGCAATGCTGCAGATATTCTAGATATTTCCATGAGGTTGTTTGTTCACACCAGCAGGTCCCCTACCATGACTCAGGCTGTGATTCTCTACTCTCTATTCTCAGCAAATGTAAGCAATGCATTCAATAGGCAGACTGGGAGCATATTGGTGAACACATTTTATCCAAAAAGGTTTTTGCAAGGGGAAATACAACAGATGACATGTGCATGCAAACACACACACGCGCACACATACAGACGCACACACACATATAAGCACACACACTACCTGACCACCCACCCACAGCTGCTCAGGTAGTATGGGACACGACTCAGGTCTGGCCGTGGTCTCCCCCCAACTGCGGGGCAGGAAGAGGGCACGTGTGTGAGGCCGACATGTGGACAGCGACAAGCACACACATATGCCTTGTTCTGTGTCCACTGTAGCTGCACCCACCCTGAGAACCATAGAAGGGTGTGTGTGTGTGTGTGTGGAGGGGGTCTTCATTGTGCTTGGATTCCACTTCCTGTGAGTCTCAGAGGGCTGTAGAGCCTCCCTGTGGTCACATATGGTACTGCATGTATACAGGATCCACAAGAGGAGTCATAGCAAGCCTGTGAGAAGCCTTCTGGGACTATTACAGGGCAAAACAAACAGCACCTCCTCAATATGAAGTGAATTTTGCTCCAATATGTTTGCTGCCTTATATCTTTGCTAAATTGTTGTTTATTTGAATGTTATAAGGCAAGTGTCTGTGCCTCTGTCCATGTGCTTCTGTCCAAACCATACTACAATTCACCATGTTTGTCACATAGACATAGAAAGACAGATGGCTGCGAGTCTGATCATAGATCTGTAGATGCTCTGAGGCAAGGGAAGCTGAGGAAGGGAAGCAGATCCTAGGTCAGATCTGCAACAGAGGAAGGGCAAACTGAGTAGCTGTACCAAAGATTTATACTCTATATCTATGGTAAAGCTGTACAGCTTTTCCTAGGCTGTCCCCGTCTCTCTTTCAGAGCTGAAAGATTTAATGCAATACTCATTACCTTCACAGCCAGGAGAAACCTCTGGCAAAGCCCGGATACAAGGAATACATCAAAGCCTCTTTTGACATTATTGAGAAAGTGTGTTTATGTATTTGTGTGTGTGTGTGTGTGTGTCTCGAAAGAGTGTACATTCAGGTGCTCAGGTTAAAACTTGCTCTGGGGTTTTATGAATGTAATGTGTGTGTGTGTGTGTGTGTGTGTGTGTGTCTGTGCATGTGTGTGGAGGTGGGTGTTGTCCGTATAAGGCTGCTATAGGTGTGTGATAACACTGTCAGCTTATCCTCAAGTCCTCCTGGGCCAACTTCAGGCCTTTCTTTAATTTATTTGAAGGCCTAAATGCTGAGGGTCTGACTTCTGAACACACACACACAGACACATCTGCGTGCTGTGGGCTTTGACTTTTATGTTTCTGTTTGAACATGCCTGCTCCTCCTCATCCTCTTAACAAAAGCTGGTGGCTACTGGACCTTCATCCTGTACACCACCCTGCCCTGAACAATGCCTGGTCACAGCAGGCCATCAGCTCTCCTGTTATCAAGCCAGCTTAGTCAAAGGGCATTTCCTCCGGGGGGGCAACAACAGCTTCGGAGGCACAGCGCCATTAGTAAGTCATAGGCCTCACTGCTGACATTTTGATATTTTTAAAACTAATCAGCTAATAAGTGTGGATTTATATGCATATCAAGAGATATATTGGTAGAGATTTAAATGAATGCAAGTCATCGATTAAACTCTGAGATTGAGAGTGTTTGCCAGGTTGCCACAAGCATAATTACAGATAAACCCAGAACAGATTAAAAAGGTTTATACTCTCTGAATCAACCATGTGCTGCACAGATCTCACTACTACATACAACCATCAGCACCCAAGATGAATGAAAAATAAAATCAGCAGAAGAAACTCAGCATACAGAAACATATCGTAACCAGCACTCTGATATTGACAGCCTTACACAAGACACAGACAGTACTGTCAAAGCCGTACATACACACAGTGGCATAGCATCCTTTCCTAAATGCATACTTGATCTTTAACACGTACATGGAGTGGCTTTTTACACCAAGCATGACCTACTTATTTATCCTATGCACTTAACATTAGAAGGAGGAGGAGGACGTCTGCTCCAGTCTGCCAATGATAATTAAACACCATCTAGAGTCCAAGAAAGAGCTGGGGGTCCTGGGCATGCCATCATTGCTATCACCCAAGCGGCATGCCTAATAGCACATTAGTATTCCTAAACAATTGACGAGGGAAGACAGGATTCCCCAGTCCTGACTCCTGAGTGAGCAAAACATTTTCTGTGTGACTATAGTTGGCATGCTTACACACAATACACACACAAATATACACACACCCCCACCCACACACACACATACATACGCACACACACACACACACACACATGCACGCATACAGACACACACATACACACACACACACACACACACACACAGACACCTACAGGTGTGCCACTGACCTGTCGCTGGGCACTTCTCCGAGGGAGTGCTGTCGCGGGAGCCCGGGAGGCCCCTGGTAGAGGAGTGGTGCCTCCTGGAGTTTGGCCTTCTTCTCCTGCGGCGCCTCCTCGTGCCGGCGACGGGCCAGACCCCGCGGGCCCTCACCGGCACCCACCCCGGGAGGCAGCGTGGCCCCCGGGCCGCTGTAGAACCAGGCTCCGGACTTGGTGAGGATTTCTTGTTGTTTTCGGCACAGGTTGCATACCCACATCACCTGTGACGGGAAGTACAGCTAGTTAGGGTGCATTTTATTGTTTTCAATGAAAACAACAGCAAACAGTGAGGAGGGTGAGTGGGTGACATGATTCTATGTGATGACACTGACAAACAATTCAAACACATTTATGAGCGTTTTAGTGGCTGAGTGCCCATAGAAGAACACTGTAAGAACACTCAAACGCTTGTCATTTTCAACAGAGTAGCATGTCCCCTGTCTCGTACTTACCCACTGCATCGCTTGCCACACTGAATGGCTGTCTGTCAGGAGATATGCTAAACTGATGACCATATGTATTTGTATACCAGTAACACCATCATTAGAAAAAGGTAGGTGGTAGGGTCACAAGGAGTTCTATTGGTATAGGGTAAGATTCCCACAGACGATACAAATACAAATACATCACACTGATATGATTAGCACATAATGGCCTTTGGCTAGTGATGACCAGTAATTTAAAAACCCTCAAGAATGGCTTCACTAACCAAAGCATGAAGATGACTGAAGGTAGATATGGTTGTGTACCACAAGAACCTTGAGTAACCCACTAAGAAATGACTACTGGTCTTTTCCCCTTCACATTCCTCACGTCTTCCATACAGTATACAGTACAATATCACACCAGATTCTATTCATTCACATCATATTCTATGTAGACACAGGACTCATACTGTAAACCACCAATATGACAGTGCATAACAGATAGATGGCATATTCCATACATGGCAGCCCCAAGGAGAGTGGCTAATTTTGGCTTCCATTAGGGCTGAACTGTTGCCCTTGTTAGTGACACGGAGATGATCTAATCACGTCTCCGTGACGTGGGGACTGCCCGCCGACTGGACCCCATGAACGGGGCCTCAGCCACCTGCTCTGAAGCCGCGGTGCCCTGCGTTCCATCTGCAGAGCTGAGCATACGGACATACAGTCTGGACGCGGCCAGCTCTGGCAAACAGCCGAAGATGCCGTCTGGCCATCAACGCAAGCGGCTTGAGCTGAGAGGGAGGATGGGTGAGGGTGTGTGTGTGGGGGGGGGTGCCGTAGTGGATCAGTGCATGCCTCTATCCACAAGGGCTTGGAGAAAGGAAGAAGCAGACAGGTACTGATCTAAGAACAGTGAGAGCGAGCGCTGAGAGTGCACTGGCTGGTCTGGGGCACCTTCTGACGCAAAAACAAAAAAAGGCTGCTGGTGAGAGCTTCCTGTGAGCCGGCGAAGGCAGAGGAAGGGAGATGAGAGGCGGCTCCCATGGCGCCCGCTGACAAAGAAGCTGACCCGTGCCAGAGCTGAGGTGAGGCAACAGTGAGCCGCTAGCCGGGGGATATTTTAGGAGCGCAGAAACAGCAGAGCAGCGATTATCTAAGAATCCTTTCTACTCAACAGGGCCACAACAATGGACGGGTGAAACTTTACTCCCTTTTAAGCTGCACCTGTGCTACTCAAGAAGGGTTTTTTGTCTCTCTAAGTGGGTGCAATGCGGGATTGTCATTTCACTGCATCTACTCTTCACACTTCCACATCCCCTACACACAAAGCCTCTCTCTCTCTCGCACACACACACACACACACACACACACACACATCTTCACTTACCAAAATAGCATCCTTTCCTAAATGCATACTTGATCTTTAACACGTACATGGAGTGGCTTTTTACACCAAGCATGACCTACTTATTTATCCTATGCACTTAACATTAGAAGGAGGAGGAGGACGTCTGCTCCAGTCTGCCAATGATAATTAAACGCCATCTAGAGTCCAAGAAAGAGCTGGGGGTCCTGGGCATGCCATCATTGCTATCACCCAAGCGGCATGCCTAATAGCACATTAGTATTCCTAAACAATTGACGAGGGAAGACAGGATTCCCCAGTCCTGACTCCTGAGTGAGCAAAACATTTTCTGTGTGACTATAGTTGGCATGCTTTTCCTGGAAGGAAATTGGGGAGTTGAGGGTCAACTACAAGAGGTGAAAGGGGGTTGAGAACTCAGTGTGCTGGATGAAAAAGCAAGGATGTCTGCTGCCAAAGAGGCTATGTAATTGTGAACATGCTCTCTGTGAGGTCCTCTCCACTGCCGTTGGGAGCAGACGTTTTTTTTTCCTGGGCAGCAAGATCACAGCCAGAGGAGGTTGCCTGCAGATTAGTCAAAGACCCTTCCCTCCCTCCCTCCCTCTTTTGCTTGCTCATTGCTTCCCCCTCTCTCTCTCTCTCTCTCTCTCCCTCCCTCTCTGCAGGTTCACTCTTCACGCCTGAGCAAAGCTCTGCGAGGTGTGGGGGGAGGAGATAGAACCAGTGAGATGCTGACCCCCCACTACTACCACCACCACCACCACCTCCACATCCACCCTCTCCACCCCCTCCACAACCCCCACAGGCAGGGACATCTCTCCCTACATTTGCGAATTTCATAGTCATTGAACCTGAGCAACCGAAAATAGACTCTTGTGCTCTGGAGAGTGAGTCACACTAGACTTCCCATTCGCTGAGAGGACCCGGGGGAGGCTGGTCCCCAGAGCGAGGCTCCCTAGAAGCGTGCTTCCTATTGGGGAAGCAGTGCAGGGGCCTCACTGCTCTGGCTGCAACTCAAATATCACCCCCAGCTGCACCCAGAGGACTGGGAACAGCACACTGAAAGGCAAAGTGGCATTGGGGGAAACGGCTGAAAATCTTAACCTGTATTAAGAGTTTAAACCAACCAACTGGTTTCTAGTCCTTTCCATGGGACCCCCCAGCGTTGCTCTGCATGTTGTCCATTTTTGCCCAATCTGCATACTTAAACAAGACAAAAGGTGACACTCTTGACTTGCTGAGCACACCTCATTTTAGTATGTCAGGACAACTCCAATTATACTGACTTTAATCAGGTATATTGAGCATAAGACAGGCGATTTCCAGCAGGAAGATGAAGAATGCACAATTTAAATCATTTCATTAGTCACTGCAAGCACCATCTCAAGTCATCTGCCAGCTAGTGGCTACTATACATCTCTGTCACAAAGAAATAAACTAAACAAGTATCTGACAAGCATCTTGCCAAAGGCCAACACCTGGTAACTTTTCAGTAACCTTTGCAAAAAGAGGAAGAAAAAGATTTACTAAGGAAAACTGTGAACAAGGAAAACACACACGCACACAGAGAGAGAGAGAGAGAGAGAGAGAGAGAGAGCATTTCGATGGTCAATCACAGAGCCTCCTCTTGTGGTCAGAAATCACCAGTACAGTGTTATGACAAGGTTGTCAAAGCAGCTAGAGGGCAAATGCTTGCAGTAACATCAGCATTTAAGCTATAACATGGTCCTCAGGAGGGGACACAGCTCTCTGACAGCCACCTCTGATGCTCTCGCCCAGCTGTCAACAACAGAAAATCTGCCAAAGAAACGGCACAACAACATAGGCTTTCGGAGGCTTGAGGTATAGACAACAAATTACCTCTAGACTACGTTTGTTTGAGTAAATCAATCCTTGACACAGACTAAAATCCTCTTTTTATATATTGAATAGTTGTTGTGTAATGTGAAAGCGCAGAAAAACGGATAGATAAATAAATCATTAAATGAATAAATAAATAAATAACTGTGGCCTTTCACAAAGTAAGTCTTTCAAAGTGTATTTTTCTACTGACTTCTCAGGAGCATTGTGTGTCAGTGTGCCGCTGAAACATCCACTCGTTCGGGCATGTCCAGGACCGTAGCAACGAGGGCCTGGTTATACGGAGGCATACAGCACAATGAGCGCGTGCTAAATTAAAAGATGCGTCTTGGTAAAATATTGATGCGGCGGTGAGTGAACTGTCACAGGTATCATATTGCGGGACAACCTTCACCTAGACTGAACTGCAGATAGTTCTTAGATGGGGGAAGCTATGCCAGGTGAGCTCACCTGGACATTCTTAAGTATAGCCATTTTATCCTTTTTCCAAATACTTCGCTACAGAGAAACAGGAACTATAGAATCTGTTTCTTAGCATGATATTAAAAACTTGTGCGGTTACATTTACACTAGGAGGGCGTGGAATCTATCATTCACGTTTCAGAACAAAACCTTGCGCGTGAAACATTAGGATTTAATGATGTTCTAATTTTAGTGCCCAGCTCTTCACAATCAGACGTAATGCATATTATTGCAGCTATTTTCTTCAAAGTTAAGTGAAAATCCATTAAATTGAGCCAGGGAAAAGAAGAGAATGCTTTTGATTGGAGTACAAATTTCCTAGAAGGTAATATGATTGATGTAATTTGAAAAAGTGTAGAAATGCCACAACACACAAAAACATTTGAAACTTCAAACAGACCCCTTCACACCACCTATTCTCCTTAATAAAAATATATAAATTTCTATGGCTTGGACTTGGAAAAAATATGCTATGAAAAATAGACTTAATACTGAATGCTAAAAAGAATCAATGAGCAATTCATGAGCTGTTCACTAATGTTGATAACAATAAACTGCATTATATACTATGGTAATAGAACACAGCACATGTTGTCTTACAGAAATGACTAGAAATATTCTTGGCAATTTGGTTGCTGTTGCTGTGCCAGAATTCTAAATCACAAAGTGACAACAATGTGGAAAAACTAAGCATGCGACTTCTTCTTGGAACTTGAAGGGAACCACTTACCCATCTTGGCAGAGAAGGTTAAAATATATCCAGAGAAAAAGCAGGGGAAATGAAGTATCCCTGTGTTTAATCGCAGTGTTTATCCTTGCCTTAAATTTCAGGATAGCTATCGGTGACGGCAACGCGCTAGAGTGAGTTCAGGACCACGGCCAGCTCACATCTGGCACGCTGTCGCCACCAGAGAATCTTTTATCAACTGGTAAGGACTGGTCAGGGTCTGTCCCAATCACATTCGCCGTTACTCATGACCATGAGCATGGTTGTGGCGTGAAGACTGTTGTCGTCTGCGTACTAAAGAGGCGCAGGAAAAATACAGATTTTGAAAAGTAAAATGTCACTTTGACCGCAACTTCCTAACTTCGATCTACCACTATCATAGAGAGCTGCGCAGCGAAAACGTCGTCAGTCAGAAAAAAATTCAAAGTGTGCGATTCGATGTTCGTGAGTTTAGAGTTTTTCTCTGCTTCTGTCAACATTCGGCCAAGACGGGGTCGCATAGCTCATGCCAAATCATAATACTTTACCCAATAACCTTTGCGAGAGATGAAGTCATGAAACGGTCGCTCTGAAACGGTCGCTGTCTCAGCTAAATCAGTAATGTGTCAGGAAAAGAGACGGCAACAGTGAAATCTGTACTTCTTTTTCCATCAGCATTGCCTTTCCTCTCTCAAACGACGACAGCTGTGGCGAGGAGGATCTTGTTCTCCGAAACTGCATAAATATTCACAAGTTCTGGTGTCTAGGTCGACCTGTCGGACATTGCACATTGCAATACGATCGCCACTTTAAGACTGCGGCGAAGTCGTGATTTTACGACTGGACACTTTTGCTATGAGCCCCAGGTTTCAACCAGGGTCCTTGCAAATTTGTAAATTACGCCGAATCTTGTTTCCCCTAATATTCTTTGCCTATTCAGCATATTTGTCTGTTTTGTTAATGGGCAGCAGCTGTAAAATTCTGCAAATCTCTGCAATAGTGAATGCTGACAGTAGTATAAAATGTCCCCAGCTTTCCGGGACCCTAGTGACATGACCAAGCCGCACAAGTGACATCAGCCTCCTGGGCTTGAAAAAGAATATGGACACCCAGTACAGTCTGGGAACTTAATCCACGACCTGCTCCACCTGTAGGTCTTCGGGCTCAGCAACCAGACAGAGGGGGCAGATCGGTGGTGGCCAGAGGGGCAGCATAAGCCATAACGCTGACTTGGGGTGAGTTTTTAGAAAACTCTGTTGCCTATTTCCGTTGGGTCTTTATATGTCTTTCTATGGTCACACCCCCCAGTGTAACAACAAAAACTGCATGAGGTTAACTAACAATGCTTTTTTCAACTAACGATGCTTCCTATAAACTCATCCTAGGAAAATGAGAAGACATAAGAAGAAACCCTGGTTGTATTGACCCAGGCTTTCTCCCATGAGGCCCACTGAAGGAGCAGCTGCAATCCGGAGAAGAGGTGCAGACACACGGGACAGGCAAAAAGCAACACGAGGGCCAACTTACATCCGTGCACCTGCCCTTCCATCCGTCAGTCAGTGTGCAGAAGAGCACTCAGGTGTGTGACGGCCAGAACTCGTGGTGAACCTGCAGACGAGCTCCTGTGGGCACCCTGGCCATCTGTGCAGAGCGGGAAAGCCGATCCCAGTGCTATTATCTCTGGGACACAAAGGAGTGTGTGGCCTGCAGTGGCAGACAAGCTGCAGCCACAGCCCCACTGCCTCCCTTTTTCACTGCACTCAGCTAAAATGACCGGGACACATTTATGGAAGAATGTCCATACACATACAGATTAATGCACACACATACAAACACATGCGCGCACACACACATGCACACACACACACATGCACACACACATACACCCACACACACACGCACATGTACACACACATACACCCACACACACACGCATGCATGCGCGCACACACACACAAGGTGAAAGGTTTCTGCGTTGGCACTGGGTGGCACTGCATGTGAAATCATTTATTGTTGCGCTTGGAGATACAATTACGTTGTCTACGTCTACGTCCATGTAACCTTTGAATTTGAATTCTTAGAACCAACTACGTTCTGAACAAATATAAAAGCTACACTGAACACAACAGCGACATGCAAGCTGGCTGACTGCTCACGTGACATATTGGCACATTGACTATTGCGCAGCACTCACTGGGCACTGTTGCACAAGAGCCAATGTGACCAAGCAAAAACTTTTAACCTATGGGATCTCAAAAACAATATTTATGGTAGGGTTCCTGAAGAAATCTGACCAACCATGATGAAGCCACACTATGATCACACTGCTATGTAGTATTTTGATATCTGAGTCTACCTACAGTACAGTAGCAGTGGCAGCATTGCCCCACTTTGCCCTGCTAAAGCTTCCTTTGTTCGTCTGACAATCACAAGGGGACTCTTCAGGAGCGGGAATTAAACATCGATCACAGCAAATGTGAAATCTTCCATCTGCTTCCCTCAAAATCCACATCTGCAAATCTAAATGTCATTCCAGCCATTTCACTGCCTCCAGCACAGCAGTATTTCACTGGTTTATGACGCAGCTTGGGATTAGGCATGATCTCCCAGTATATCTGACAAGAAGGGAAATACCAGTTAAATTGAAAAATGATGACACTTAGAAAAAGATGACTGTGTCCAAGCAGGCATAAAATATGTCTCATATAAATGATGGCTATTGTGGGTGGCTTTGAAGGCTAAACCATGTAACTTATCTCAGGGTAGGATTAACCTAACAATATATTAAAAATGTTTTTGCCATGTTTTAAAATAAAAAAAAGGAAAAAAATAAAATATTTATTAGGCATCTTAAGTGGCTTAATTCATATTTTATCTGTTCTTATGTAACAATCAAACAACACTGTGTGTGTGTGTGTGTATGTGTGTCAGGGTGTAACAATATCACTCCATACAAATGTATTCAGTATTCGTGGCTTTTTTTGGCAGGGATCATTAAATGCAGCTGCAAATTGTGTGATCATGTGACGACACCACAGAAGTATTCCATGTCAAAGACTAGGTAAACCTGTGAGGAGAAAGACCACCACTGTTAACTCTGACTGAATCACACCTTCCTCATTTCCTACTGGGTTACTCTGTGTACATGGACACTGGCTTGCATATTGCTGACTTTCATCTATTAAACATCTATTAGTAGAAAAGGAGCTGCTAACCACTTTATCCTCCTGTTGCAATTCCACATAGAGGAATACAGCCGAGAGAGAGAGAAAGTGAAAAGAAGATAAGAAAAGGGGGAAGGGAGGGGATGGGGATGTGGGTGGGGTGGGAGAGTAAAAGGAAAGGAGAGATAGAAAGGTAGATGAAAAGAAAAAAAGAGACAGCAAGAAAGAAAAAGAAAAAAACATTAACAACTGCATAACATTTAGCAGTTAACACACAAGTAAGAACACACACACACACACACGCACATATACACACACACACACACACACACTTTATTAAAGCAAAGACAAAATAGCAAAGCTCATTATTAGCAGCAAAACTCAAAGCACTGGCTCCTCCACTGGGGGAGAGACATGGAAAGGTTAAGATAAGCTTGGCAGAAGAAGAGGCTGGTTAGAGTGGTTTGCAACTTCGCACATCCACACTAGGTCTCTAGTGCCCCCCTGTGGTCACAGAGTGTAGTGCAGGAAACTTCCAATGGCTAGGTCAGAAGAACAGGCAGTTACCTGCGGTGCAACTATAAGCAGCCAAGGAAAGCCAGGCAGCCATGTAACACTTCAGAACCTCTCTGCCTAACTTATAACCGTGTGACCCACACTGAAGGAACTAAATAAATCATATATCTCAAATGACTTCTGACTATCAAGGGAGGCGGTCCGATTACAGATCAAGAAGAGGAGCAGAGGTCATGGCCGACCCATCTGATCTGACCTGAGACACAGAGCCATGGCCGGTCAGAGGTTGACCCATGACCCTATGACCTCTGGCTCCAAGGCTGACCGCCAGACGTGGCCAGAGAGGCGTTACTGACTGAGCTGAACACAGACTATGTGTCTGATAAGGCAGATAAGACAGCCTCATTTCTCTACCCAGCCACATCTTGGCTACATAATACAGAACATGGCACCATACACTACTATACTATACATGACTACATACACTACTATACTATACATGACTTTACACTGCAGCACATTTAGGTATGTTACTGTCTGACATTTATTAGTGTTGTGGTCTCACACATCTGGTGCTAAAGAGGAAAAATATCAGTTAGAGCAATCCTTGGAGAAGTGTGTGTGTGTATGTGCGTGTGTGTCTGTGTGTGTATGCATGTGTGTGTGTGTGTATGCATGTGAGTATGTGTATGTGTATTGGTATTACTTGCATCTGCTACAGAAAGCTACTGCATACGTGTGTTTGTGTGTGTGTGTGTGTGTGTGTGTGTGTGTGTGTGTGTGTATGCGTGTGTATCTCCCACAGCAGGCTATTGCATACATACATGTGTGTGTGGGCGCTTTGGATTTTGTGTGTGTGTGTGTGTTTACCTTATTGGAACGTAGGGACACACGTCCCCCGCAGCGCGCACAGAACTTGGTTTGGCAATAGGAACAGAGGTGGCCGCAGCCGTCGGCAAACTTGGTTTTGTGGCAGATCCCGCAGATGGGGGCATCCGTCTTCTGCTCCTGCGTGGTCTGGGCCTCCTCACCCATCTTCTTTACCTGGTCCTTGTACATCTCAAACTGCTGGTGCAACTTCCTGGAAAGGGGAGGAGTTCCAGCACAAGGTAAAAACATCAGTCACATCTCTGGATCCAATCAATCTACCTTACCAACACACTACAGCATCTCACTATCCCTGTTTGCCACTCTGGAGATTTGACCTAGACTATGCTGAAAGCTGCCTAAGCTTGAACAGAATGCATAAATGGGAAGTGGAAGGTTATCTGTGGGTTACTGCAAGTAAGTCAAAAGACTATAAGTTTTGTTTGCTAGCTGTGGCAATACATATGCTGACAAATATAAAAATTAACTCAGAATTTTGCAATGACTGTGATTTAATATGTATGGTATACACTTTATACCACATTATTTACTTATTTACTATTTACTACATTATTTACCTGTGCAGTGACTATCTACAAACATTTTTTCTGTATGATGCTATACTCTGTGGCACCCTTTCGTCTTACTGAACAGACTATTTTCACAAGAAATGCTGTGAAGTAGAAATGTGGACTGTGGTGATGTACACACTTTCCTCTGATCCACCAGTAGGGGGGGCTGTGTTGTTAGTATCACATGAGTTCTGAAAGTTGACCTGCACTTACTGCACTTAATTCTGCTTTCGTTTAATGAATCATTGGCATTTGTGCTTCTATTTTAGGGGTTGGCCCGTGACTTAAAGGATTAGTCCAGAGTGAATCAACTCATAGCCCTGTTGTTTGAGGTTGCAGAGGTACAAGAACGACAACATTTGGTCATACCAGCAGCTAACACTAGCTGAAATGGGCACAGGAAAACTGAAACCTTGAAAAGTTTCCTTGCCCTCAGCGTTGGCTGCCGTGTCGCTGTTTAGTCTGCGTTGTACAAAATATTGCAAATGATCAAGGCCTTGCTGGAGACTAAGAGAAGCTGACTAAACAATTCTGGAGGTATGTCTCAAAGTAGACCTTGATCTAAGACTTTTGCACCTCCCATTGTCAGTCGTCAAATGCAGATATTTGTCAGCTATTTTCTCACCTTTCCAGACATTTTTCTCACCCTTCAGACAATTCTCATCATTCACAATGCAACATTAGTGTAAAAAAATGACTACATTTGCTGAATGCTTCATCACTTAGACCATGATCTTCTCTAAAGCGACCCCACTACACATTGTCAAGTAGCTTAATCTCTGACATTAGCACTGTGACATGACTCAGAATCTGGTCCAACTGGGCCAAGTGGCAAACCAGCCTGAACACAACTGTCCGCAACACTGGCAACGGGTTCAAGGGATGAAACACAAGCCCGGCCCACCTGACAGACATGCATTTTGTATGGCAAGTGTCAAACGGGGCATACGCGTCGAAACCAAAACCCCGTCTCTGACTTCATAATATATGGCGATTAGAACGCTTCCCACAACTTCCCCTAAAAGATTCATTACCGGGGTGAATTATTGAGCAGACCTATCCTTTTACTCAGAGCTCGAGAGTAAACCATAAACAGCTGGGCTTACCTGCTCCAGCAAATTCTGGCTTTTCACCCAAAGCACATCACTAGGGTGGATTAGACTTAGGTGAAGAGGGTGCTCAGGGTCAGAAGTTACTCTTCCATGCAAAGATGCTATCTGAGGATAATTGCCTAGAATGGCAGAGAATGGCAGGTCTCTACTCATTCTAGCAAAGTTTTGACTTGAATTTAAAAAAAAAAGTTATTAGAATAATAATATAATTTCTGCAAAGCTGAATGTGATGTGTTCAGTGGTCTACTGTGATGAATATTGTGCTTCATCACCAACTTCAAATCAAATTTAAGTAATTAAGTAAGTTTCTACTTTGAGTTCCTGTACAACTAAACTGCCCTTATTTGTGAAGGTGCAGGTTAATCCTTGACCTAATGGTGTCTACGCTTAGAGATCAGTCACCAGATTTCTCCTGTGCCACTGGTATCATCTGATCCTTACAATGATGCTCTCTCTCCAAACACTTGTCCAGCCACTGTGATCACGTCCATCCCAACCAAGCATGACTGCTTATGACACAACAACAACGTCTCAAAGTCATACCGTTAATATGACAGCATTTGTCAAAACAATGCAAAAGCATTCCTTGTTCCTTGTTCATTCCTTGCATGCTATACATTACATATCTCTTCTTCTACTTGAATTACTGACAGACATCACCCCATCAACCTCCTATCCACAATTCCTCCCTTCTGCAAAGGGACATCAATTATGAGGCTCCAAAACTGCGCCAAAGTACAGCATCATAACACTGCATCCCCAGGTGTGTCCACAGCAGACGGCCCACAGGCACGGAGGGAGCAAGGGGTCCGATATCGGAGGGGTCAGGTAGCAGGACAGGGCAGGTGCGAGGCGCAACCCCCACCATCAACCCCACCACCTGAGGCGTAACCCCATCTCGCCTAAACACACACACACAGACAGCTGCCTTCTGAGCTTCTATAAACACACATAGACACAAAAGACAAACACATTCATACACACACACACACACACACAGACACGACACATACTAGTACCCATCCCAATATCCTCCCTGCTCGTCACCCACCCACACTCACACACACACACACACTCACCCCCACACACACACATATACACACACAAACGCGCACACACACACTTATATATACTAGTACCCGTCCCAACATCCTCCCTCCTCGTCACCCACCCACCCACCCATACAAACACACAAACACACAAACACGCACACACACGTGCACGCAATGCAAGCAAAAACACTAACGCCACTATGCTTTGGGGAAACGTGAGCTGGCCTCACCGCTCGCAGACATGAAGATAGATGAGACTGCTGTATGAGCCGGTGCATATTCACATGCATAAGATCGCAGGGAGCACGTCTGGCCGGCGGCAGCTCGCTGTATCATATACACCTGTTTATCACTTAATGAGGGCCACAGATCAGCTAACAAACACCTAACAACCCCCGACCAAGATATGCTTACAGTACTGTATCAAGTCATTACATTTGCGCACGGAAATGTATGCCAACATACCAGAGGGTGTAAAGGGCTTTTGCATGAATACGACTTTCAAATGAAGAGATTTGCACACATTAAGTGTTATTTTGGGTGCACAGAAGAGGTTCATTTGAATTTGTTTTAGTTTTTTTGTTGTTTATTTTGGCTGCTGGGTTGGACTACAGGCGTCTGACAGAGGTTGTGTTGGGGGCAGAGATGGAATGGGTGGGGTGGGGTGGGGGTGCTAAGGCAGGGGGCAACCACTCTTACTTACGGTTCAGGCTCATTCTTCTCATTTGGGGACTTTTGCTGAGGTTGGAGAACGTTATTAACCAGCTCAGTGATCCCGCTAAAGGGAAACCACCTGTTCAAACAAGCACACAATTGGACAGGAGAACCCAACTGACAGAACAGAAATGAAAAGCAACAACAACAAAAAAAACGGAAAAGGAAAAGGTCACAGGTGCCTGTTCACTGGACAGGATCTAGGCCATCCTCTCAATTTGAGCACTTTGGGAAAGAGAGAGGGGGTTGAGTAAGGGCCAAAACTGCACTGCAATTCATCTACATCAAGACCAAAGGAAGGTGGCACACAAGCAGTTACTGTTGTTGTAGGGACACCAGACACGGTCAGAAGTAAAAGAGGGAGATAAAGAGTGAGACAGAGAAAGAGAGAGAGAGGAAGACGGAGAAAGAAAGAGAGAGAGAGAAAGAGAGAGGGAGAAAGAAAGAAAGAAAGATGAGAGAGAGAGAGTATGTGTATGTCTACTGAGAATGACAAGTGACTGTCAAAAGAGAGAAAGAGGAGCCAAAGGATCAGCTAAGTAGAGAAGAAGTAGATGGTTGAGGAGGCTAGAGTGCCTGGGAAAGGGAAAGACCAAAGGAAGATAGAAACTCTTCAACAGAGAGGGGGGGCAGGGTAGAATAGAGGTTCAAGAAGAAGAGAGAGAAACAGAGCACAAGGATATAAGATGAATAGATAGATAGATAGATAGATAGATAGATAGATAGATAGATAGATAGATAGATAGATAGATAGATAAACATATAGGTCGACTGCTACACAAAGAGGTACTTAGAAAGACAGACAGACTAACAGAAACTTCAGACAGCCAGAGAGACACTACACAAAGGGAGAAAGAGATAACAAAGACTGAAAGACAGAGAGAGAGTGAGCGAGAAAGAAAGTGGGTGAGAGAGAGAGGGAGGGAGAGAGAGAGAAAATGAGAGAGAGAGTGAGTGAGACAGAGAGAGAGAGAGAGAAAGAGAGAGTGTTTACTGAGAGAGGTAAGGTCTGGGTCTGAGATAGAGAGCGGCTCTGAGATGGAGCTGAAGAAGAAGGAGCAGCAGAACGGGCTCCAGCTGATGGACATGAGGACATTTGGCTTTGCATCAGGCACTCAGCCCACAGGGCATGTCATGTAAACACACGCACGCACAAGCACACACACACACACACACACACAGCGCACACGCAAAGGCACGCACACGCACACACACACACACACACACACACACACAATCCAGACTCAGACACAGCCTCAGCCTCTATCCGGAGCCAACATGGTGGGTCGCACTGAAGCAGCTAAAGAAGAAGCACGACAGGATGCATCCAGTCCACACATGGATGACGTAAGAGGGCCACGCCACACACACCCTCTTACAAGAAGCCAATCAGAAAGCAGAGAGAGAGAGAACACACTGAGAGCGGGCAGCCAATCACTGCACAGGGAGCGGGGTAAGGGGGTGGGGGTTAGGGGAAGGGGAGGCCCGCTATACAGACAGGAAGCAACATAAAAGCACAGGGCGCCTGACTGACAGGAAGGAGGAAGTCAAAGCCTGCGGCACGCTGGGTAAGAGGCTACTTACTGCGCCGGCTGTAGCTTTGGCTCTTCTTTGACCCTAAAAAGAATAAGGGTGCACAGCTCAGTGCGGGAGGAGCACACAAATCAAAGAAACGTAAACAAAAACACAGGGAAAAACAAACAAACAAACAAACAAACAAACAAACAAAGCAGAGGGCAACAGATTTCACATAACATAACAAGACATAACATAAACACTATTACCAGCGATGCTTGCTGATAAGCTAATATGACATCAAAATAACTGAATGATTATCACTGTAAGCATGAAACTGACATGTAATGAAAAAAAAAAAAAAACATAAACAGAAACTTAACTGGTGATATAAATCAAGGTCATGACAATAATAAAGAATGATGTAAACAATAACAAAAATATAACACAAATGTGTCACTTTGATCTCATTTTACGGAACAAGTCAAGGGACTGCCTGCTCTTTCTGTGCCAAACTGTGTTGTTTGTGCAGAGAAGAGATCCCAAATACTTGCCAAATACTAGTCTCCTTCAAGCATGGAAGACTACATTTAGCTTTTTGGGGGCATTACAAGGCCTTCTTCTTTCATGAATCTCTCTGTCACATGGACTGAAATGATATCCACCTGAATAACCAGCAAAATGTTTCCGTCAATAGACCAGAATTCCTCCCAGTGTGCCAGAGGTGGCAAGGTTTATCAACGCAACATACAGTGTATCTTACACACACACACACACACACACACACACACACATTTTCCTCTGTCACACAGACTGATAACAGACTTAATCTGGTAAAACTAGCTATGCAATAGTCCACCAACTTCATACACACACAATATTTACACAGCACCAACCAGAGGTCCTCAACCCTAAAGACCTCCTGTGCACAGGAATAAAACTGCTATATGGTGAGGAGAATGTGAGACAAGAGAATGTGAGGAAAAAAACATATTGACATTAACGTAAGGTCAAAATGCCTGAACTCCATGTTGTCCAGACATCCACTGAAGTTAGCATGTTAACCAATTAGCACAGGGAAGGCTCTCCCACTCCACTACCCGTGCGGCTACTGGAAATGGTGCAAATTAATGTGCAATTGTGCAAATGTGCAAATGACTGCAAAAGCGTATGTATTCCATGAAAAAAGTGAAAACTAGAAGTGAAGTGAAGTTAAGAAGGAAGTCTGGCGGTGACAGTCTCAGCAGGCAGCGAGTGCCATTGTCTGGGCATGAGTGGAGACAAGGCGGTGAGTCACCACAGTTCAGTTCCACTCCCACCTGTAAGCCGTCAGCTTCTCAGTGTATCTCTGCCCACTACACTGGCTCCATGCCCCTGAAGGGATACAATCACGTACACAAATAAGAAGCTGTTTGAGCTCTCCAACTGCCAACTCTTTCATAAAGCACACTAACTGTGGGGGAGATGCTTCCAATTTTGCCTTTTGGAAAGTCGTTCACTGTTTTAGAAAGGCTATTGTTGATTAAACATTTAACACTCACTACATCCATCAACAAAACCACTACTGGTGATAAGACACTGCCCTCTACTGGTCACTGGTGAAATAACTGTGATCTCGAGCAAGAGAAGGGACATATGATTCTCAAATCATCAGTGGTTAATAACCAGGGAATACTAATAGTGCACATCTGGGTGAGTATTCACTCATGTCCCACAGCGTAATAGGGTCCAGTAGGGATTTCATGCACTGGCTTGAGTGCTGTGTTCAATGCAAATTCATGAATGCAGTAATGTGAACTGTGCTGGGCACAAAATCTAATGAGGACCTTACGTTAGAACCTTCAGGAGAAAAAAGAGCATGTGTGTATGTGTGTGTGTGTGTGTGTGTGTGTGTGTGTGTGTGTGTGTGTGTGAGAGAGAGAGAGAGAGAGAGAGACTGTGTGAAGAGAGAATTTGTGTGTGTGATTATGTGTGTTGGCATGTGTGTCTGTGTGTGTGTGTGTGTGTTTGGGGGGGGGGGGGCTTTTGTTAAATATAGGTCAAACAGAAACAGAGGCCATGGCTACCAGCTGTACGGCTGGAGATGCTGAGCCTGCACTTGGCGTTGAGGGCAGCACTGGCCATGCTAACAGTAAGTGGCATCGGCATCCACTCAGCAGGGGGGCGAACCACTCCAGTCTCAGCAGCAGCATCTCAGTAATGCACAGAGAGGACAGATGGAGAGAAGAGGGCCAGTGTGACAGAGAGAGAGAGAGAGAGAGAGAGAGAGAGAGAGAGAGAGAGAGAGAGTGAGAGCGAGGAGTAAAGGAAAAACAAACAAAAAACAAAGACCCAGAGGAGAGAGAGAGAAAGAAAGAAAGAAAGAAAGAAAAGCAGTACAGAACACACAAGAATACAGAAAGAGACTTCCAGAGTGAGAAATATAGAGGGATAGAGACAAAGACAGACAAAGTGAAAGAGAGAGGGATAGGAAAAGACAGACAGAGGAATGGAAAGAAAGAGAGCATGGGGGAGAGGAAACACAGACCCAGGCACAGTTCCCACGCACACGCCATCTCAATTAGACCACAGCCTGTCACTGGGCGGCAGGGATTTTGGGGAAGTACTAATTAATTAGACTCCTCTGCCTGCCCTCCACAAGGCCTCATCCACACACAAGACACACACCTGCGGGGCAAGGGCACAGTGTCTGTGTGTGTGTGTGTGTGTGTGTGTGTGTTTGCTGACCCTGCTGCTAATTACTGCCAAAGTCTTACACTGCACATCTCACATTTACATTTAAATTCATTCATTTAACTGATACTTTTATCCAAAGCAATTTAGAATGTCATCTGCAGTATCTTATCCTGTCAGTACCTAAAAAAGCCTTAGGAGAAGAGGTAGTGTCCAGCTTGAAATTTCTTGACACACACCCACCACTAATTAGAATGTTCACAGAATGTTCACACGTGGACAACAGAGACTGTCTGTATCAAAACATGAGCTACATTTAGCAGATGCTTTTATCCAAAGCGACTTACTTTTTTATCAACTATCAATTGTTCAGGGCCAGTCTCCCCTAGAGCAACTTAGGGTTAAGTGCCTTGCTCAAGGACGCAACGGTGGCAGCTGGTATTTGATCCCACAACTTTTCAGGCTACTTGCACACTAACCAGGTTCCTTAACCACCATGGCACCACCGCCCAGTTGCATCAAGTAGCAGTAAATCCAGCTCTCACTAAAGCATGTAAGCATACGGGTGAAACAGTTTCATAAGAAGGAAGAGACTGACTCCACCTCCACCAGTCATGGAAGTGTGATCATTCAGAGAATGCTGAGTGCACACATCATGGGGGGGTGACTTTGGCACAAACAACCACCAGCTGAGTGCCCGGGCAATCACACACATCAAAGAACTGTGTGTGTGTGTGTGTGTGTGTGTGTGCGCGCGCCAGGATGAAACTAGACCCCACTGGACAGTCTGAAGTGTACTTCCATGACGATGTGTGTGTGTGTGTGTCTGTGTGTGTGGGTAAACAGGTGTGTGAAGGCTGCCATGTGTTATGTGCTATGTGTACATATATCTGTATATGTGTGTATGCATTTGTGTAGCAGTGCATGTGTGTGTGTGTCTGTGGATGTGTCTGGAGGATGTAAGTGTACGATATGTCTGTATAGGAGTACATGTCTATATGTTTGTGAAGACGAGCATGTCTGTGTGTGTGTGTGTGTGTGTGTATGTGTCCACTGCTCCTCAATAATGTGACAGTTTTACAGCAAGCCCTGAGTCATCACATTCTCACACGCAGGGGGCCATCTCTCTCTCTCTCTCTCTCTCAGACATGTCGACTGTGCCCAGGACAGTCAGGTCCACTGCTGACAATATGGCCCTAATGGTCTCTGATGGCTGAAATAAACAGAGCAGGACTTTGGCCTGACAGCCAGAGAGAGAGAGAGGAGAGCGGTAGATGAGAAGATGGGGGGTGGATGTCAGGGTGATAACGCACCCTCCCTTTTTCCTAAGTCTTGTGCTTCGCAAATATTCTTTACGTTGCGTTCCAATAGGAGATTACCGGTCTTTGCGTTGAGGGGTTAAATACATTTGTACCATGTGCGGATTTAGTCCAATGTGGATTTAAGTTCTGTTCTTTTCCGCATAAAGGTAATTCATTAGTCGTCTACAGCTGCTTAATTCTTTAAAAATTATGTTTTTGATTTATTTTTTATTTTTCAATTATCATTTTGTTCATTTTACCTATTTTGTTTTCTTTTTTCTCAATCATTTTTTGTCATTTTATTTCCTGTTATTCATTGTTCTTTGCCTTTATCTTTGTAAAGCAAATTGAACTGCCTCTGTGTATGAAACACGCTATATAAATAAACTTGCCTTGCCTTCCCTTGTCTTCCAATGGCACAATGTGACATTATGCACTAAGCCCTTACTGTCACTGAAACTGCTTCATGAGGCTGAATTAAATTGAATGCATTGAATTAAACTGAATAAATTGAAAATAATTAAAATGCAATTTTATCAGTGCACTGTTGGACATTTGATGATGAATTTCATACATTATCAGCTGAGTAGTGCTCATCATCAAAACATCTGTTACACATAATAAACAGGCTAGAGCATACAGGTGACACCACAGGAAAGGTCCACAGAGACAGGTAAAGAGAGCGATCGATACCGCTGATTAATGACGACTGTTGTTTTGTCACAGAACAGGTGAGTCTCCAACTGCAATTAACTTGACAAACTCCCACCCCAGCAAACAACCCAGCAAACAACAGCTGCTCCATGAGGATTTAGACACACAGATCAAGTGACTGACCCTCTTGGTCCTCAATCAGGATTAGACGGCCAACAGTTTTGTCTTTCTGCAGCAAGCCAAGCTCTGGTGGAGTTGTCTAGAAATACACAGCTGGACTCAGGAGCAGCAGAACCTCCCTGGCTGTAAGCTGACAGAGAGAGCAACCAGAGTTGGATTGAACAGAATGAAGATATTCATACAACTACTGTACGTACAGCATGTCATCTGTGACTCCTAAAAAAAGGTGAATTCACTCACTGATGTCACATCTGGTGCATTCAGACAGAAGAAAGCCTAAATCAATGTGGTCATGATCCCACATACACACACACACACACACCCACACTTCCAAAAAAAAGAATCACAAGAAAGGAACTATATACCAGAACATGAGGGCAGTGCATTGTAACGCTACATTACTGATGCATTTATTCATTACCACTAACAATGCAATGACCCTCTTTCTCTTCCTCTGCAAGCAGACCCTCTAGCCTTTGTCCTGTCGCCATTATTGGCATGCTAGTAGTGGCAGTGCAGGTTTAGCAGACGTGCTAGCTGCGTGTGCTGCTGCTGCTCGCTTGCTCTCTTGGTTATGCAATAGCCAGCAGCTCAAGCTCAAGCGCAGGGCACAGAGCTCAGAGCTCAGAGCAGTACAGCAAAGCACAGGACACACCAGTGACGCCACCCACAGCCAAGCCAAGCCAAGCCAAGCCAAGCAGCATACATCACCACACACTGCTTCTGCACTTTAATTCCACCCCCAAACACACACACACACACAAAATGCACACACAGAGACATACACACAGACACATATATGGGTGCGTGCATGCGTGCGCATGCTCACACACACACATACACACACACAATAATCCCATCTTAAAAGGCTGAGCGCAGAGAGAGAGAGCGAGAGAGAGAGAAAGAGAGAGAGCCTGTGCTCATGCTAGTATATTACAATACCAGCAAGCGAGCAAGCTTGTGCGCCTAGAGGACTAGCTCAGCATGCTAACAGTGCAGTAGCAGCAGGGTCACCACATGCCTGGGATATGGAGGAGAGCGGACAGAGGCACGGACGCAGCACTGGGGATGAGCCCAGAGCTAGCGTCTCTGTGAGCAGACCCACCCTGTGACAGACAGTACAGGGCTCTGACACAACTGATGGGTGGTTTGTCAAGCACACCTCTCAGTATCTAAGAATGCCCACCATGACCTGATTTAGCATAATGCACTGAAGTCAAGCTGGTATACCTGACCTGACAGCTGGTCTGCATGTGGGTGTGCGTGTGTGTGTGTGTCTGTGTGTGTGTGTGTGTGTATGAGTGTGAGTGTGCGTGTGCGTGTGTATATGCATGTCAGGTTGGTGCTATAAGGTGCTTACAGTCCAGCTGCAAACAAGAAACTGGACAGAGGGTCAGGCAAGTAATGTACATTTTATTTATGCATTTCAAACCAAAGGGCGTTACAATGTATGAAAAAACTGCACTCTCTTTCTCTCTCTCTCTCTCTCTCTATCTCACACACACACAAACAAACACACACACTCACACACACACACACACACACACACACACACACACACACACAAGGGACACAGCAAACATATCCTCACAACTCCAGCATCATCAGCTGAACTGCTGAATGCTAAACAGAAAATATCTACAGCATATGGCCTGAAGATCAAGACAGGAGAATGAGAGGAAAGAATACTTGATCACATGATCATATTAACACCCCATCTACAACCTGTCTTCCTACTGCCAGTCAGGCCAAGAGAGAGAGGGCAGAGGAAGTGGAGGAGCACAAAGAGCTGAGTGGGGAGGTCAGAGAAATGAGAGAGAATGAGGGCACATAATGATAAAGGGAATGAAAGAGGAGAGAAAGAGAGATGATAGAAGGGGAAAGAGAGGAAGTGAAAAAGACATAAATAAAGAGGGTGAGAATAATGATATAGTGGAATATAACAGAGATACAGATAGAGATCAACAGCTTTAGATAGACAGCAGCTTAGTATTAAGGTAATTCCACATAAAACAGTCACGTCCATAACACCAACACAATGCCAATGTTTAGTATGATGTGAATGGTGATTACACAAATTTTGAGCATTCACTCATCTTGGTTGTAGAACTTACATAAAAAAAACTTTTCACACAATCATTAGCATCATACAAATACCATGGCATTTTGGACATGACAGTTTTCCATGAAACTGCCACTGACAATATACACAGCTGGATATAGACACACACATTATATATATATATATACACACACACACACACATATAGTAGTAGTAGTAGTCTATTATGACTTACTGTTTCTGTATAATTAGGACATTAGGTATTTTGCCTTTTTCCCTAACTTCTTATATTACTGTTGTGGGGATATTGTGTTATTTTTATACTGTGTAGCCACTTACACTGTATTTGATACAGTAACTGCACTGTCAATCTACAATGCAATCTATCTATCTATCAATCTATCTATCTAGCAATCTATCTATCGACAGACCTGGATTTAGAGAGAAAAGGGTGAGTGAAAGAGAGAGAAGGGCCGAAAGAGACACAAAGAGATAGAGAGAGGGAAAGAGAGAGGGGGGGGGGCTGAAAGAGGGTAACAGAGAGGATGAGTGCCGGTGGAGCGTGTCTGACCTGGCCAGCACCGCCACCACGGGCCAGAGGGGAGAGAGAGAGAGAGAGAGAGAGAGAGAGGTCCAGGGCGGCCGGAAAAGCGCTGGCCAAAAATAGCAGCTCATCCATGGCAGAAAGGAAGCAGATGAAGCCCTCACACACACACACACACACACACACACACACACACACACACACACACAGATACACAGGCACACACAGACACTCACACACCTGGTCATTAGCCACTTTTCAGAGGCAGGGAAAGGGAGACGAAACCACTCGCTTTCAGCACCATTTCCTCTTCAAAGAGGATTATGGGTAGTGGATAGGAAGCTGATAAAACTGGCCCACACTCTCCAGGTAGGGATGGGAGATCAACTTCACAACCAGGAAATGGATGGAGGACTTTTAGAGCAAAGCATCATGGTCCATGTGACAATGGTAGCAACATCTCTAACATGTATCATGTTACCAATGTAACATGCATGCTTGCAGAATTCTTGGTGTTTCTTATTTTGTTTTGTAAAGTACACAACACAGTTCCAGAGGTGTTTGAAAACGAACACATTTTAAACTAATTCTGTGTCGACAGAATCGGAGTAAGTAAGTAATTGCAGTATCACACTCCGCTGCAGTTTAAGCAGTTCCACATCTGTGCACATCTGTGTTGTCCCCTCGGTGGAGTCTGACTGTGGCGTGTTTATTAATAACTACATAGAAAGTGGACGTTAGAGGCCCAGAACAATATCTCAGTGTCCTTCTGTGTTCCACCGCACATGTTCTGCATTCATTGGAGCCTGAGGGCCAGGGTGCTTTTCGTGTGTGTGTGTGTGCGTGCGTGTGCTTGGTCCTGCATACGTATGCAACGTGTGAGAGAGCGCCAGGGGCTATCCGTGTGTGTGTGTGTGTGTGTGTGTGTGTGTGTGTGTGTGTGTGTGTGTGTGTGTGTGTGTGTGTGAGCGTGTGTGTGTTAGAGAGAGAGACAGTGCGACGTTAGTCCACCTGACACACAGGAGTATGACAGTGTGTTCCAGCTGGGGTTCAGCCAGGTTCCTGCAAAAGGGCAGTCCACTGACAGAGGCCTCACTGGGTCAGAGAACATCAGTAGCTCCCAGCCCAACACTCCAAACACAGCACCCAGGGGTAAAAGTCGGTGTATGTGTGTGTGTGTGTGTGTGTGTGTGTGTGTGTGTGTGTGTGTGTGTGTGTGTTTCCGTTTGATCACAAATGACATAATGGGTTTGCAACGTATTTATCAATTAGTGTATTAATTATATGTATGTGCAAGTATTTAATCATATACGACTTTGTGTGTGTGTGTGTGAGGAAGGAGGTAGAGTGAAAGAGCTAGAAAGAGAGGGAAAGCAAGACAGAAAGCCTGCATGTGTCTGAGTGTGTGTGTGTGTGTGTGTGTGTGTGTGCGTGAGTGTGAGTGTGTGTGTAGCAAGGGTGTTTAAGCATGAGGGGAGATGGTCTATGTGCTGCTGTGGCATCCACTGACTGGCCATCCCTCTGAGGGAGTTACAATAATAGCTCACATGGCCAACAATAGATCTGTAACTGATACTCTGCCTATTGTTGGGAAGCATCAACCCCCCCCCCTTTTTTTTGCACACTTGTCTCCACCTACTAGTTAGCATGCCAGCACTCAACACACATTTGCACTCACACACACACAAACATATTTCTCTCTTAGACACAGATACACACACACAGGCACAAACACAAACACAACCAACACACACAGAAAAACACAGACACTCACAAGCAACAAGCACAGACACACACACCACCCACTGTCCCTAACCAGCCACACCCCCAACACACACACACAAGCAGGCCACATTAGCAGTACAAGCAACACGCAGATGCCATCTCTGTCCAGCAGTGACATGGAGACTGTGGTTAAATCAATTAGGTTTAAGCACCGGCTTATATTACAGTCTCTCCTCTCCTCTCCTCTCTTCTCTCAGCAGAGTTCAGCCACAGTAACATCCAGGAAAGGCAATTCTGTGAGTGAAAACAAGACCACTCTCTCAGCGCAACACACCTAATCAACCAAGTGGAAGGAACGTTAACAAAATAAGGGTTAATTATAGATAGACAAATGTGCGGTGTATGTATGAGTGAGTGAGTGAGTGTGTGTGTGTGTGTGTGTGTGTGTGTGTGTGTGCTGTGTGTGTGTAAAAGAGAGAGATAGACAGAAAAAAAATATAAGGTAATAAGTTCAGATTCTTTCCTCCATCTCTTTCACACTCTCACCCTCTTTCTCTCTCTCTCTCTCTCTCTCACACACACACACACACACACACACACACACACACACACACACAGTGCGTTCAGGTTGGGTCTCTATCAGACCAAATCCAAACGAAGAGATTCCCCAGCATAAGCTCTCCCTGTGGATTTGCGAGCAGAACCCCAAGAGGATCACGGCAGAGCTTTGAACCCTGGCAGTCAGCTAGCAGGTCAATGTGCTACTCAGACACACTCAGCTCCTTGGTGCACCCTTCCTTCAGTCACACGCACACACACACACACACGTACACACACACCATACAAAAATACATCCAAGTAAGGTACCCTTCTTAACTTAACACAGAGACGGTTCTAAACTGTCCTTGCTTGAAAGCAATTGGCACAGTTGGTTAGAGGCAGTATCCATCCACAAATTATCATCTCTCAGTTTCTCTCAGTTCATATCTCATTTCTTGTTCTCTCTCTCTACCCTCTTTTACTTCATCACCATCTCCCTTTGTCTACCTCTGCCACTCTCTTTTTTGTCTGTCTTTATATACCAGTCTTTCTCTTCGTCCCTGTTTCACTCTCTATATATCTCTCTCTCCCAGTCTCTCTCTCCCTCCCTCCCTCTCTTTCTCTCCCTCACTCCCTCTCTCCCTCCCTCACTCTCTCTCTCCCTCTCACTGAAGTGATATTAAGGGATTAGCTCTCATCCAGAGTCACTGCCATGCAGTGTCAGTGGCCCTGCTGGATCATGCCTCTACACACTGACTCGATCAGCGCAGGATGAACAAGTGACTGAGTGACACTCTCACTCTCTCTCTCTCTCTCTCCATATATATATTTATTTATTTATATATATCACTCTCACTCACACACACACACAGAAAAAAACACATACAAAAACACATGTCCATACCCACTTGCAGATACTCTAGTACAAGAGTATAAAAAAGCACACATTCTAAAAGCACACATTCTAAAGGACATAACCAGGAAGAGTGAGGAGGAGTGGAGAGAGAGAGACAGAAAGAGGGAGGGAGGGAGAGAATGAGAAAAAGAGAGAGTGAGAGAGAGAGAGTGAGAGAGAGAGTGAGAGAGAGAGTGAGGAGTGGTGAGGAGAGAGAGAGAGAGAATCTTCCAGATGGGCCTGCAGATACTGTGATCATAATCTCAAGTGTCCTGCTGATGACCGGCGGTTGCACTTTATATTGAATGCACACTGGTGCACGGCTTCACTGGAACTACTCCAGGCTATGAGTAGACTGCAGCAGTTCTCCTCACTGTCCTCTTACACATGTTGGCTTCGACAGCAACACAAAACGTGGGACATTATCCCAGGCCCTCTGGGCTAGAGCCTCTACACATTGGCTTCAACAAAGTGCGGAGCACTGTATTAAGATTCTATTCCACTGTTTTCAATACATCCCCGCACACCAGCGTTCAGCCACTGCCACCACCGTCTGTCGATTATGATTCAGGTCTATTTTGCAATGATGCCTTTTGCATCAAAAGTGCCCTTTATCCCCCTGATGTATGGCAATCAGGTGACATTATAATCTAGCACAGGCCCATCACTCAAGCAAATGGGACTCCACATCATCAGCAATTGTTTTTCCTGACCCGTACAGTATGTGTGGTCACCTTCATAATAATCAACGTCATACACAGAGGTAAGCTGCCAATCTGATGCTAGTTCCTCATTCACCTTTAAAGCAGGTGCACCATTAAAGAAAAAGTCCGGAGCATTTCAACCATGATGTGGCCATAATGGCTTATTACAATGAGGTGAACAGTGTTGTCTATTTCAATTCTGCTTTCAGAAATACCATGATCTCAAAAAAATGTCGGAATTGATAAGGTCAGAGACATACGTACAATTCCAGTAGATTCAACATTCTCATTTCTACTTGATATCCTGTTCTTAATTCCCACCCCTACTCCTGTGGTACACCATTAGTGATAGCATGAGTAATCACCAATGTGTGCAGCTAACACAGTAACAGAGTTGTACCACCACTACAATTTGGTTGGCATTCAGCAAATAATTAACCAATATCAGTTGGTATGTGTCTACTTGCTCAAATGGTAATATAAAATGATCAAATGAGATCTATATATATTATTCTCAAGTCAAAAAGTGCTCGGTCTGTCTTGGAGTTATTAGAAATTGAACTGTTACGGAGCACTTTTTGGTTTCAAAATGATGCAAGGATTTAAAGCAAAGGGATACATAAATGTCAGTATTTTATACTACCACTTAAGTTCCTAGGCACATAAGAACTGAAACATTGCTCATAATTACTGGTTCATTACTTTCTGTGTGCAACGAAGAAACATAGAAGGAATGATAGACTTAAAACTACTCTGAAAGTCTTTGGAATGATGTATTACACCCATAAACTCACTATCACAATAACTACCAGGACAAGTAGAGCAAAAGATGAGGAAGTGAATACGGAACAATCACAGGCTTACCAAATTAGGACAAAAGCATTAGCTTTTGATCTGGGGAAACACCTGTCTGTGTAATTATATCAGTGTGGTATTAAAGGCTATTTCACAAACCTGTTTAAACATCAATGCCATCCCCTCCTCCCCCCCCCCAGCATGCATCATTACACAGATCACAAGCTTTGGTCTCTGAAAATCTCGGGCCCTGCAAAAACAAACAGGCGGCGGCCAAGGCAATCAACTCACAGATGGAGTTCACAGACCAGGGGGCTCAGGATTCTGGGCTTCCGATCGCAGAAATCTGCTCTTGCCCGATAAAAATAGTCCCTCAACAGCCTTTGCCTGCTGTCCTCTAAATACGCACTGGGTGCACTTCAAACACTCCTCAATACTTACGAATGTGCAGCAAAACTACAGGGTCGTTGAAAGCAGTTTGAAACATTTCTATGAAAAGTGTTGTACATTCAAAAACATGGGCCATTAGCTACTTAGACAGCTGTTGTTCCATCAAGCAGAATTACTAGCAAAAGTTAACCCCTTCTATTAATAAAAAATACTAAAATAATAAAAATTAGTTAATTTAGTCGAAGACATGGGAGCACAGGGCCTCCTGGCCACCCCAACTGGTCTTCAAACACAGCAAGGCAGCTTGGCAACAGTGTCTTAAGCCCTGATGTTTTAAACCATAGCGTGGCATTGCCACTTTCCCTGTCAGACAACAGGCGGGTTCACCTCCTCCACCGTGCAATTTGAGTGCCGGTAGTGAGACCCAGCTGTACTAGCTAGTCCAAGAGCAGCTGTTGACTTGTGCGACGGAGAATCCACCCCGCCGACTAAGAAAAGAGTCACACTCGACAACAAACATCCTAAAAGTCCTCACGGCCATTTGAAAACTAATGCTAATTGTAGAAGCACACAGACTGCTACTGTCAATGGTCTTCGACAGCAAAATACATGCAATACTTTTCCTTTCTCCTTCCCAGGTGACAGTATTAACACTGTCCTAGTCACAGGCTTCATTGTACCACTCATAAGGAAGCTGCTAGAAGTGGAAGGGTATGAACTGCTACAAACATGAGAACATTTATTCATCTACCATGTATGGACATTAACACTAGCTGCTAACCAAATGCTAGTGAAACATCAGAGACTGGCTGGCGAAATGTTACAGTCAATTCATTCATATCTTCATTTAGTCGTTCATTTCCACATCTAGAATGTAATGCACAGTTGTATACCATGAAGGTGCTTTCTGATTAAATGCTGAATCTCAGCTGAATATATGCAGTAAACATTTTAGCTTTTACAGCATACATAAAGCAGACACATTCCCAGACCTTGTGAAGAGGATTACACCTGGCAATCACTTTGAATGCTGCTTGAACTGGTTCGTCTGTAAGGTGACACGTGTGCACAGTAAAGCAAAAAGCTGTATGTAGCTGTTTGATGTTATTCCTATACGTGATTAGGTATTGCATAAACAAAGTGTTTTTCCTGGCAGACACTAACCTACTTCCCATTACATAACAGACTCCAGCTAATGTCCCACTAGTGTCTCCCAGTGTCCCTGCAAGCCAATGGCCTTCACCTAGCTCATGAAGGTGCTCTCGTTAATAAGCTGATTGGACGGTTCGCGATGACTGCATTGCAAGCATAGCTTTTTGTTTATGGTTTATCTGCAGAGATATTTAGAACAAAAACTGCATTAAAACAGGAAGCAGCTGTAAATGTGAGTAAAGGCTCTGATGGTCAATGACGATGCAATCTTTCTTAGAACACAATCAATCAATAAAAAGATTAAAAGTGAAAATAAAAACAGAAAGCAAGTTTCTCTTGCACTAGAGGAAGCCAAGCATCTGATCTGTTTCACTATGACTGCAGTCAGGCGTCTGGACTCTGGCCTCAGCCAGACATGAAGGACTTAAACTGCTGCTCACCCCCAGACACACTATCTTTAGCTTCCAGTTTCATTTGCGCTGCCTGTATTACATGCACCTCGCCATCAGTAAGCTATACTATCAGTATAACAGCACAAAGAGGGACTATGTGTTGTCACCAAGGGCCAAGTACACTGCTGTGTCTGTGTGTGTGTGTGTGTGTGTGTGTGTGTGTGTGTGTGTGTGTGTATGTGTTTATCCATCATAGCTTTGGAAAGGAATACTGTAGTACTATGTAGACCCATACGTTGTAGAGTCATTCTCCCAGCCTGTATGTCTGCTAACCTGCCACTGTGCCACTGTGAGGATCCACTGGCAACTCGATATTTTAAATTCTGGAGGACAACACAAGAGTTCCCATGATCCCTTGCAAACAGCTCCTGCACCAAACCCTCTTCACTGCTCAACCTGCTCCACTGTCACGTCTCCTTGACAACCTTGGGGGGACATTCCACTTGTTCATCATGTGTTTGTGTCTACATAGGGATAAACTACATTTCTTTACCTCCGTATTTCACCGAGCACCTCCATCTCTTCTGGGGTCCGACCATAGAGGAGTACTTTTCAACATTTTCTGACAGTCTTTGCCTTCCAATGTGTCCAATGTGAATCTGTGGTGTTTTTTGTAAGCAATAACCCATGAGACACTACTTCATGTTTAATAACTCCCCTTAGCCATTGCAAATCCAGCATAACCCACAGAGCCTCGTTGCATCTTGCATTTGTAAAATGTTTTCCACATTAACCTGGTATGGTTTCATAAAATAACTACAAATGTAACGATTTATGCACAGACAACGATTCTTCCGCCAAGAAATATATACATATATACAAGTAACGCACAAACACAGCCACTGTAACTTTCACGTGGCACAGTAATATAATGCGAAACGCGACCTGAGCCAATGGTATATCAGAGATTTTCCAATGGCATCAAATGATTTCAAATGTTATCAATGATTTCAAATAATTCAACTAATCATAATCAAGGATGGCGACTATTCGTTTTTGAAATCACATCACTGAACACATGGAGATGTGTCTGTCCAGAACACTAGAGTCAAGGCGAGGGTCTTGAAGTCATCAAATGGACACATTATGAGACAGAGCAAACGGGTTGGGCCCTCAGGGCCCAACTCTACCTCTACCACCCCTACTCCCCTTTCATATCAGGCCACATAGTCAGGGGCCTATAAGGTTGCTCTGTGGGGCCAAAATCAACGTCTATATTTGATCCCCTAACCACTGGTGATCTATATAAAGACACAGAGGAAGACAGGATACAGAAAGATAGAGAGAGAGAGAAAGAGTGATAAAGAGAGGGGAAGAGTGAGACAGAGCAGTCCTTATATTGCTTTCTCTTCCTCTCTCTCTTTTTCTCTCGCGAGCTGCCGTTCCTTCCCAGCATGCCTCAGTGCTCTTATGTAAGGGCAGTACTGTACGCCAGCAGCGCTGCACTGTGCTGTGCTGTGGAAGGGCCTGTGTCCATGCGTGGCATCTCAGCAGCAGCCCCAGTGGAGAGAGAGAAGGAGAGGAGAGGAGAGGAGTGCCACTCACGCTGATGCTGCTTCATGTGGCCAGGCAGTAATGAGTGGATATGCACACACACACACACACACACACACACACACATGCATTCACAGGCACACACACACACACATACCAACTCACACACACAGGCACATGTACACACATGCATACACACATGCTCAAGCACACACACACAAACATACACATACAGTACACATAAGTACACATACACACAGACACATGACACACACACACATTTTTGCATGCACACATTCACACAAGCCTTTTCAGCAATACTGAATTTCTATGGTGAGTGAGACATGTGAGCTCACTAACAAAGAGGCCATCCTGCATGTGTATGTTGAATCTCTGGGCCAGGCTTCTGCC
This sequence comes from Tenualosa thibaudeaui, assembly GCA_027481765.1. Classification (NCBI taxonomy): domain Eukaryota; kingdom Metazoa; phylum Chordata; class Actinopteri; order Clupeiformes; family Clupeidae; genus Tenualosa; species Tenualosa thibaudeaui. Next base: position 7,543,794 of record JAIFZK010000019.1, on the reverse strand, counting down.
TGCACACACTCAGCTTCTCTTTCAGGACTCGTATCTGTATCCAAATCCTGACACCTGAGTCAATATCTATCTAAACATATCTCATATCAGTCATATCAGTGTACTGTATGCATAGGTTGTGTATCATGTTATACTCTGTGGCGTCAGCCAAACATCGGTTGTGCGTGTCGCAATGAGCAATGCAAAGCAGAAAAGATGGATCGATGGACCACGGATAGGGATGATCTTTAAAGCTCTTCCAGATCTTTTACTATGACAATCTTTCATATATTCCCACCCACACATTTTCAATGTCTACACAGCTTGTCGATACTCTCATTAACAAATAGTTAAGTGAGATGAAAGTTTCTAAATGTTTAATAAATAAGCTGTAAATGCATTAATCCTATAAGTATGTTTTCATATGCAGCACGTTCAGAATATCCATGTAAGGCATGTGTTTAAGGTACCACAGGCAGAGCTTGGAGACCAAGGGGGCCTGGGCGGCAATATCTGCTTCAAACATTAGCTTGAAGGAAAGCTGGTGTATTTAACCTGAAATGTCCATCAAACCATTTATATCAAACTCTTAGTGGTCCGATCTGGACTGACAAGCTAATGAAGAGCAGCATGTTACTCAGAGTGCTACTGCGGCCATTTGGCGTGCAGTCTAGTGTGTGGAATTTCTCTCTCTCTCTTTTACTCTCTCTCTCTCTTTATCTCTCTCTCTCTCACTCTCTCTTTCTCTCTTTTCATTTTTCTCCATGTTTTTTACTCTTTCTCTCCATCTTTATCCCTGGGGGAGCAGAGGGAATGGGGGTTGGGTACCTCGGCAGCATCTCTTAGCATGGGAGTGGAGAGGAGGGGAGAGAGGAGGTGGTGTGGGGTGTGGGGGGGGGATGTCTACAGGATGACATTCGGTGTGATGAGTCCTCCGCTTCACTCTGCTCAGTGCCTTCCCTCCACTGGGCACAAGTCATGGTGTAGGAAAGGTTGTGTCTCCATGACTACTCTGAGGAAAGGATGTCACGACTACTCAGGAGAGAAGAGTTGAGGATGGGGGGAGAGGGGTGATGGGGAAGTGCAAGGGCCAAGAGCACCATAGAGATCATTTGAAGCCAGAGCCACAAGCATGTCAGTAGGCCAGTGTCGCCCATCTTTAGCCTTACCACTACAGGACTATTTTTAAAAATGCACATGAACAGATATACAGTGTGACCTTTGAACAAAACTATAGCCTGTAGTGAGGAAACACACATTTTGAAACTACAAATCCACTGCTTCTGTAGTCTTGTGAAAATAGACTTCTCAAAAAAAACTCATGGGAGAGATATACATACTGGAGGACCACAAAATGATGGCTCACATTAACGTTCTTACACAAGGGGCACATCATAATATACTGTACAAGGCATCCTAGTCTTGCATCCCAGTCTCCAGGGTATCATGCTGAAAAGCACAAGCTAAAAGCAGCTCTAAACACAAGTCAACACTTACTTACTTACTCCTCTTCTACCCCTGTGGGACATAAGGCTTCAATGAGCTCTTTCTCTGTTGCATACTGTACGGCCCTAGCAGCGTGTAGCAGCGTGTTCATCTTTTGAATCACAGTTCTATGCCAAGAGTTTTTGGGTCTCCCAGGTTTTTCATTTGCCTGGTGGTGCTTGCACATGCAGAAACATGGGCAGTGTGCCACACACTCTCTGTAGACACCTTCACTTGATAGCCTTGTATTATACAATTTCTATTACCTGTCCCTCTCGATGTATTGGGCACCATACGGCTATACAGAGGCACATACAGCAACACAAGCATGCATACACACACAAACACAGGAACTGGAAGAAGTCCCAAAGGAGTGGGAGCTACATCCTAGATAATCACAACCGAGTCAGCAGCATTTCTCTCTCTTTCTCTCTCTCTCTCTTTCCCTCTCTCTATCTCTTTTTGGATTTGTATCCACTTTTCCCTTTGTAGGATCTCCAGCTCTGACAGTGAGTTGGCAGCTGCCTGCTCTCTCTCACTGCTGTGGAGGGCTCTCCTCCTCTGCTCCATTCTCTCAGGATTCCCAGGATTAGATTACAGCCTCTCTATCTCTCTCTCTCTCTCTCTCTGCCCTCCTTCCGGAGCTCTCAGCTCAGAAAACCTCAATTTCTGGGGTGTCCATTCTCCCGCCTAAACTCACCAGCCTCCACTTCCCCCGACCTCCCTCATGTGGTCTGGGCGATTGCCTGGTGTCTTGGACAGTGCTAAGATCTCATTAGTACCCAGTTAGACAATTAACCTCCCCCATCCAACACTTGACACACACCAGCCAGGCAAGGGACAAAAAGCATCTGAACAGCAAACACATGGGGAGCCTGCCTGTTAACTGACAATGATGTTAGGACCGCTTTTACCAACAGAGTGGCATACACAATGCAGTCTTTTACAAAAGGTCTGTCTACTCGAAACATGACACCAGCCACAACAGGAGCAAATAAGCAGGGCTTCTCTCACAACAGATCTATTTGTATCTCTCGGCCCTTTGCATAAACAACAACAAAAAAACACACCATCCATACATGATAATATTTTGATCTTCTTGATGACGCATGTCAACTGATACGGTGGAGAACTGCTCAGGAAAACACAGTCTACTGTGACATGATCAGCAGGCCTACACTTTAGTGTGTGTGTGTGTGTGTGTGTGTGTGTGTCTGTGTGTGTGTGTGTCTGTGTGTGTGTGTGCGTGTGTGTGAGTGTGTGTATCGGGGGAGTGCAGGGTGGGGGGATTTCAGGAGCCTGCTCAGCAGCCTGCTGTGGGCAGCTCTGAGCTGCACGGGCCCTTTTGTTGTGCAACTCTACACCGTCCCCTTCCTGGCCTGGAAATGGCCAGGAACAGAAGCAGGTGGGTAGACTGGCAGGGTAGGGCAGGGCAGGGCAGGGCAGTCATGACACTGACTGACAGTGCTGACGGTAGATGACGCTTCTCCACTTGTCACCACCCTACTGCCACGCACATGACATTGCCACCACTTCACCCAGTGTGACTAAGGCAGTCAATCACTGCTCCTATTCAGGGAGAAGGATCTGGCCCAGTACTCTTGCGATGACAAAGAGAGAGGCAGGGGAAAGGGGGAAAAAAAACTAATGACAGGAAGATGATTCATGCACAGTACCGGCAGTGAGGTGGCCATGTCTTTAAATCTGTGACTCTGTGACGTTTATCATGGCTGTTGCTCAATGTACACAAAGGCTAATATTGACCTAATGATTGGAAACAAAAGCCTTGATGTCATTGAGCTCCCCATACACACACTGTTAGAGCAGACTCGTACTTGAACCACCACCACATCTCACCCCCACACAAACAAACAAACTAACAAAGAAATACACACACACACAGAAAATTCCCTCATTGGGATCTACACAAACACCGGTCATATCTTTAGTCTCCTTCAGCAGACTGTAGCTCTTGGGTAGTTGGAAGGTGGCATCACTGACTTAACAGCTATTCTGTGGCTGGGCTAAGCCAGTAACAACGTCAGGTTTAGGAGCTGGTGCTGGCTAGCATCTGCCATTGTGAACCAAACATACAGATGACTTTTCACTGGAAGACATTGCAAGTGTCCTAAGAACTGCTACAACGACCCTAAGAATTAGTTTCACAAGCTCGGTAAGGGCATGAAACTGAAACTGTGACGATTATGCTCAGTACTCAAATTTGTATAACCGACAATAATAAAATGAATGGAGAGTAAACAGAGTAAAGTGGTCCAAAAAGAACTCACCATAAAGAATTTAAAATATTTTTGACACAGAAATGCTATTTTCTGTCGTTCTGAAAAGTTAAACTGAATGGCACAACTTATGCCACGGATGCTTAAGCGGTGATGACGAGGACCACTCGCTCCACCTTAACCAGAAGTGGACAGCGCCGTGGTGCTGAAACGCTGGCTGCCCGCTCACAACACTAGCATGCTTGGATAAAGCTCCAGCGCATGGCGCGTTAGGCCATAGTGAGCAATAGCAAAGTGCTGATGTACCAACAGCCTGTCCGTCTAAGGAGGTCATATCGTATGGGCTCTTAGCATAATGGTCTTCGCTGGTTGTATAATGCACAATAAAAGGCAAGTTAGTGGGGTTTTAAGCGAAGATGGCGCCGCTTGCTAACCCAACCCCAAGCCAACAGAGTGAGAAGCAGGCCTTTTTTACATACAAGCGATTCAGACCCACAAGGCAAATGACAACACACGGCTATTAACGAACACGACCACAGCAAGCACCAACGCTACTCGTGTCCAGGGACATGACAACCACTGCATTTCGCCCGCGAAATAAAGATGTGTTCATGCGTGCAGCCATATTTGATTTCAGGTGATGAGGATGTACATGAATAGCGTCAACAGCATTTTATCTCGAGTATTTCACGACAAATAATCGAATGTAAATGGAACATTCCCACGACCTACCCCTGCAATGTAGGGGCAGATAGCGCTGAACCCCTAGGACAGCTGTTAGAGCTCGACGAGCGCTTTCGGCGCTCACGTTCAGGAAAAAGGGCAAAAAGGAAAGAAAATAAAAGGCTTACTTGAGCATTGACTGCTCTTTCTCCTCTTCCTTTTTCTGCCGGTCCATGACACCGAGGATGATCTTCCTTTCCTCCTCGGTGAGGTGGCTCAGGTCCGGCATCTCCGGTAGAGCAGCGGCCGCAGGAGAAGCGGACGGGCCGCCCCGGGGCCCGAGTGGAGCAGACATCTTTAGACACAATTGCTAAAGAGATCAACAATCAGCAATAGCACAGCCTTAATTAAAGCTATGTCAGTGTGTGCATAATAAATTTAAAATCTGTGAAATCTGCCACCTAGCCTTATCATCACAAAAGGCGAATGCCCTTAATTGGGAAGGATGCATTTGACATGGACTCAAATTAACCGTCGATTTCGAGCTGACATGCAAGTTAGGTTACTAGCATTCGAAAGCAAGCTTTCAAGCTAAACATTTCCCTGTCCAAAATTGCTTGTGTGAAACCGAAGGAAGCATCGTGGTATTTTACACACACAGTAGGCTAGTGAGGTTTGCCAACACTACACGAGAGATATGGCTGAGCAGCTGGATGGTAGTCTACAAACTAAGCCAGCTGCAACGTCAAATTCACATAATAGATCTCTAAAGCCCTCATTTCCATAAACGAGAGTTAAAATTGGCGACGGTTCACCACAGTCCCCATACTATACAAGGGAATTGATCAAGTCTTCGTGCGGAGTAGCCTCCTCCAAACATATTCCCCCTCTAAATCCAAAAGAGGAATCCCTGTTGATGAACGTAAATCGAGCTCTTGCCTTTTTATTTTGCAATCATGTTAAATCCTGTCTAGCCCATCGCTGTCATCTTTTAGACAGAGCCTCTTCGCATGCTGAAATAAAGGCGTCGAGTCCTTTCGTGTTTGTTTTCTTTTGTGGCCTCCCTCCTCACTGTGTTTCTCCGTGTCCTCCAGGTTGTTAATTCTTGGAGATTTCTTAAATACACAAAAATGGATGCAATGAAAAAATCCCCACTGGAAAGGTAGGCGGAGCAATGAGGATACGTAGGGGGAAACGGTGCGGCTTTGACTATGGGGAACGGGAGATACGTGTTGACGTTCTTTCATTGACAGCGAGAGTGGATCAGCTCCAAAACATGGGATGGAGAAAACACGCAAGAAGGATCAGTGCTTGATTCTAAAAATAACCCAGGGTATGGCCCACCAAGGAATCTGTTCATTTGAGATGGTTTAACATAGCCTTGAAGTGGTTCTTCTTTGTGCGGTTCTCGGGTTTCACAAGACTTGCATGACTGCAAAAATTGCAAAGGATATGGAAAGTAAATCGCGTCTTCTAAATAATACATCTACAGTTCATACACATCTGAGCATAAAAGAACGAATGCTGTATACCTGGCATTTGAATGTTCCCACACAGGAGGATATTTCTATGGATTTAATCCAGGGCCATGAGTGTTAGTGCAAGTTGCTATTTATCCAAAGCGTTCTCATCTCTCATTCCTTCTCTTTGATCTAACATCTGCTAAAATCTTAATCTGCTCACTTGAGCTCAAACCAGTGGCCAGCGCATCAGGTACGTGCTAGGGGCAAAGGAGATTCGGATGATTGGATTATGCCATAGCCCGTCGCTTATTAAGTGGATGTGGCCCTACGGCCAATTAATACCCAAAGTCGATTAGTGGTTTCCCACACTATGCAATCCAAAAATGTGTGTGTGTGTGTGTGTGTGTGTGTGTGTGTGTGTGTGTGTGTGTGTGTGTGTGTGTGTGCGCGCGCGCACGCGCGCGTTTCTGGTCCCAGTTCTAGAAAGGAATGTGCCCACTGAAAGGCAAAATGGCTGTTGCAATTAACACTGACAAGCACGACTCCATTATTCCTATGCATGTCTATGATTCCCCAAAGAAGAACCCATTGCTTGAAATGTGGATTAATCGTTGCATTGTTTTTTGTTTGTTCGTTGTTTGGGCATTGATATGCCCCAAAAAAGTGTCCCTTTTACTTGGCCACACTAACAATTCCACATTAAGATGCGTAGTCACTTCGCCAAGAGTGCATAGAGCATTTCAAAACACAGTCATGAAAGAGGACACTCTAGTAAGCATATGAATAAAAAACAGAATATTCACAAACAGTATCAAGAATGATTTTAATACCATTAGCACATAAAATAAGTTTGTTTCCCCAACTCACAACATAGATGGCAAAGTGTGCAAGTTCCATATTCCCAACGTCCTTAATTGTCTAAATCCTTTCCCCCTCCTCCAACAGAGAAAAAGGATGATGAGGACATTTTATCTGGAGTGAAACACATCCTTCTGAATGTCCTTCTGTCAAGGTCTCAGTCTCAGCTGAGACTCAAAAGACCAATCCTACAGTCTGTGTGTACAGCGTGTGTGTGGTAAGAATTTTCCAAAAAACTCAGCGAGAGCTTGTGGGTGCCTCTTGGCATCTGCTCTCCTCCCTTTCCTACTCGACCACAGTCACCACGTGCTTCTCCTTCTCGGTCACCACGGGAACGGAACCTGGCTTGCTGTGCTTCCTCACGTTCAGCTCCCTGGAGACGAGAGGAGGAAATGGGTGAGAAGAGAGAGAGACAGAGAGAGAGAGAGAGACAGACAGACAGACAGAATTCACACACATATGAGAAATGTGTAGAAATGTGTGGAAAATGTCAAACGTCAGTGACCTGACCAGAATATAGAGACTGATGTGTAAACAAGAATATTCCCATTGCACACTACTCTTCCACACATGTAAACGTATTATTCAAGTTCTTGCCCTAACCTGAATAATGATCTTATTCCGAATTCACTGTGCATGTAACCGTAGTCTATAATTCAGTCTCACAAGACTACAAGTCACTTCATCCTAACATTAAAAGAATTCACCCAAGAGATGACATGAAAGTGCTCACTAGACACGCATTAACACTATTTCTACTACTATAACTTGTACCATCCTCACACTTTGAGCCAAAGACTTGTTACCCTATATAAGCGTATATGTAATAATTCCCAAGCATATTTCGGTCACATAGCTTCATGCATATGATCTCTTACTGACTTGTATCTCACTATGCAAGAATATTGTTTAAAAAAAACAGTATTACAGTACTATATGACATGTAAAAATACAGACAGCTGCATCAGGTCAGTAGTGGAGGTGACTACACTGAAGCCCGGAAAAGTGAGAGGCTGGCAGTTTCACTGCATGTCCCAACTCAGCCACCGTAGCTCACAAGCTCCAGTTGTGGCAGACAGTCTCAACAGATGGATGTAGCAAGCCCTCCACTATTTACCCGTCTCAGTCCATGTATTTTAACGCCTCCCTATGCAGGATCATCCATCCCTTCACTGTTTTCTCAGGTTGTGCCTGGTTTGTGCTCACATTTTTCTCTACAGAGCTCCCCCTACAGCTTCAGACTAGATCATTTACAACACTGCCATTATTCCGGCATCCGTTTTCTGTTTCTATTTCTTTGTCTGTTCCATAATGAATGTTTGAGCCCCTCTGTTGTATTTACAGCTAGCCACTGCCTATCTGGGAGCGGGTTTGTGTGAAGTGCCGTAAAGCAATTTGTTACTTCGCGAGACCTGAGACTCACCACCCAAACCTTGCATTTTCAATATCTCCAAAGTCAAAACAGCCACCAATCAACCCATAAAGTGTTACACAACCACCACAATGTCACTTAACCTGTTACATTAAGGTAACTTAAGCTAAAATAGTTGCATGGTGCCTCTTTAAGTTGGTAATATTATCCCCCCCCCCCCCCCAAAACACATTGCTGACTGACTGCCTAGTCAGAAGTGTCCTCAGCAGCAATCCTGATGAGTTCAGCCCCTTCAGCGTGGCCATTATCACAGGCATTCAGTCTAATACACCACCAGTGCTCGCTGCCAACCTTCCATCTCTGCCCAGCTCCTTTTGTCTGGCACAGGGAGAGAGAGAAAGACAGGGAGAGAGAGCAAGCGTGAGAGAGAAAGAGAGAGAAGAACCAGAGCCAGGGCAAGGCTGGCTGGCGGGCAGCCAGGGGATGGGAGACGTGACACGGGGAGTGGTGAGTAGCTCATGGCCTCCCTGCCGCTGGAGCCAGGCCAGAGCTGGCCGCGGGACCGCAGGTGCACGCAGGGCAGAGGAGCGGAGGCTGCCGGGTGGCACGGAGGAGGGCGCCAGGCCGTGCCGTGCCGTTTACTACGAGCCAGACGGCCAGCCAGCCAGCCTCGTGCCTGACTACAAGGCAGAGCAGAGCTGCCTTACAAGCAACTCACTGCAAATCACCACGATCAAAACTTGAAAACTTTTGATTTCACATCTCTCAGATTTTCTTCCCTACTGGCTGACGTACCTGTACACATAAACCAACACATGTGCATCCCTACACAGCCTTATGTATGCAATTCCACTGCTTTCCCAGCTGTGCTGGACCACTGAAACACTGCATTGAAAACAGTGCCCTAAGCAACACATTGAGTGCCAACCTAGGGGGTAATACTAGCAAGCGAGGTTACTGGCTAACCCAGATAACTTCAGGCATAACTGCTGATCTCCAAACAACATGCCGCTTCAAAAACAATAGATGCTATGTGAAGTGTTGTTTTGGAGATCACTGGATCAGGTTAACCAGTAACCTTCATGTATAGGCCCCTAGTCTAGTCTAGTCTAGTCTAGTCTAGGTCTAGTTAGCTAGGTAGCTAATTGCTACCTTAAACAGATATGTGGGCAAACCAGCACATGTGTTCTTCATATTACATAAATCAGCTGTCCCTACACACTGCATTGCTATTTCCAGATTGTTTTGAGTACGTACTTTCGTCGTCGGGCCTCCTTCATCTCACGGATCTCACGGCGCTGCTTGTAGAGGTCATGGGGCAAGTGGCGGTGGCGGGCGATGCGGCGGAGCTGAGGGTGATGCTGGAACTTCTCCCGCAGCTTCTGGTTGTAGTCGCGAGTCGCCTTCTCTCTGGGCGTCAGCTGAGGAACAGAGAACAAAACGAGGGATAAGCAAACCAATGCTTAGAATGCGCATAAGAACACTGTTGAATGTAAACAAAACAAGAACTGGGGAAAAAAAAAACGTAACTGGATGAAAAAAGGACAGGACAAAGCAATGTCTTTGATAGAAAAAAAATATGCTTAAAGGTTTAAGTCTGCTGGATGGATGCTGAGCATGTAGCAAATCTGTACGTTTTCCTCTCTGATGAATCAGCAGGCGCCTCCAACACAGCTTCACTGTGTGTGTTCCTTATAGGCCGCATTTGAACATCTGCCCAGGCCCTCAACAGCCTACATCCATCCTCTCACAGAAAAAGTGCTACTTCGAGAGACAACTTAGAGTTAAGGCTGTATCAAAAGACAAGTCTACAAGTAAAAAAAAGAAAAAACATTATCTATTTTTCTATAGCCACAAGGCATTAATAATTAATATACACATCGTACTATGAGACATTTCCTTGGAATACTTTTGGTTTGGAGTTGTCTCAAAATGCAACTCTGCATTCACTTGCGCTGTATTGAACACAGCTGTGAGGTAAAATGTGGAGATGGACAGAACAGTAGGCCTAGACAGGCACTAGTTGGTTAGCATGCTAACTTCAGAAGATATCTGAATAGCACTTCTTATTTAAAAAACGGCGTATGTAACACACATCAGCGCAGTGTTTTTTTTTCATTCTATTGCTGTTTCAAGGCCATTTTTGGATGTTTTAACTTAAAAATGACACTTGTAAACCCATATTCTGTGATGTTTTAGTAATGCACTTTCGATTGACCATCAGGACTATGTTCTGAAAAGGAACAACGCAAACTCCCAGTCACAAGGTCATGTTGTTTCACTGAGAAACAAGTCATCACTGCACAACATTTAATCAATCTTCCTTCACATCCAAATCGATGGGTTTAAAGACAAACCCAAAGAGAAAGGAGAGAGACACAGACAGAGAGAGACTGAGACACACACACACACACAAAAATACAGTTCCACCTTCCTCCCCATGCCTGCTTCTCTTCTTTTCTTTCTCCCAATCCATCTCTGTTTTTTGTGGTCGTAAAACTCCTAAGTCCCTGAGCTTGCTATTGGCCACGCCGCCAAGAGCGCTCTCTCCTCTAGAGGGCTTTTATTCTAATTAAAAGCAATGATTTTTCTCAAATTCAATTTGTTGAAGGCACGTTAATAGCTGCTGATCCTGTCAGGAGTGTCGGGCCAGTGGAGGGGAGGTTGCCTGTTTTTTTTTTATTATTATTTGTAAAAGGGAAAGAAAAAGGCCCTTTGAAAACTATATTTCTCATTATCCAACACTGTACAAGTGAGACAAAGTGACCAGGAGAGAGAGGAATAGATAGAGTGAAAGGGACAGAGGGAGGGAGAGAGAGAAAGACATGAAAAATGACAGCCCAAACATGACTCGCCATTTACCTTTCCTGTGTGACATACGGACGTGGAGAGCATGACTAAGGGATGTTGGACTGCCTGGGGGTATTCCAAGTAGGCTAAGTAAAGCTAGAGGAAACTAGTCAGCAAACCTTCTAATAGAGTAAACTGCTTGCTTTGATGAGATGAGAGAATGAGGACTTCAAGCTCTTCTATTATCAGGTCTCAAACCACCTCCGAAATGAACTTAGCCAGGTCTACCACTTCACCACCTTCACCACCACAAAATGCTTTTATGAATACTTGTCTGTAATGGAACAAACTCCATATAGGAATTCTACCTTTGATAATCACAACACTAGTCATTAAACACAGATCAAAAAAGAAAAAAAAAAAATCTCAGTCACTTTTATACGCCCCAACATCATACATTCAAATATCTGACCCAACATGGAAATTTAGGCCAAATTATATGATTATTGTTCAAATGTGGAAAGTACAGTCAAAAGCTCAACTGTAAAGCCATCAAAAAGTGAAAGCGTATCCCAAAATAAGTATTTCACCCTGTCCTCTGAAGTGAACTTCCACAAGTTCATTGGGGTGACTGGGGCCATCTCTGCAGCCACACCCTCTTTGGGTTAAGGATGCGGCTGGCGGAGCCTTGATTCAGCAGATATTTTTTTTTCCCCAGCTTAATTAAATACCCTCTCTCGCAACATCTTGATTGTTTAATGCTTCATTATTTTCTGAAGTGGCCAGCCTTAAGTGATTGGACGATGCAAAGTGCTGATAGGTGCAGGCCTAGCCTGATCGCTTTAAGTGCAGGGCGTCCAAATAAATCTCGTCTCCCCCTCTCTTACATTCTCTCTTACATTCTCTCTCTCTCTCTCTCTCTCTCATTTTTTCTCTCCACAAGCTCAATTTGGTGGGCACCAGAAAGCTGCCAACAAACCCCATTGAGGAGCGAAGAGGCTCAGACAGATGGGACACACACAAAAAAAAAAAAAAAAATCAAATGGGGAACATGATGAATCTACTGTATATCCCACTTAACCCCTGTGCACAACACATCACATATTTCCTCCAAGCCCTCTCTCCCTCAACTTTGTCTAGCGTCCGTGCAGCTGAGCACACACCTGTAGTAGGACCCATCTGTGATGCAGGAGATGCAGGAGGGAGAGTGCAGAGAGGGAGACTGTGGCAGTTTCCACAAAGACTTGTTTCTAATTCCTTCTCATCTCCCATGTCATCTCATCCCTTTCCCCAGCGCTTTGATGTTTGCTTTGATCCTGAGACATTTGCGGCATTGTTAAATCGCATCATTAATTACTGGAAAAGGAGGGGAATGGCCTCTCTCTGTCTCTCGGACAGCTGCCCACTTACCCACCACAGCTACCCCCGCCACCCCACAGCTGCCACCCTACCTCCCCACAGGAAAAGGCCTGGCATCGGTCAGCAGCAGCAATGCTGTAGAGCCACTTACCCAGAGTGATGCCCTGCGCTGCCGGGTAGCATCTATCAAAGTGTCTGGCACTTGCATGCTTCTGCTGTGTGGCCTCTTTGGCAAGGCAGCTGGAGCCTGACACTATGCACCACCTGGGCTGGGGTGGACGTGTGTGTCCACAGCAACCATGGAGGTAAGGGGCTCTCAGTTACTGTTCACAGGTGGGGGGGGGGGGCAAAATAATGGTAACCATGACATTGAATGTCTATCTATAATATCTATCAGACCGGGTTGGCTCCTAACAGTGTTCAAGATCGCCCAACACTTCACAACCAGATTCTCTAGACAAAGCAAATACAAGAAGTTCCACAATTTTCTATGACATTTACGGCATGTGCTGTTGCCAGGAATAATATTTCTTTAGTCTGCCCTTCAAAAAAAAATAATAATAATGTTATAAAGCTCCAGGAGATCAAGGCCAGCCTGAGTGTGTTAATCTGCATTAGGGCCATCACTGCACTGTACTGTACTGCACCGCACAGCATACATGCAGCCAAGCACCAATATCTATTCCACCTAGTTCATAAAAGGTCTTAACTGTCATCTCTGACAACCGCCAAAAAACAAATAAAGGGATGAATGGAAGGGATGCCAAAGACAGGAGCTCCAGGAGCAGGGCAGGACCATGCAGGGCAATGCATGTTCAAGATCAAGTTTATTCTCTTTGCTTGCGACATTCCTCTCTGCCCTCGTTAGTAAGTTCTCACCATTCTCAAAGATGTTAGCTAGCTATCATAACTACATCGCAAGCTACCATATCTAGCTCAGCTACACATAATAATGTAGAACTAACTAATTTTTGGCACAATGTTGTATATGTAAATACAGAAGGTGATTATGCAGCAACAAGACAGCGGTGATCCAACCGGATTGGGCCCTCCATCCATCTGAACATTATTTATAAAACGTTATCATTCTCTATGATCAGTCAATTGGATTTTTTTTTTATAAAATAGAATAAAATAAAATAATGTTTCACAGCCACACACAGACTCACCACTCCCAGCTTCTCTGAGGCGTTGGCCTTCCACAGGCGGATGTTCATCTCATCTGAGCCGCTAAGGATGTACTTGTTGTCAGCTGACCAGCGGACACAGATGACGTGCTGCATGCGCTTTGTATGGTACACTTCTCTGCAGAGACAGATTGTTTATTTCATTTATTGCCATTTAACATTTATGGCAATATTATGGCCAAAGCATGTAGAAATAAATTTCACAATTAAAAATAATAAAAATAATAATAATTTAAAAATAATTAAATAAGCACTTTAACATCAATACATCTTAAAAACTTTAATAAAGTAGCTCCTCCAAAACCAACATAAATGAACATAATCTGCTATCAAATTCTACAGGAAAAGTCCATCGGACACCAAAAAAAAAAAAGGTTTGTGTGTTGTGTGTGTTTGTTGTGTACTCAATACAACAGTTATTTGATGGTGGGGTAATTTGATGTTACAAGCAATCTTCTGTCTGCTGACAGGGACCCAGGTTGACAGCCCATAGAACTGACTATGCATGACACGAACCACAACATTGGCATCTGCATATGCCAAAGCACCCTGTGGCCACATTGATCTGAACTCCGATGGAGAATATTCTGCTTAATCATGAGGCCTGGCCCTTTTAGGAGCCGTATTAAAATCAATAGCCCGCCGCCTGTTAGGAGTAATCAGTTTGATAGCCTCCACAAACATGTCGCTCAATGGCCATTCACATTAAAGTCTTATTCTCTGAGGCAAGCAGAAGTGATACATCAGGTTTATGTTTCATGTATGAGGTCAACTGGGCTGCGTAGCCAATTGGTGATATGAGACTGTTTGATATACACACAGACACTGAACACTTCAAACTAACCCAACAAGCTATATGTGAGGTACACAAAATGTTTTTGGAAAATGGTTCTATGAAACAATCCAGCATTAAACCGTTTTTCTTTTTCTTTAAACTTAACTCACAAAGGTTTCAAGCAAATGACTTGGTTCTTTCTGAACTCCACATAAAGATAAAGCAGTTAAAGGACTTTCACAGTGGCAAAAAAAACTACACAAAAACAAGGTTTGTTTGCCGTATATGTTCCAGTATATGTTCAGTATATGTGCTCAGTCACCTGCTGTGGCCACCATCCTTGGGGAAGATACGAATGGTCTTGTCAAAGCTGGCTGACACAAACTCCCTCCCCGTGGGGGAATAGTCTACGTCCAGCACCGCCGAGACATGGTCCATGTGAACGGTCACAGGAGTGTCCAGGTTCCTCATGTCATAGGTGTACAGGCTGTCAATCAAACAAGGCAGAACCAATGAGCAACATCTTCCTCTTCAGGGGTGGAGTTAATACAAACCAAGTCTCTTTGGGAGTTTAGAGGTTTTCTTGATATCATATACATGGATTTGTTTAGATTATAACAGTCACACAGCAAAATGTAAGATCTTAGAATACAGACATATCTGTTTGAAACTGAGAAATGGGCATTTACCCAGACAAATTAGTATTTAGACCAATGTAACGCCTTTTCCGGCAAAAAGAAGTCTCAAATAGAAGACACACTTCAAGCAAATGGCATAGTCAGGGGTACTTTAACACCACTCGAGGTCCCTGGCCAATATTTTTTTTTCATTCAATCTAAATATTGGCCTATGATTGAAATAGCCTACTCCAAAGCTAAATCAAACAAGCAACTTCTCAAATTTTTTTACAGGAACAACTTTCATTTTCCAACAGTGCAGCCGATTACGTACTTCTCATCTTTTAGAAGTGCTTTCTCCTAGTCTGCAAACTCTGCTTGTGACAATCCTCTCTGCCCTTGTTCGTAAGTTCTCACCATTCGATGTTAGCTAGTTACCATAACTGCAACTGCTATCATAACTGCATCGCTAGCTACCATATCTAGCCCAGCTAGACATAATAATGTAAAACTAGCTGATTTTTCACACAATGTGGTACAATTGTTGTACAATACAGATCTCCAGATCTCCATCCTTCTCAACATGGCTGAAGCGCCCTTGGCATGGACTGCACGAAATGCACCGCAGTGGTGCATCAGCAGTAATATTTCACAACTCAGACCAATTTAAGACCTAAACTAAATGCAGTTGAGACCTACTGCACAATATGTCACTACATTTAAGACTTTTAAAATTCATATCCTTAAATATCAGACTTTTAGGACCCCACAGATACCCTGCATGAGCACAGAATTAGGCCTGAAAAAAACTCACTTGTAGTCTTCATTGGAGCACGTAAAATAGTAGGCCTCCATCGGATTCCAACACAGCGTGTTACTCCTAAGGTTCATGATCACCTAAGAGTGAGAGAAGGCATTTAACACCCAACACAAAACACTGTACAGCTTAGTAAACCTTTTCATGAATCAACCTCATTGGGATTCATTAATTACTATTTACTCAACCAAAAAACTGAAAACCATCTAATCTCTTTTGATATCAGATTCTAACTACTTCATACAGAGAGAGATTTGAATGGTTGTTCTTCTGCTGATTTCCTGTTCCTTTACATTTAACAGAGTAAATAGGTGAGGTGTAAAGGAGGAGACGTATCAAATTTACCTTCTTGAGGGGAGTGGCCTCCCTCATGTCGTACAAGACCACGCTTCTGTCTGAGGCACAACTAGCCAGCAGCTCCGTCTAGACAAGTGACAGAGAGAGAGAAAGAGAAAAGGGAGAGTGAAAGAAGAGAAGGGTGAGCGCAAGATCAAAAGAGAGAGAGAGAGAGAGATTTTACACGGTGCTTCATGCAACTGGAAACATCCAGCTGAACAGCGGCCCAGAAGTTCGGTCTGCAGATTGCAGAGGCAAATACACTCACCGGCCACTTTATTAGATACACCTTGCTAGTACCGGGTTGGACCCCCTTTTGCCTTCAGAACTGCCTTAATCCTTCGTGGCATAGATTCAACAAGGTACTGGAAACATTCCTCAGAGACTTTGGTCCATATTGACATGATAGCATCACGCAGTTGCTGCAGATTTGTCGGCTGCACATCCATGATGCGAATCTCCCGTTCCACCACATCCCAAAGGTGCTCTATTGGATTGAGATCTGGTGACTGTGGAGGCCATTTGAGTACAGTGAACTCATTGTCATGTTCAAGAAACCAGTCTGAGATGATTCGAGCTTTATGACATGGCGTGTTATCCTGCTGGAAGTAGCCATCAGAAGATGGGTACACTGTGGTCATAAAGGAATGGACATGGTCAGCAACAACACTCAGGTAGGCTCTGGCGTTGCAATGATGCTCAACTGGTGCTAAGGAGCCTAAAGAGTGCCAAGAAAATATCCCCCACACCATTACACCACCACCACCAGCCTCAACCGTTAATACAAGGCAGGATGGATCCATGCTTTCATGTTGTTGACGCCAAATTCTGACCCTACCATCTGAATGTCGCAGCAGAAATCGAGACTCATCAGACCAGGCAACATTTTTCCAATCTTCTATTGTCCAATTTCGGTGAGCCTGTGCAAATTTTAGCCTCAGTTTCCTGTTCTTAGCTGACAGGAGTGACACCCGGTGTGGTCTTCTGCTGCTGTAGCCCATCTGCCTCAAGGTTCGACGTGTTGTGCGTTCAGAGATGCTCTTCTGAATACCTTGGTTGTAACGAGTGGTTATTTGAGTTACTGTTGCCTTTCTATCAGCTTGAATCAGTCTGGTCTCCTCTGACCTCTGGCATCAAAAAGGCATTTTGGCCCACAGAACTGCCGCTCACTGGATATTTTCTCTTTTTCTAAAAGTTCTCTGTAAACCCTAGAAATGGTTGTGCGTGAAAATCCGAGTAGATCAGCAGTTTCTGAAATACTCAGACCAGCCATTCTGGCACCAACAACCATCCCACGTTCAAAGTCACTTAAGTCACCTTTCTTCCCCATTCTGACGCTCGGTTTGAACTGCAGCAGATCGACCATGTCTACATCCCTAAATGCATCGAGTTGCTGCCATGTGATTGGCTGATTAGGAATTTGCATTAACGAGAAGTTGGACAGGAGTGCCTAATAAAGTGGCCGGTGAGTGTATAATACTTTGATCTGGCAAAGGGCTTGAAATATCTGAAAGTGACAGCGAGAAACAGGACTAGAGGCAGAGACTAGGAAGGCAAAGAGAGATAGAGAGAAGGAGAGATTGTGTGTGTGTGTGTGTGTGAGCAAAAACACAACAAAATGTTGACTATGTGTCTGAATGGTCCTTATCCCACCCTCAAAAAACATACACGTATTTAGAAAACAGAATGACATGAATTACATGAACTTAGAGGAGGTCAGAACTCCATCCGCAGCGTCAAGGAGGTCAAGTCTGGCCTCTGTGGAAAGTAACGAGTTTAGGCTCACCTCAACAGGGTTGTAACGCACGCAGCTGAAGCTGTCCACTCCCCAGGAGAAGCTACGGATAGGGCTGGTCCTCTGCTCGTCCCAGATGTCCACAGTCTGGCCACACGTGGCAAACGTCGGCCCAGTCTGGTGATGATCCACGCCAGTGAACACAGCCTGCAGTAGAGGAACAGAGCAGATGGATGAGGACACTTCACACTGAACAGCACCATCAATAGATCGACTGATGCAATTTCTTACAGGTACTTGGCAAATACACTCTGTTCCCTTCTTTATGTAGAAAAAGATAAAGGCACAGCTACAATAACACTGCTTTTAGATGAAACACTGGAGTATGCTTAGTCAGGGTTAACTGCTGGTAAAGTCGTCTCAGCATTTCTTTTCTCCAAGTGACAACACCAAATAACACTGCATATCATGCTAGCCAAGAGTTCCCTTTATATGTAACAGAATCAACACAAAGGAGATGTATTGACATTCAGACCTCCTTTCAACAATGTAACACATACAAGGTAAATCTGCAATCTGACATCACTTATAAGAGTGAGTAAGTTACTAACTTGACTGTTTGGGTTGCAGTGATACACAGTCAACACTAACACTCAACATAATACTCCTATAGAATGTGATGACATTTGTTCAGCATGTGCACAGCCTGTTAATCAGGGGACATTGTGTAAATGTCACATTCAGACCTTGCCAAGGATTGTGTTGAGAGGTTCCTCCTGCTCCCCATAGGCTGGTGGCTCCATTTTCCACTGTTTGATTGTCTTGTCATCACCGACCTGACAAAAGGTAACACAGGAACATGTCAATGCATTACGCATATTACAAAGTTACAATATTAATATTAATTGGGAAGGAATGGGGTGATGTAGATGATGTTTTGTTCAGATGACTCAATAGATGCGTCATTACCGTGAAGAAGGATGTACCACAAAAACGAGATACTATTCCTCTGACGAAGCCTTCATGAGCTGGGACA
Organism: Tenualosa thibaudeaui; assembly: GCA_027481765.1. Taxonomy (NCBI): domain Eukaryota; kingdom Metazoa; phylum Chordata; class Actinopteri; order Clupeiformes; family Clupeidae; genus Tenualosa; species Tenualosa thibaudeaui. Next base: position 7,525,085 of record JAIFZK010000019.1, on the reverse strand, counting down.
GTGCGTATGCACTCACGTTTTGGTAGATTCCACAGTTTAACCTAGTAAAGACAACAGAAGATACATCAGCAGCAGGCCTAAAAAGGTTACACTACAAACTCTAGACGTGCTCTATATGAATTTGACACAAGGCATATTCAATCCTACCTCTCCATCACAAGCACCAGACAGCAAAAGAGACAGGCTTTTGGAATGTTTGGCTATGCAGTTGATGCCATCTCGATGTCCGTCCAAGGATCCCACGAAGGGTTTGGCGAACACGCGTTCCAGCTTGGTGGCATTGAGAGCCCGGGTGTACTCTCTGGGCACCTCAAAGGGGTGAAGGGTTGGGTCGTAATTTCTAGGAACTGACAGGGCCACAATGATGATTAGTTAGATACTGCGACGTTCACGATAACACAACATGGATAAACAATAAAATAGTGAACGTACTACAGGAAAATAATTGCATTTAGTAGACTAGTTCAATCAATTACTATATGTCAGACTGCCTAGGGACAAACGCCACGAGATTGTAAAAGTGAGAAATGGCAGTGGCAAACCTGACTTGATATTTTTCGCTTACCCAAATAACATTGAGCTAACCTGTCCAATGTTTTCCATAAAAAGCTGTCTAAACAACTAGCGCTAGCTAGCTAACGTTAGCTAAATAATCAGATAACCGAGTAGACAACTCACCACGATGTATATCCCTTGTCGTTTCACGGACGTAATCATCCGGATTCCTAGAAAGAACTTTTACTTTCATTGTGTAAAACAATAATATATTATATCCGGACAACAAGTAAAGTCCATAAATACGAGACTCTGGCTGCTAAATGATATATCAACTGTTCACGTGTGAAAGAAGTCCGTGTTTACACATGCGCAAAACAATACCATTTCCTCTGAATCGACTGTGTCTAGTGCATCAAAACTGTTGTGTACACCGCGCCCTAGTGTCGAGGATGGAGAACAGTGTATGGATTTTACACCGTCTATCCCTTTTGATAGTATATACTTTTTATAAAATTGAGTTGTGTTTATGTCTGATCATAACATAAACAGGGTACATTGCATTATATGTTTAAAATCATGTGGAGATGTTTATTCTTTTGGCGAGGCTCCATCTAGATTTTTACTTTTATTTTGAAGGAAATGATAGTGAAAGCAGAGACTTCACTGGCTGGCGGTTGGCAGGCGAGGAGATCATCTGATCGTTTTGGTCATGTGATTATAAACAGGAATTGAAAGGGCCTTTTGGAAGGTAAGAGAAAAAAATATCTTGCCGTACTTTTATATTGCCAGTGTTAGACGAAACACGCTACACTGGCACAGACAATGTTTTTGTTGTGTTTGCCTTAAATACATCTTATGAACTTACTACCTTTAATTGCAATTTCTGATTGATACTGAATTCGTTATGATTAGATACGTGAGCTTCGCATGTGTGGCGATGCAATGAATGGTAACGTTAACGTTAGCTGCTGTTGGATTCTATCTTACTCTGTATACCTGTCACGTGCATGCATAGTATTTCATTCTGTACTGGCCATATAAACCGTTGACAATCCAACCTGCAGGTTTGTGCATTATATTGTCATTTCATCCACAGCTTTCTCTGTATTACCCAGCTGATGTTGACTTGCTCTTGCCAAGAGAATAATTCTGGCGAGCGTCGTCTCATGACTCGAAGAGCCGAGGCGGTGTCTGGCTGAACTGAGCTCGCAGTCATGGTGGACTTTCTGGCGGAGAATAACTTGTGCGGCCAGGCCATTCTTCGGATTGTGTCCCGAGGAAATGCCATCATTGCTGAACTGCTCCGCCTCTCTGAGTTTATACCAGTTGTCTTCAGGCTGAAGGACAAAAGTGACCAACAGAAATATGGAGACATCATATGTGACTTCAGCTATTTCAAAGTAATATCAACATGTTAGCCTAGACCCTATTTTATTCAACTTCGTATTGGATTTAGATATTGAGTAATCAAATTATTCTTTAACTTGTGTTACACCTGCAACTAACAGGTTTCAAGGCTAGGTTATTCCCCTTTTACTTGACTGTGACACTCCTATGTACTGTCATGCAAAGTAGCTAGTTTTGTAATCACCATTAATGCTGCTAGCCAGGTCATGAACTATAAATTTCTCTCAAAGGGACCGGAGTACTATGAAGCAAAGCTGGAAGCAAAACCAGAACTTCAGGACCTGGATGAAGAGTTTAGGGAAAACAACATTGAAATTCTATCACGGTTTTACCTAGCATTTGAAAGTGTCCATAAATATGTTGTGGACCTTATAAGGTAACTTATCTAGAATAACAGATTGTTTGAAACAAGTACAATAAAATGGGTGTGTCAATATTGAAGCTTCTTATGAATTTGTGACTAAGTTTGAACTAATGTTTTAAAGATACCTAGATGACCTCAATGAAGGAGTATACATACAGCAGACCTTGGAGACTGTACTTCTGAATGAGGATGGAAAACAGCTCCTGGTAAGGAAAAATATTAAAAATTCAAAATCTGTGATAATTTGGAATATGATCCTGAAACCAACAATCTTTTCTGGTGTGGTCTATGTTTCTGTTTTTTTTTTTCTAACAGTGTGAGGCTTTGTACCTGTATGGTGTGATGCTTCTGGTCATTGATCAGAGAATTGAGGGAGAAGTCAGAGAGAGGATGCTGGTGTCATATTACAGATACAGGTGAGAGTGATCAGTGCAGTGTTTCTTCAACCTCAACCATGAGTGAACAAAACAAAGTTAGCAGTGGATAATATAGCACTTCATCCAGTTTAAGGCAGGTACTCAGAAAATTCCACTAGCTCAGGGGGTAAAAAACAAGATAACTGAATTGCCAATGATTTTATAAGCATTAATAATAATATAATTACAGATATATTTATATTTCTTGAGCATTTCACACAAAGATGATGTTTTGTACCATAGTGTTTACCTTAACAAAATGTCTGTGATACAATGGCAGCTTCTGAAATGTTTACTTTTGTTAGACTCCTCCAGTACTGCACGCTAACCCTTATCACGTCTTTGACTCCAGTGCTGCCCGCTCCTCTGCCGACTCCAACCTGGATGATATCTGCAAACTGCTGCGAAGCACGGGCTACTCCAGCCAGCCCGGGGCCAAGCGGCCTGCTAACTACCCAGAGAGCTATTTCCAGAGAGTTCCCATCAGCCCGACCTTCATCAGCATGGTGATTGGACGACTGCGCTCAGACGACATCTACAACCAGGCATGTGGAGGGAGGGGGGAATAGGAGAGTTCGTAGAATCTTTCATTGCAATCAAACGTCAAGTAGCCAATATCAGTAGCTGAAGTGTTGATATTACTGTCTGTTGTTGTGTTTTACCATGACTATGTGTATGTATGTTTTATTTGGGCAGAATCACAATCTGTTCCATTTTTGTAAATGGCCATTTGTTATTCTTTTTAGGCTTATACATAAGCATTCAGATGTGTTCTTCAATAATGTCCTTAATGCTGTCCACTTTTGGATTGCTTTGTTGAACTTAGCTTTGTTTTTAAAGGAGAAATCTGGTGTGAATCAATCAACGTCAAACAGAAGTAGTGATTGTGTGCTTATTGACTGATTTGTGGTGTTGAACTTAGTTTAGTTTTTTGTTTTTGTAAGTGTGCTTGTTTTCTGATTTGTGGTGTTGTTATTTCAGGTGTCTGCTTACCCACTTCCTGAACACCGCAGCACAGCTCTGGCCAATCAGGCAGCTATGCTGTATGTGTGCTTGTACTTCACCCCAAGCATCCTGCAGACACAGCAGGCCAAAATGAGAGAGATTGTAGACAAATACTTCCCTGACAACTGGGTAAGAGATTAGTGCTTTTACCAGTTTCAACAGTTTCAATGAATTAAATGGCAAATTGAATGATTTGAATTGTTTCTTTACGTCTTTAATATATTGTATGACTGTTCTGATTGAAGCCCCATTGCTGATCTCTTAAAAAAATCCTCAGCAGTTTTGGTGACAATGTGGTGGATGTGTTTACCTATAATTTGCATAGATGTTGACTGTAAAAACAGAGATACCCATGCATGTAACTGTTGCAGGTCATTAGCATATACATGGGAATCACTGTGAACTTAATTGAAGCATGGGAGCCCTACAAAGCTGCCAAGACTGCCCTCAACTACACATTGGACACGGCTAATATCAGAGAACAGGTAGAGTGAACACTGACATTTTATTTATCTCCCTCAACAATGGGATTCTCTTTTATGATTGGCTGATGAGTTGGGAATTAACTTTGTATAACTGTCTACCTTTGAAGTAGATCGAAAAAATTTAATCACCATTCCATGTCAATGCGCTTATGAATGGTAACCATAACAACTGTAGTGAAGTATTGTACACTGTACTTTACCCCCTTAATGGTAGCTATAATAGGTTATTTTCTGTAATTCATTCCATAATTCCTAAATATAAAGAAATGTATAGATAAAATTCTATCCTAAAGGGATAAGGGCCTTTGAGGTGACCAGTTTGATAGAAATAATGACTCGGCAGAGGCAACCCCTTGGAATCCTTCGCCTCCACCTCGCCATTATGTCCATCAAACTGGTCACCTCATCGGCCCTTATCCCTTATTTATTTTTCCTCTCTTCTTCTCTTTACTTCTTCGGCTTAGTGTCACGCTACCTCCAGCTTTGTCATACTGATGTGAGACCTCAGTCAAACCAAAGATCACTTAATAATGACCAAGATAGAACAACATAATACATTACAATGGGAGCAAATGGGAATAGTTCTGTGATGTTCTGTATCAGTGTTGCTTGGTGATCAGGTTTGTCATCTGTGACCTCTGTCAAATACTTCCTTTTAGGCTAGCCGATATGCTGCAAGTATGGACAGCCTGAGACCTCAAGTTCAGCAGTTGCTGAAGGAAGGTTTTCTGAGAGAAGAGATCGTACTGGACAACATCCCCAAGCTGCTCAACTGCTTACGTGACTGCAATGTCGCCATTCGCTGGCTAATGCTCCATACAGCAGAATCAGGTTAGAGTTGCAGGTTACTTCTGCTGCTCCTCAACATTGTAATGGCTTTTTATGCTGTGTACTGTGCTGATTCCTTTTTTTCTGTTTTTTAGCCTATGACCTAAATAACAAAAGGCTGCGCCAGATCAAAGAGCAGGTCATCAACGACTCCAAATACAGCTCCAAGATTCTTTTCCAGTTGCTGCTGGACACTGCCCAGTTTGAGTTCATTCTAAAGGAGGTATAGTTTTAGAATTTAGATGCACATGCTTACTCTACTGTTGATTTAAAGCTCAGCATTGGAATGACGAGTTGATGAGTTCAAATCTGTTTCCAGCATCCATGTACTATGTTGATATGGAAAGGAGTTTGTCGAGCCTCTTGTTGCTCTGCACTAAGACGTGAGGGTTTCTTTGTCATCTCCTCCTCCAGATGTTTAAGCAGATGCTAACTGAGAAACAGCTGAAGTGGGAGAGTTACAAGCGCGAGGGCTCTGAGCGGATGACTGAACTTGCTGAGGTCTTCTCTGGGGTCAAGCCTCTCACAAGAGTGGAAAAGAATGGTATCTGTTGTCATCCGTCATTTTTTTTTTTTTGCCTTTTGGAAGGGTTGCATTTTCTATTTACCATTGGTGAGATGTAATGTAATTTATACTGCTGCAGCAAGCATAGAACACAAAACAAACATGAGATGCAATATGATGGCACAACAAACAGTTTGCCAAATTGAGCTACAGTCTATCAGGGAAGTAATATGGTCTATAGGTCAGTAGGAGGGCATCCCTGTCTTGCCTCATTTGTCATCAGCAGGATGCAGTTTTGTGCTTGTCTGTCCTGGTATTGGCTTTAACTATGATGACTACACATCTGTCAACAGAGAATCTCCAGGCCTGGTTCAGAGAGATCTCCAAACAGATCGAGTCCCTCAATTATGAGGACTCCACAGCTGCTGGGAGGAAGACTGTACAGCTCATTCAGGCTTTGGTTGAGGTAAGAACTGGTGTGTAGATATCTAGATATGTGTTGTGAGATGGCAGTCAGTGGATGTCTCGTCTAGGAAAGACCATTACCACATACCTTGTCTATACAGTTCGGAGCAATTAAATTTGAGGGCGTTTAAGACAATGTATGTGTTGAGGATTGTTACACAAACATTCATGTAATGGTTCAGTTTATTAGAGTGATTCATTGTTACCTCCGCTCAATATTGTATGTCACTACAGTATTACACCAGGCTATTCATCTAAGGCTTTGGCTTCCCCAATGAGATTTTCTAGTACCAATCAGCGAACAGAAATTGAAGGCAAAACCAATAGGTTTAAAGTTCAAACAAAGTGACTCCCCATCACGAGAGTGTCCAGACTCTTTGCACAAAGCGAAGGTCAGGGATAGTCTGGTTAAGTGCCTTTCTCAAGATTACCCATGATTTCCAGGTTACTACCATGCTAGCCAGGTTCCTTAACCACTATACAATGCCACCAACCCAAAAATTGATTGGGTAAGTGTTACAGCAAGTGACCTGTGAAGATAATATCTGTTGTGACTGCTATTGTCTACAGGTGCAAGAGTTCCATCAGCTGGAGTCTAATCTGCAGGTGTGCCAGTTCCTGGCTGACACACGCAAGTTCCTTCACCAGATGATTCGCACCATCAACATCAAGGAGGAGGTCCTGATCACTATGCAGATTGTGGGCGATCTGTCGTATGCCTGGCAGCTAATCGACAGGTGAGTTTGTAGTTACTCAACGCTTTGTCAGATTCACTTCCTGTCAGTGTGTTACTGACATAATGTTACTGACTTTTTGCTTTGCATGGACTAGAATGTTTTAGTCTTATTTTAGTGTGGACTAGTCTTAAGAATGTTTTTTACAAATGTTTAACAGCTTTACAGCCATCATGCAAGAGAGCATCAGAGCAAGCCCAGCAATGGTAACAAAACTCCGTGCCACATTCCTTAAGGTAAACCTCTTCACTGTGGTTTTCTTGAAGAGATCCTTAGTGCATGCTTTGCCATTTTTCTGGTTTGTTTACATGTCCAAATGTTAATGTGAACGAAAAACTTACATACCTCTTTCTTTTTTCTTTCTTTCTTTCAATCTAACAGCTGGCCTCTGCTCTTGACTTGCCACTGTTGCGTATAAACCAGGCCAACAGCCCTGACCTGCTCAGTGTGTCCCAGTTCTACTCTGGAGAGCTGGTGGCCTATGTCAGAAAAGTGAGTAGAGGGTGTGTTAGGCCTGGGATTTTCCAAGCAGAATGTCTGATTTTGAACACAGAATCTGCCTGTGTTGGCCCAGCACTGCTGTGATGTATACTCATGACTGTAGACTGTTGTATGTACTGTCACTGTGTGAGTATCAATAACCTGCAGTATTTTACTCTGAAACTGTGCCTGGTTTTGACATAGGGACAGTGGTGGCGTAGTGGTAAGGAACCTGGCTAGCATGCTAGTAGCCTGGAAATTGTGGGTCCAAATCCCGACTGCCATTGTTGTGCCCTTGAGAAAGGCACTTAAAGTTTCTCTAGGGAAGACTGGTCCTGATATAGTTGATAGTTGACAAATGTAAGTCGCTTTGGATAAATGAATGTAATAAGATTTCTGAATATCTGTGTAACTGATTTATAAACAACCTTCTTGCAGGTTCTGCAGATCATTCCGGAAAGCATGTTCACATCCCTTGCCAAAATCATTAAGCTGCAGATCCATGACATTGTGGAAGTGCCAACACGTCTGGATAAGGACAAACTAAAAGACTACGCCCAGCTAGGGGCCCGTTATGAGGTAAGGAACACAGAGAGAACACCCTGAATGACTGCACTGAGTTCTTGTGTGCATAGCATGAAGTAGACATTAAAGCAGTACCAGGCAAGCCTGCTTTTTGTTTTTTGTTTTTTCTTTTTTGTTTTTTTTTTTTACCTCCTGAGCTCCCCCTACAGACGCAGATTTTTTTTAGAAAAATAGCAATAACATTGTACATTCTCATCAATCCATGTGGATTTGTTTGTAAACCAAAACATAGGAACCAGCAATGATCAGTTTCATGGAGTTATGTTGACTGACAAGATAATAAATGCGATTTCAGTTTCATTAAGTTTTGCTTACATTTCAGCAGCTTGGCGATGAGAACCTGGAAGTGCCTATAACTGCACTAGGGAATTGCTAGATGGCCCTCCATTCATCCCGTAATGAGCCATTTCACCATTGTAGTGACTATGAAACTGTTAAATTAACCTGAAAACAGCGTCAAATGTTGCCTGGTGCTGCTTTAAATGAGAAATCTGGTGAGATTCAATCCATGGCCCTACAGTCCTGTCTGTAGAAAAAAGAAGGAGAAAACTTTGACCGAATAGTAACCAGCATCTAAGATTAACTGAATGGGGCACAGGAAAATGAAACTTAAAATTAGGGTTAAAAAAGGGCTGTGAATTGATTAATACTGAATTTCTGCTAGAAGTCATGACTTAAATCAAAGGTGTGTAGATCTCTGGCAGTGTGATGTTATTCCAATATCATTATACAGTCAAACCCCATGTCTGTGCTTGTACAATAAGTAATAAGGATGAACTGAACACTTCTCATTCTTTCTGGTGATCTTAACACTGGTGACCTTTATCTCTACAGGTTGCCAAACTCACCCACGCCATTTCTGTATTCACAGAGGGCATTTTGATGATGAAGACAACATTGGTTGGCATTATCAAGGTGAAAGGACCTGTTAACAAAATCTCAAATTTGTATATAGCTCTCATCACCTTATTTTTTAATAGCAATAGCTGTTAAATAACAATAGCAAAATACCAGTTGCGTATTTCCACCATTGCAGTCTTTTAGACATTTTTGTCTTCTCCCAGGTGGATCCTAAGCAGCTCTTGGAAGATGGTATCAGGAAAGAGCTTGTGAGGCGTGTGGCTTATTCCCTCCACAAAGGTCTTATCTTCAACCCTAAAGCCAAGGTGAACGTCTGATTCTTCGTCTGCCCCTCATAGGTTTTTCCTCCTTTCATGTGTTTTCTGTGTCATGTAATAAATGTGGCACACCCCATAAACTGAAACAAAATACCATATGCAATATTTTTTGGGAGCTCACAATACTGACTTTTTCTTCCAGTATGTGGATTGCTCATCAAAAGCTTGCTGATTTCTTCATCATGACTTAATGGAATGATTTAATTTTTTGTGTATTGGAAGGCTTTCTCAGGGCCCGTACTAAGAGGGTAAGATTAACTTTCCTGTGTGTGATTCATTTATTCTTCTACCTCACGCATCATCAGCCCAGCGAGCTGATGCCCAAACTGAAGGACATGGCTGCCACCATGGATGGATTCTACCGCTCATTTGAGTACATCCAGGACTATGTCAGCATCTATGGCCTGAAGATCTGGCAGGAAGAGGTGTCTCGAATCATCAACTACAATGTAGAGCAGGAGTGCAACAGCTTCCTCAGGACAAAGGTTAGACTACTCAACTTGTGCATATATGTCAAAGCCAAAAAATTTGAAGTTGGCTGTAAATGAATAGACATTTCCATAGCAAAGACTCTAAAATGCAGGTTGAGAAATCAAATACAGATCACCCAATATTCAGTGATGCTACCCTCTTACAACTTTTCATGTTGTGTACCAGTAGCACTGATGCTACCGCTGATGTTGATGTTATTCTTGTTCTATTGAAAATCTGAGCAGTGATTGTAACAGTATGTTATTTGTGGTTGTCATTGAGACATGCTTATGTTTTCCACCCTCCCAGATCCAGGATTGGCAGAGCGTGTATCAGTCAACACACATCCCAATTCCTAAGTATCCCCCTGTGGACGAATCTGCCACTTTCATTGGACGGCTGTGCAGGGAGATCCTCCGCATAACAGACCCCAAGTATGCATACTTCCAGCCACTTAGAATAGGAAGAACAGCTTTAGCTCCACACTTACATTGAATGTGTTTAACCGTGCAAAAAGTTTGCTTTTTTGGGTCTTCTACAGAGGGTAGTTGCTTTTAGCAAGTTTTGGAATCGTTTGTGTCTTTTCAGAGTGACAAGTTACATTGACCAGATGAATACATGGTACGACCTGAAAACTCACCAGGAGGTGACCAATAACAGGCTGTTCTCTGAGATTCAAGATACTCTGGGGACTTTTGGCCTGAACGGCCTTGATCGGCTCCTCTGCTTCATGATCGTGAAGGAGCTACAGGTAAACCTTTTTTATTCTCTGTTATTCAAAGAATCCTACAGGACTTGTTATTTATCACTATACAAAGGGTTGGGAACCCTCAGCTCCCGGGCCACATGCAGCCCTCTAGCGCTCCCCATATGCCCCTTTACCTCAGAAAGAAGATTAAATAACAGTAAACATAAATAAATATTTTATGGGTTTTATTTTTCCTTTGATTGTTATAGGCTTAAAGTAAACCATCAAGTTGCAAAAAATGCGTAGCCTATACATGACCTGAAATGTTTTTTCTCTGAAGTGTATGGCAGGTTACATCCTGGCAGCGCATATTTGAATCTCCTTCTCAGACTCGGTGATAAAGGACAAGTGCTGAAATGGTTTATTGCTTGTGTAGAAGTCAATAGAAGTCAAAGGCCAGTTGGAAGATCCTAATTGGGATAGAGTTGCACTTCATAATCGATAAAATAATCTTATAATCTAATCTAAATTCGTTAAACACAAACCGCACCAAGGAGCGCACAGCTGCTGGAGTAGTCAGTATGCGGTTTGAGTGCAAGGTGTAAGCTATTTCTCCACTTTGGCTAAAGATCTAAACTTTCTCACCCTCTCTGAGTGAGTTCAGGGGAAAAAGAATAGGCTTATCAGATATTGTCATTGGAATAAAAAAAAATGTTTGTGCAGATTCTGCGAGTTGCACAATGCTCGATATAATAACATCTAATGTTTAACACAGATCTCCTAGAAAAGGGTTGCACAGCTGTAGGAGTAGTCTGTAGGCTATGCTTTTAAGCGCAAGGTGTTATCATCTCCCAGTGTTATCATTTCAAAGTTGCTTATGTTTTATTTACAAAAAAAGGGTTAAGCTATTTTCTATTTTATGGTGTGGTGATATTAATTTCATTTGCATAAATGTGAACTGAAACTGCAGAGACTTGCTAGGCCATCCCATTTCAACTTAAATCCCATTTCAACAAGTTCCGTGTCATGTTGAATAGCCTATATCACAACAAAAAAAATAGCTTTTTTTCTGTATAGCAGGCTTGGGTGACTATTTCAATAGATTACAAGATTAAGTAGCAAAATATTCAAAGAACAGGAAACTGAGTTGGTAACTCCATGTTTTAAATAGTTTTTTTTGTTTTTTTTTTTTAAATGTGGCAAAGAAATTACTGCAGTTGTCAGTTTACTGGGCATTTTTGATACTGCTTAATATCAAATGACTTTCTTTGACCCAACATTGTTTTGACTTTAGAATTTCCTGACGGTGCTTCAAAAGACCATCCTCAGGGACAAGGTGTTGGTTGATGTGTTTAAAGCCCTATTGACTGCCGTTAACCCTGTCAAAGGCATTGTGGGTAGGTACAGCTAAATTACAGCAACTGCTGTTTTATTTATTGGGGCTGTTTTCTTTCATGTTAATTGTTGTTTGCTTCTTTTCAGCCAATGCTAGCAAAGTATACGCTAATGCCATGGCTAAGACTCAGAAGATCTGGCCGGCGTATTTGGAATCAATAATGAAGGTATTACAAACAGTTCAACTGAAACCACTCTCCCTTAAATAACAGTTGAACAAAAAGAAGAAAATGAGTTTTGAAGAGTTTTACATACAGTATGTTTATTACAGACCACACATGTAATCATCATGTCCTTCTTCAGGTGGGTCAGATGCAGATTCTGAGGCAGCAGATTGCTAATGAGCTGAACTATTCCTGTAAGTTTGACTCCAAGCACCTCGCCGCCGCTCTGGAAAACCTCAACAAGTACGTCATGTTGCTCTCTCCTCTTCATCTCTTTGCACCTGCGTGTGGCACTTAGTCGAAAAAAGTTACAGTATCTACTTTTTATTTATTGTTTTTTAATATTGCTGTATTTTATTTATACTGGAACAGAATCTGCAGTGGGAATTGTACTTGCCCGACACTTTTGCACTAGGGTTACCATAGCGTCCGCTTGGTATGCCACACTTGGTATTCCACACTTGGTATTCCACACTAAACAACTTAGTACCCTAAATGGCAGAATTAGATTTTTTGTCTATCTCTGGGATCTCTGTATTTTTGTAATGTATGTATGTCATGTGTATGCCATGTTGTGGAAGTTTAAGGATACCAGAATTTCCTATGAGATAATAAAAATATCTATCTATCGTAACTATTTATGAATAGCATAGGTGTGTGTGTGTGTGTGTGTGTGTGTGTGTGTGTGTGTGTGAGAGACTGACTATTATTTGACCATTTCTGTGCATCATTTCTGCCTGCTATAGGTCTTTATTGGCGGATATTGAGGCTCACTACCAGGACCCTTCTCTGCCATACCCTAAGGAGGATAATACACTTCTGTACGAGATTACTGCTTACCTGGAGGCCGCAGGGATTCACAATCCTCTCAACAAAGTTAGTCCTTCAAATCAGCTGCTTTTAAATCACATGTATCAGTGTTAATTATATCAGGACTCACTCCAAGACATCATACTTAGATTAGATACGAAACAGCTTAAAAATGTCAGACTGATGTTATAGATTAGTCACCTAATCATGTTGATACTTATGAATGTGATGACATCTGTAACGAAAGTTCATGTTGATTCCCAGATCTACATCACAACCAAGCGCTTGCCTTACTTCCCCATTGTGAACTTCCTTTTCCTTATCGCTCAGCTCCCCAAGCTCCAGTACACCAAAAACCAAGGTTGGGATCTCGCACAAAAATAGACACAGCTTTTGAGTTTCATTAACAAACATTGAAAGTATTACAATTCTTGATATTATATGTGAGGAAAAGTAACTATAATAAGCTCAAAGATGTGATACTAATTTGAATGTATTTAATAATATTGAGCTTGAATCTGAATAGGTATGTATATGGAATGTAGACTATCTGGAGTGTGTATTATCTGGAGTGAATTAACCCCTAGCCCTATGCTTTGACTTTGCCACGTGCTGTCGGACGGTATGAGAACGACAACATTTAGTATAAGGTAGACCAAGGAGAAAAACAGCAGCCAACTAACTAAAGGTTAACTAAAGCTGCTAACTGATGAGGGCAAGGAAGTTTCGTTATCCTTTGCCCCATCAGTTAGCATAATCTGCCAGTTCGCAAATTTGGTCTACATTTTACCGAATGTTGTCGCTCTTAAATCCATCAACGGCACTCTGCAGCTTCAAAGAACCGATATGACTCCGGATTCTCCCTTAAATAAATGGCAGAACTTACACATCTGCCCATCCTTTCTGCAGGAATGACTTGCCGGAAGGTAGCAGATGCTGTGGACTGGCCCCCACTAGTGCTTGGGCTGCTCACCCTACTGAAGCAGTTCCACTCCAGATACACAGAACAGTTCCTGGCACTGATTGGCCAGTTTATTCGCTCCATCATGGAGCAGTGCACTAGGTACAGTATTATTGTCTCTTGTTGTCATTGTAGTTTTTTGATGGAATATGGAAGGTGGTAGGCTGAGCCAAATCCTATTGCAGACAAAGCATCATTAGGGCTCAGCGAAACCTGGCTAGGCATAAAGGTGTTTCCAAGTGACCATTAAGTATAAGCATATACCCTTTTTGTTCTTGTGAGGGAAATTGTGAATTAATGACACACAAACTGTGAACTGTGAATTAATGACACACAAAGCACACAGACAGCCTGCTGCTGAAGCGACTGGGGAGCAGTGAGGGGTTAGGTGTGATGTTCAATCACTTCCTTGCCCACAGTTTTCCTTCTGGTCAAGGATTGAACCAGCCATCCTTCAGTTACAAGTCCGAGAACCTAACCAGTAGGCCGTGGACTGCCCCACTGCTGACTGTTGTCGATTGCCAAAACATACAGAATAAATAGAATGCATAAAAACAAACAAAGCAAAAAAACACACAGTATGAACATGCCACAGTTCTGACAACTGATTTGGATTTACAGCCAGAAGATTCCAGACATGCCTTCAGATGTAGTGGGTGCTCTGATGTTTCTGGAAGACTATGTTCGCTACACAAAATTGCCTCGCAAGGTGGGACTTTTGGCATCAGACTGTTTTATCCTGCATTGAATGCACATTAAAATGCCATGTTAATGATTAAATTTAAAATGACCTTGGGTTAGTGATGGGGGTGGGGAGAGAATGTCTTTTTTTTTTTTTTTTTTTGGTAGGAGGAAGTTTGGTCAATAAAGTGTATGATCTCAGTTGTGTTTTATTATTTTTCAGGTGGCTGAAGCACATGTCCCAAGCTTCATTTTTGATGAATTCCGGACTGTGATGTGATTTCTATATAACTTAATCTTCATGCCAGCAGAATTTGTCATTTCATTCAGTCAAGGATACAAATCCTGTCCTCACATTTTGCCTTGTCAATGTCTTGAATTGCTAATTAAATCATGTATTGTTATGTCTTTTTTTAACAAGTAGATTTTCTTTGGAAATACTGTGTTGTCATTAAATGATAAATGCCAACTATTTTAAATAAATCGTGTTGTACATAAGTTTCGTCCTGTCGGTTCGTCTGTTAAAGCGTAGGTCTTTTATTTTGAAATGTTGTCAAACAACACGGAAATTAGCTAGGACGCCAGGCGGCAGTTAGGTATTCAACTTGCACAGCGTTTCAAAACAGTCGAGGTTAAACTGCTAGTTTATTTTTGCAAACTCTTGACTTACATCTAATAGCGGTAACGCTGAGGCACCGAGCAGGTGCTGTAAGATTACAGCTTGGAGTTATTGGCTGTGGTATAACCCTCTGGCATAACTTAATGCACTGATAAATACAGATAGCTAGGTTGTAGTAGGCTAGCTAACGTTACTCTAGTGCACTTACAAGTGTGCAGGGAGCCTGTGAAGAAAGAACGAACAGCACATTTCAGTCACCGCTAAATATTGTTAATTACAGCAGGTAAACCACGTAGGCCGACATGACCTCGCTCAGCGCAGTGAATTCAGCGCTTGCGAGTTTGAAAACATGTCAAACAGACATTGGCACAGGGATGGATATTGTGACAGAGGTCGCCTTGGATCTTCTCGAGTGCGAAGGTAAATGATCGACACTTCAGATGAACCTTCTTAGGAACTCCAGAGTGTTCCTCTGCCTTGTCCCAAGCGTTTCTGTGTTCTTTCACGCAGGTAATGCTGATAACCCAAACCTGAAAAGACTCGAAGAAATGATGTTGGAATGTGCCAAACTTGACAGAGAGATCGACTGTTTTGTGGAAGTAGTTGATAGACTGACTGCACAGGTATGCTATATTTTGTGTTTTTGATTGTATAGGCTAGTTATCATCACAGTTATTAAACTAAAGGTGGCAATATGTTTTAAATTATACCCCTTGTCACAAGACATCACCATGTCCTTATAGTTAGACTATTTGGTTGGTTTTATCTCTATACCTTTGTGCTCCGCCTCTCCCTCTGTTTTACTAGGCGAGGCAGGACCCAGAGGCCCTGGTTGCCCTGAGCAACTCAGTGACAACTGAATTTGCCAGGTTGATGGAGGGGGCGTCTGAAGCTGACTTGAATCGACACGCCAAGGTGGTTGCTTTTAAGGACAGCATTCAGAACTCTCTGCCAGAAGGTGAGTTCACTCACTGCATGGGGAAAAAAACAGTTGTCAGTCATTAAAAGTTGACATCTCAGAGAAGAGAGGGCATCTCACTGGAGCAATGTCATTACAAGTTAAGGTAAAGGAGGTGCGCAGGTGTGTTATTTTTTGGACCAATTCAGAGACTATGCAGTGTTTCCATTTTCAGACCAGTCCATTGCTTCGTATACAGCACGGATTGACTGTTGGTTTGAAAAGGTCAGCCTGAAATTAGCCCCAGACTCAGACAGCTCACCCACAAAGTTGGCGAGGATTATCTGAACAGAGGCATACTTCTGTTAAAGTAGACAAAGCGGTTAGTGCTACTTTCAATGGGGTTTCTGCAGCTTACAAACCAGCTGGTGTTTACAGCATTGTTTTCAAACGTTAACACCAGAGAGGTGTTCCAAATAATACAGGTGGTTTAGTGTCAAACTTGGAAAAGGTAGGACGGAGATAGTGGTAAACCTAATAGAACAGCCTGGATTCACGTCATCTAGCTTAATTAGCCCAGGTTTAATATACCTGAGTACAGGGTGGGCCACTAGTCTTATAGTAGTACATGATGCTCCATCAGTGGGACTGGAAATGTTGGGGTCAGATATGTCTTTCAGATGAATAAAAATCAAACTCCAGGGAGTTGTTATTGACACCTAGGACAAAAAAATCACTCTCTCTTTAAGTAAAAACCACATATTTGTTTCCAGAGCATAGACGACTAAACCGACTAAACATATTTTTGACCACAAAGCCCTCACCAGGGCCTGCGTGGCTTTCAGACTGTAGGCTTCCATCTGCTTTTGTTATTTGACCATCCATTTGAACCATCTGCAGTGTTGCCGCCTCAGCAGTACACAAAAGGTCTGGGGAGGTGCTGTCATGCAGGGTGCTCATCGGGAGGGGGCTCTCACTGGGAGGGCTCCCTGTCTGGGCCTGTGAATGGATGTGGGGAGAATAAATCTGTAAAGATCTGTAAAAGACTCTCAGGAATGGATGTGTCAAGATTTTTCCTCTCCTCCACAATCAATGAATTGAGCCTATTCTATATAACTCCATTTTCTGAGTCTGAAATGGAGCTCCTGACATGGCTGCTTGAGATCTGACGAACCTCACATCTCAATTCCAAGGCAAAAAAATGACTGAACAATTATAACAATGCATGTTATGCATATCCTTAGACAAGTCAATAGGTTCATCACATTCCTCTATGTGTTGGGGGTGGGAATCGAGAACTGGGTATCAAGAATATAATGTGTAATCTGACCTGATCAATTCCTCTTAGTTGTGGTGGGATGTTTTTGAGATTTTAGGCTCTTCTGAAAGTGGAACTGAAATAGACAACACAGTCTACATGGTTTACCTTATGCTAATAAGGCCACCGCAGTAATATAGGCTACATTATAGTATCATGTGTTAATACTGAAAACCTGTGTAGACTACCTGCTCTACTGTAATGAATTGATGAGAAAACCAGACCGATAAGCGTCGACAATGGCATCAGTGTTGACAAAATCAGTCCCTTCCCCCCTCCTATCTACTGTATGTGTGTGTGTATGTGTTTTGTAGCTAGGCAAGCAGAGAATGAAGCTGAGGAATTGGATGAGGATATTGCTCTCACTCAAAGCCAGTTCAACTTCACCTGTCCTCTAACTCAGGTGAGTCTTCAACACCCTCCACCCCAATAAACCACTTTAACAACCACCATTACAGTAATGATTATAAATACATTGCATTATACTGATGTGCTGTCATGCCCTCCCTCACGTGGTTACAGTTGTGTTTATATTTATATATATATTTGTTGAAAATGGTTGATGGTTTCCAGTATGCCCAGTTCATTGACCAATTGTGTTTAATAATTGTGATTCATTAATCATGATGACTAATATTGACCAAAATAATCATTATTATTCTAATATGCCATTAGATTTGTCATTGTGGGGCTGTCTCAGTACTAATTCAGTCAATGATTCCCTAATTAGTCATTGATACAGAGATGGCCATGTGAGTAGCCGGAGACTGTAGGAGACTAATAGCGTCCTGAGTCGTGACACCTGGTGCACCTCTTATGCCCCAGGTTGAAATGGTGAATCCAGTGAAGAATAAGAAGTGCCAGCACTACTATGATCATGAGGCAGCCTTGAGTATGATCAAAACCAAGGAGAAGAGTGGAAAGAAGTTCAGGTTGGTTTGCACCTCGAGCTCTGAATATCACAGTAAATAATCAACCCGACAGTCGTTAGCTGGATTTCCAGTCAACATGTTCACATTTCACATTTGCATTAACAAAAATTCGACTCAAGTGCTTGTTGCCATCAACTGTGTAATGCAAATAAAATATGAACATGTCTTATTCGCATCAAGAGTTAATCCAGCCCCCTCAAGCAAAATTTATATTCGTATTAGGGGACTGATACGAATTTGTAGTGGTTTCCATCCAAGGATATCTTATTCGTATAACTTAAATGCACATTAACCAGTTGAGTGGAAACTCAGCTAATGCTGCCTAATAATTATGCCTAATGACATTTAGTGTTTAGAGTACTGAATGCCTTTATGTCTTTAGTAATGGCTCATCATTGATACCAGAGCTTTAATTTATATAGAAGTGTTGGAGAGAGTGTGTTTGCATTTGAGTGCTTTAGAAGTGATCACCTCATCTGCTTGTTCAACAGGTGTCCTGTCATTGGCTGTGACAACAAAGACGTGAAGCCTGCGGACCTGGTGCAGGACCCCATCATGAAGAGGAAAATCCAGACCCACAAGAGACAAAATGCAAAGAAATAATCTCTCTCATTTGGTTCAGGTGTTTGTGTTTTGTAATAATATACATGAATTGTATTGTTTGATTGCACACATTTTTTTAATAAATATTTTTGACTCATTTACAGTACAAGATAAGATCTATATGTCACTTCCTCAGCTACTAAGCTGAATCCCTTTGTGTATGTATTCACACAGTAGATCATTTTAACCTGAGTGATAGCCCAGAGTACTTCCAACCATAGCCCCGTTCAAACTCACCGAGTGCTGTGGGTAGGAAGAAGAATGACAGAATTTGGCATAATGCAGACAAAAAGCAAACTTTTAGATTACGCTAACTGAATGGAGCTATGGGGAAATGAAATTAAAAGTGCAGAGCTTAGGGACCTATTCAGTTAGCATAAGTTCACTATTTGGCCTACGCTGCACTCAGCGAGTTTGGCCAATAGGGTTATGGTTGGAAGTACTTTATAATCATGCGGATCCAGTAAGGAAATAGAAAGTTTTGTGTTCCCTGGATCCACGTTGACACTACTTAAGAAAGGCATGATAGAGGTTAGTCTCAGACGTATGATCTAATTCCAGGGAAACAAAACCAAACTTAGGTGTGAGGGCCAGCAGCTGCACACACTTCACTCAACTGATGAGCATTGTTACATTTACTTCAACTCCACAATGCTTTTTGGGGTTTTTTTCTGATATTTTTGTCCAAAGTGACCTACAAGACAAACACTAAATTACTAGTTAAGTGAAATGTTAAATCAAAGTCAAAGCATAAACAGAAACTTTTAAAATCAAACTGATATAACTGATAAAAGAATTATAATCATGTGTCTGTGAAGAGAGCAAAACTTTTCGATGTGCACTTAATCATGCAGCACATTTTGTGTAATAGGATGATTACATGGTTCTGAACTAGCCTTGCATGAAATAATTTTTGTCTCGTGTTATACAAAGCTGGGTTTTCAAAGATATTTTATTCTTTGAATGCACCACAAGGGGGCAGTCTTCCAATTTGTGTGGCAATATCTAAAAAATGAAATGATAACAAAAGTTTTTATTTACTAATGATTACAACTTGTGAAACGTGCTCTGTGAGTGATCAACACAGCATGCGTACAATTTCTGTTGGTGAACTTAATGTCATTGCCAACATTTTGGGTTGTACACCAACATTGATCATCAGAGAGGAAATTTCATTAGGGCAATAATTTACTTGTTATGCTTTGAGTGACTTGGAACCATATGGATGGGTTCCCTTTGTCTCTCCGAAAGCTTTTAATATTCGCAAGGAAATGGCATTTATCATGCGTCGACTCAACAGCCTGCCGAAATTGTTCCCGTCAGGGTGTCTCTCTTCATCAACCCTCATCGTGTTTTATGATAATGAGTTTTCAGGGCGGAAGAGCCCAACAGGGTTTAATATCTCCCTCTTCACTGGCTTGAGAACGGAAGTTCCCTTTAAAACTCTGATGACTAAAAATGCCCCCAGCATCACAAGTCATTCTCAGCTGGCCAGATGGTTCTTTTTCAGCATGCGAACGATGGAATTGGCCCGGTATGTTAAATTTGTAATGAGCTGACAGGAGACAGATTTTGGCGTGATGCAGAAGATCGGCTCACATGGGCACGAAGACAATCTTGACAGGACAACAGCCCCTCACAGCCATAAATTTAACTGGGCTGAGTGGCTGATGAATTACGTCCACGCCAGTCAGTGAATCATGCTCAGGCAGAAGCCCAAGGCCAGTGCTCCCAAAATATTATGGAAATGTCTGCAGACTCCTGCTAAAACATCACTTCCATCCAGCTGGCTGACTGGTGAAAATAAACATGGGCAAAGTAATGTTTTTCTTTTCATGGTATTGTCTTTGTGACAAATAGGTCCATTCACTACTGAGCAATCACTGGTCTAATTTGGCAAACTAAGGAGGTAATTTCACCTGTCAAAATGCCAGTTTTGTGTGTGTGTGTAACTGTCTTTCTCAAAGCCTGTACCAAGGCAGAGAACAGACAGGATCATCACTCACAAAAGCATACTTATGTGCCCTTTCACCTTATAATACTAGTGCTTCGCCCATGGAACCTACACCAACCACCACACATGTATTCTGGAACTATAACTTTAAGGGACCATGTTGTGCTATGTTGCCTAACTACTGTGATCAACCTAAAACTGAAATGGAAAGTTCTCTTACTAAGTTCATCAGAATCACACTAAAAGCCAGAGGTGCAACAGGCACTTAAGCTGACTGTGTCAAACACACTCATCGGTGAAGATCTGTTGTTTTAATTAAGCAAATCTGAAATCAATTGCAGCGCCTCAATTAAATGCAGGCAAGTTTGTGTGTGTATGTGTCGCCTCAGGCATCTGGACTGCCACAGTCTGCCACTGGGAACCAGGGAGAATCAGACAAGCAGACAGCCACTTGGTCCGTAGCGTTTGACTAAGCATTTAAAGTCTCTGGAGGGCAGGACTGTTGGAGTCAGATGGGCTGAGCAAAGGAGAGGACATCAAAAAAGGAAGTGCAGAGGCCTTTTGGCATTCAGTTCAGTTTTGCTCAGGCTGGTTGATTTAACCTGTTAAAGCCAATGTTCGTATCCAACACCTTGAATGGCTACTGAAATGAATCACTGAGTAGGCATGCAGTATATGCTTTTGACATTTGCAACATAGTAAAAACAGGGTAATATTTACTTGAGGGTGTTAATATGAAAGTGGCATAAGCCTGTCACTAACATGACATAACATGCATCATAAACATCAATGACACTTTTTTAATGTTAATCATGACTGCTGTAAATAAGTGTCATTTGGTTTTTGTAATGCAAAGTTGATACTGTTTGGGATGTAGTCTATTCTTTATTATCATTATTATTATTATTATTATTATTATTATTATTATTATTATTATTGTTGTTGTTGTTGTTGTTGTTGTTGTTGTTGTTGTTGTTGTTGTTGTTGTTGTTATTATTAATAATAATAATAATAATAATAATAATAATAATAATAATAATAAATGGTAATTATTGTTCATGATGCGAGTCGCATCATTGTTATGACAGGCTTGTGTTAGTCTTATGTCAACAGGCCTCAAGTAAAGTGTAGCCAAGAAGCATGTGTGTGTATGTGTGAGTGAGAGAGAAATTGTAACAAGACACTGAATAGATTTGTGTGTACTAAAAAGGAGAAAAAAAGCCCTGGAGAAGCAAGCATTCATGCTGTTAGTTGAACCAAAATGGTTCCTTTCATCTGGAACTCACTGTGAGCCCTCTTTGTCCATGGGGTACAGAGATAAACAAAGAGCACTCTGAGATCATGCTTAGGTGAACCTAATCTTTTAATAATCTTACAACTTGTTTTTATTCAAGAGGACCTCAGGACAGCTGTGGCACTTGCTCATGCTAGCCTTTTTGGGCTAAGCTAGGCTAATCAGACGACCTAAAAATAAAATCAGATCATAGCTGCTGCTGCACTTCTTATATATACGGTATATATACAGCATATATATATATATATATATATATAGAGAGAGAGAGAGAGAGAGAGAGAGAAGAGAGAGAGACTGTATATAGACATAGATCTTCATATACAGCATACTTGTAGATTCATCCCACAATTTGCCATGTAATTACTTTCCCCAAAGGATCCTTGGAGGTAAGTTTTGTGAGTGTGTGTAGGCTGTATGTTTGTGTGTGTGTAATAGCACCATCAAAGGCATGTCAGGCCATTAAAACACCTCCTGTAACATTACTTGAGCCTGGCCTTCTCATACACAAGTCAGGGTATTCAAAAAGAGGCATTGTTTACACTTTTGAGAATGTGTACGCACTTCTTCAAGCATGAATAAAGCCTCTGTGCCTTATCCCGGTAAATTCCAGTGGAGATTGTGATCACATAAAAAAAGCTTAAGTGTTGGTCCCAGGTAGTGAGAGGTCAGTGCAACTGGCTTTATTTATTTATTTATTTATTCATCTAGTTATTTATTTATTTCCCCCATAATATACTATGGCTCACAGATCATAAGGCTTTGTCATAAGGTTGTATATCTTACACTTCCAGATACATCCAGTTGTGTCTTCTATCCAGTAGTAACATGGTTTACGTTTTTGGAAAGCATGTATGAAAAGAGGTAGAGTGTCTGGCTGCTTCTTATTACTATATCTTAGACTTTAAGTTACAGTAAGTGTGTGATTTGTTTGTGTGTGCTATATGTGTTTATGCCTGTGTGTAGGAGTACTTGTGTGTTCATTGAAGAGTACTCTCAGTTCCTGACCTTCACCTAGATTGTTATTGTTTCCAACTTAATGTTTTCCAGAATTCTTTCCCAATATTGTTGATAAGGCTCCTCTTATTGTTAAGATCTAAAGATGTTGAAAGCCAAGACATATTTCATCCTGTATCGCAGAATTTTATTTGCAAAGTGAATTTATTCTCCATTACCAAACCAATCAGGTAAACTTTCTCTGTGTCATCTGCCAAAATTAGTTAACAACAGGTGAGGTGCTTTACAGGCACCTTCCAAGTTAATGGAGCAAGGCCCTTTTTTATGCCTGTTGAGTGCAGTTAAGTACTTTATGTTTTCCTCTACATTGTTAAGCATGTTTGTGTCAGGGCTGGAATGTGGACATATACATCAAGAATACTGTGTGTGAGAGAGAAAGTGTGTATATATATATATAGATATGTGTGTGTGTGTGTGTGTGTGTATGTGTGTGTGTGTGTGCGTGTGTGTGTGTCTTTGCATGTATGTTCTTATGGGCACTCTTGCTCAGAGAGTATCAGAGTACTCTCAGTTCCTGACCTTCACCTAGATTGTTATTGTTTGACGTGCACTCGTACCATCCAGAAATCTCTCCTCCTCCACACTCCCTTTGCTTCCCCTTTCTGGTATTTGGCAGCTCCCAACTCCCATCACATTCTTGGTTTCCTCAGTTGATCGTTGTTGTTACTGTTGCTTAATCTTTTTTCTTTTCATTCTTGGACAGTCTTTAGTTCTGAGGGTAGTCAGCAGAATGCCCAGCTTTGACACAGAGGCACTCTATGAGGGCTAGAGCCCCTTTCCCCTCCTGACTGCACCTCACCGTGAGAGGGGAAATTACCTTGGCAGTAATTACCTGGCAGTCAAAGATTTGAAGTAGAGGTTTGACGCAGCTCGAGAAATAAAAGGGGCTGAGGATGATGAGGAAGGCTAAAAAGGACACGGTGGAGGGGAGGGGTGTGTGTATGTGTGTGTAGGGGGGTTTGTTTCTGACTTCAAAGAAACAAACTGAAAAGTGAGAGAAAGCCATAGTGTGGATTATATACTATTGACGTATTTCAAGACATCATACCGAACAAACAAAACAAACTGGTCCAACAAACTGGTTCAGGCTCACAAAAACAGCTTTTATATTTCAGGAGCTCCAATATTTATTTATTCTTCATCATCATCACATCATCATCTTCTTCCTACACCTCTTTTATCGCTAGCTGTCCAAAAATCAAGTCAGAAATGGATCCCATTGTTTATTTTTTCTTCATCATCGAAATCTTCTTCCTCCTCCTCCTCCTCCTCTTCTTCTTCCTTTTGCATTTTGCCCCCTGCAGTCACCTTCAGAGAAGTGGTTGTGGGTGTGATGTTCCTGTCACTGACTTCCACACGATTGTCACAGCAGGCTTTTGACTGGCGAATCATTCAACAAATGATTCCCCCCACGTAGCACCATGATTCAGCACAGCCACGCTGCCATGAAGCCACAGGCGGTGTGCACTCAAGCAGAATGAGGTAGTTTACATGTGGCAGAAACTGGTGGTAGGATAGGGTTCGCAGTAGCTCCACTATAGGACTGATTAAGAATGAGACAGAGCTGAAAAAATTTCAAGGGTGAAGAAAAGTGTCAGAAAATAAAACATTAAACACTAAAGAAATTGACGAGCCTGACAAATAAATGTATTAATGTAATCACACGAAGCACTCTTTGTTTGAATGGCTAGTTTCTCTACAGAGAAGCACACAGCCTGTAAGAAGCCTTCAAGAAAGGTAGGCCTACATGGTGGAAAGCAGAAACTCAGCTTATAGCAGGAAAAACCCAGCCTTGCGGTTAACATCTAACTTTCTGTGAGGTTAGGGGAAGGCAAATTACAGAGATGGGTCACATCCTGTGAGACTTCAGAGAGAATAGCGAGCTCCAGTCACACAGAAAGATTGCAGCAAAGCCTACACCTCTCATACAAACAAACATGCCTTCTCTAATTCATTAAGCACAAGCAGTACAACTAGTCAGCAAAAGATGTTTGTCCTCTCTGAGGTCCGTTTCACTCTACTCACAAAGTGATAGAACCTGTTGGTTAGGGCTACCGTGTAGTAATGTCCTGATGAAACCACTTGAACATGGTGTTCAAGTGGTTTAACAGAGGCCCCAAAATGCCCATGAAAAAAACATGGCTGGCATTATCTTTGAATAGTTTGAATATTTCTCTGTGCAGAGTGGGAATAAAAACAAAAACAACTTCTCGGGTGACAGATCCTACATTTTTCCCTGCTTGAATATTACTGTACCAGACAACCTAACTGGCTCGGCTGCTATGTGGAAAGACATAGCTTTTGCAGATTATTATCATTATTTAACCTACAAATGTTTGTATGAGGAGGTTCTGAACTTGGAATATTCATCTGCCCCTGTCAAACTGGAATGTTGACATTAAAGTAGTAGCTTTGTTTAAACACATGCACATGCACTTGCACAAGCACTCGCTCACTCACACACGCACACACACACACACACACACACACACACACACACAGCCTGTGACCTTTTCCATTGCACATAAGCATTACTTAGTTTAGGAAATTAAGCCCCCCTTAAATCCTGCTGTACACACATTAGTGCTAATACCAAACCTGCAGCTATAATCCCACAATTTGTTCAGCTAGTGGTGATAACATGAGAGGAGCAAGAAGCACAGATCAGGCCACTGTGTCTCGCACTGACAGCATCAGAGCACCTCTCTAAATGCCTCCAATTACAGCAATGTGTGTGTGTGTTTGTATGGCTATGTGTGTGTGTCTGTGTGTGTGTGTGTGTGTGTGAGAGAGAGAGAGAGAGAGAGAGAGAGGTAAGTGTGTTTTGCACAGAAAGCTAATAAATTTATGTTTATCATACCAATTGGTTCTTTGCAGACACATTTATCCAAAGAAAAGTACAATACATAAAACACAAACACAATGTTGGTTATCTCATTAAAGATCTTATACAATTTTTAAAGATCTTTAAAAAAAAAAAACATGGGAAAACAAAATCATCAGGTACTGACTTCTTAATTAGAAATAATTACTTCTTGATTCTTGATGGGCATTTTGTGTAGATGTCATTGTATTTGTGTATCAGAAACCACATCAAGTTGAATGGAGACACTCCAGCTTGCCGCTGAAAAGCTTTGGGTTCCTTTAATTACATTCGGTCCGCTTACCTCCCCGGCCCCCCGCCCAAAAAAGCTCCCTTCATTGCCTGATCTTGACATGTCGATTCGATGGTGTGTCAAATCAAACCTCTCGCTGTACATCCCTGGGCTGTCTGGCGCATATTAAAAAATCTGTCTGCAAGACAGGCCAGCAAGCCATAGCTGTCCTCAGTCACACTGGGAAAGATTAAACCCCAATATTGCTATTATCAAGCCCTGATAGACTCAGAGAGCATGGAAAAGCAGCAAAAAAAACAGGTAGGCCTATGAAGTGGACTTGAATTGAGTGGATCTGAAAGGTCCACAATTCAGTTCAATTTAATTCAATTATATTTATACAGCGCCTTTTACAATAGTATTGTCTCATGGCGCTTCACATCAAGGAGAACCCAAAAGGAACGGGGACAAGGACAAACTCCCTTGCGGTAGTTAGTATAGGAAGAAACCTTGGGCAGATCCATGACTCAAGGGGCCAACTCAACTGCCAGGAGTCATGCAGGAAAAGTACTACAATGGTTATCATGATAAACTACAATTTGTCCATGATTTTAGCTGAGCATCATAATAATTCCAAAATATTGTCCCTCAACATTATATGGTAGTCAAGCCATGGGTGGTTATCAAAAGTTTTGGCTGGACAGTGTAGTAGCAGCAAGGCATAGTGTCAAAGTCAGGGAGTGGGATCAATCATGGGGGTAATATTGGGAGGGTCCAAATTATCAGTTAACCTTCAGGTCAGCATCCACTTCAATCTATATCTCTAGCTTTGAACATTCGTATTACTCTGTTCAGAGAAGTTGGTAGCATTCTACAGCAGCCAAGATGAACCTTTTTCTGTCCTACTCAGACAGACACCAAGCACAAGAAAAGGGTGACAGCTGTCTGAGTTATATTGGTTCTGTACACAAAGCCATTGAAAAGAAACTTCCTTTACATTGTTTATTCAATTAAAGCATATCATATTAGGTACAGAATATAATGTTATATAACAAGTTTATATATGAATGATGCCACGAACAAATGACAGATTTTTAATCAGTACAGTTTACATCAGCGATTCTAGTCACTAACCCTATATGAATGCAGTTAAGATGGTGTAAACTTCATCCAGAATTATGGCAGTGGCAAAGCTGAGCAAAGGTGCTCTGGGTCAGGCTGGACTGTGGTGTGGAGCAGACTGGATGGACCCGGACAGGTTGGGTCATAGAAGTGAGGCGAGGCAAGGCAAGGTAGCCAGACTGAGTCTCGCCCAGAGAGAGATGATTGTGTGTGGCAGGCCATGAGAGAGCAGTGTGGCACTGGGAGTTGGAGCTCCAGGGGGCAGAGAGTGGATGAGGGTGCTGGGGCAGGGGCTTGCCACACGTCACTTCAATGATTTCCAGAGCCAATGAGATGCTGAGAACGGGGTCAAGCGCATTTTTCTTCTTCCTCATCTTCTTCTTTTTCTTCTTCCTCCCTGCCCTGTCACTCTGCCAGACTGATAAGGCTACAGAGCCCTTATTTCAGGAGAGATATATATGTGTGTTAAGAGAGTTAGTTTGTTCCTTACTTTTTCAGTAGCTTTTTTCTCTCTCTCTCTCTGTCTTTTCAGTCTCCTCTCATCACCCTTTTCTCTTCTCTCTTAATGATGATGTTGTTGTTGTTTTTTATGCTGCTTTAGGATTTATCAAAAGGTCACATATGTAGCATATGATCATTATGGGATGCGTGCAACCACATATATAATTTAAACTTCTTAGTGTTATGAATGCATGGATTTTCTCTCCAGCCCACATAACACACACACACACACACACACACACCACCCTGTTCCTTCCTGTCTTCCTGTTTTTTTTCCTTTCATGATCATGTGCTGTGGGCAGGAATAAAGTAATAAGACATCTCGCTATTGAAAGGCTATGGATTTTCTCGTCTCCCCTCCCATGGCTCAGGCTTGGTGCTTTTTAAAGGGTAGAGCGGGACAAAAGGAAGTGGCTCAGCTCCTCCATGGTCGCTCGACTCTCTGCGGGGACATCAGCGGCTCGAGGATGGCAGGGCGTAAATTAGCCCTGCAGGGATGCGGCAGGATCTGAGCCATCTACCGCCATCGCCTGGAGCAGGGGACTAAGGGTAGTGGTGGGGGTAGGTGTCTGTCTGTGTGAGTGTGAGTGTGTGTGTTGGGAGAGGATTAGATCCCAGACGTTACAAAGGGTGGGTTTTGGGGTGTTTGTGTGTGTGTGTGTGTGGGGGGTGGGTGGAATGGAGATGGAGAGGGTGTAGTTTTGACACTGGGGCTTGGGGTGGGGGGGGATTCATTGTTCAAGTCACTCATGCTGGGTGAAAGAGTGGAAGATGATCATAGCGTAGATTAAGGAAAGTGCCCCATGTACCCAGCAGGGGGGCGCCCTGGGCAGGCATGGATATCATGACTGATTGGCTTTGGGATTTCTCTTAGTAATGACTCACAGACCAGTGCCCTACTGATCGGCACACACATGCGCACACACACACACACACACACACACACACATACACACACAGGATCGCCACTGAGTAGACACATCTGTTGGGCTGGAGGCCTCATTTACACAAATTGCCTCTACCTTCTCCCCATCTATGTGCTTGTCTTTACTGTCTGGTCATAAAGTACCCTCAGCTTATTCTATTTACTGTTGTCTCTTTGGCTTTGTTAGTGAGTAGAGAACCATCTGGAGATGGAGCCAGTGTTTGTTAAATACACACTTACTAATGCAAAACAAGGGAGTAGCTAGCCTATAAGGACAGTAAGTCTGTCATGTGTATGTACCCTCTCTCTTGGTAGGGTGACTTGACGACCACAATTTCTGGGTCCCTGATTGATTTTGATGGTCTGTCTCAGGTAAACTACAAGAATTAACCCTTTATCTCCCTTTCTTGAAGCTAAAACATCACTTGTTTAAATTATATTGACTCCAGAAACAGGAATGTCTCCAGTTTCCAAGGCAAATTTAGGGATTGTCATCTCAGAGGTCTGGTCATCTTATCTTTTGGCCTTGACCTTGGCAAACTTGTAACAAAAATGTGTTAAACAGACTTCCAGAGAAGGGCACTAGCTCCTGAGGAGAGCTGACTAGCTCAGAAGGTCAAATCCAAGAACAATGTGTGGCCATCCTTCAGAAGAGAGTAGAGCCTTGTGTTTTATCTGTCAGTTTAAATCTAACAGAGCACTTGCAAACAATGTAGTCTTGGCCGCAGCCTTACGCCATCTTTATTTTATCATGCCTTGTTCTTGGTAAATTGTATGAGGCAACATTTTGGACCGTGGCCATGAACTTGCTTCTGGTGAGGTCAGTGAAGAGATTCAGGAAGGCCTATTCAGTGCTGGTGGAAGGAGGCCATGCAGGGGAGCTGCAGCATCTGTATTTGTTTTGTTTACTTTTCTTTTGTTTTGTTTTTATTGTAATTTATTGTTTTGTTTTTATTTTTTTTTGTTTTGTTTTATTGTTGTGAATGTTGAGGACCTGACAGATTGACCATCTATTAGCATAATGTTTCTTCCCACATATCTTCAGCTTCAGAGCACAGGACACTTAGCCTTGTAAGCACTCATAAGTTACAAGTTCTGTCGTCGTTGCCATTTTGATGTACGTTATTGTGATGTACTTCAAAGCAACATGCTAATTCCTGGGCTAATATTTGTCTTGGCTGACACACACAGGCCTTGAAACCAGCGACTCAGATACAATTTTATTGACACAATGTGCTGTGCTGTTTTCAGCTCAGGGACAGTGTTATCCTACTTCCCCAGACAGAATCCCTACAATTGTCCAGAATATTCCCCAAGGGTAGTTGAAAAGGGTGGGTAGACTTCCTTGTATGTGTGTGGAAGGCTTTAGGTCTTAACTCATGGACAAAACTCTTTTTTTTTTAAAAACTGTGATGGCCTGCATATTTTACACAGACCAATTTTGTGTCATTATTTTCATGTTGCTTGTCAACAATAATTGCAAGCAACAGTGACATAAAAACATCAAAAAACCTTATTTGTTTTCTCTTTCACTAAGATTTTAACCTTTAAAGATATTTTGCCAGAATGCTCACATAACCTGGCTGCATACTTGTTTGGTCACAGTTGGGTATTCTAATTTTGTTTATTTGAAAGAAATCACACACAAAATGGAGAGGAACTGTGATCACTGAAGTATTCTCTCTCCTTGCACATTTTAAAGCACTCTCACTTTTCCATTTCATTTAGCATGTTAAGATTTTAATCTGCCTTTGACTTGAGTGAGAGAGTTCTGATTGCTGTTGGGGGTGTAATCATCCTATGTAATTAGGCCCACAATGACAGGCAATAAACTGAAGCACACATGGGGGATATATCTTCAGTAGACTCTAATGATATCCAAACCCAGAGGAGTTATGTGACTGTTTATTTCAGACTACCTCAACATCACATCATGCTACAGCCATTTGTGAAAATGTCCCCCGAAAGCAAAGATATAACATAGCCATGTCTTCATCAAAAGATTTGTTGGAATCACAAACAGAAATGCAATGGCATAACTTTATAGCCCAACCTATTAATGCAGCACAACAACAGTGTAGACACCCAAACAGTATTTTATAGTCACAGTCACTATCCAACTGTAACAGGAAATTCAAGGACATATC
The DNA here is from genome assembly GCA_027481765.1 of Tenualosa thibaudeaui. Lineage (NCBI taxonomy): Eukaryota > Metazoa > Chordata > Actinopteri > Clupeiformes > Clupeidae > Tenualosa > Tenualosa thibaudeaui. Next base: position 7,494,543 of record JAIFZK010000019.1, on the reverse strand, counting down.
ATATCAGTCAAAACTCTCTGTTCTGAACAGGCACAAAAGCAGCAATATTTTTTTTCTTCAGAAAATACAACTGGCAAGTTGTTCTTTCTCTCCCTGTTTCAAGCATGCAGAACTTTGTCCGGCTTAACGCTATCGTGCTTCACGAGAGATCAGCATCACGAAATAGCATCAGAGGAAAACCATGCCAACTCGCCTGGCTTGTCACCGTAAATCACAATCCCATTTCTGTGTGGCCAGGGTGAGGCAACCAATCCAAGTGACCTGTTGGGAAATACAGATAATCTTTGGGAAGAGATGGGGAAATTTGTGTTGTTGCCTTTTCCCATTAACTCATTTACAGATCAGAAGTTGATATGTCAATACATTATTCAATCATTGAATCATTATTCAGTGTTCATCTTTACTCAATCAAATCATCTTTATATGACAACACATTTTGTGTATTCGTGTGTCTACATTTTGGTTGTGTGATAGAAGGGAGCCAATCCTCTGGAATCTTTCTCCATCCTTGTAATTCTGCTGTTGTCTGTAACACTATGGCTTTGACTACTGTAACCTCAAAGTTATTGCCCCTGATCTCAGGACTACTTTCTGATGGCTGCAGCTAACCTGTTTATTCAGTACATATTGTTTTCCGGTCGTAATGCATATATCTTCATCGCAAAAATATCTCATTCAAGTTCTTGTAAAATAGCTGTTTTTACAAGCTGTATGACAGCTTTGCTGGGTATGAACATCTGATATAGTACCACTTTGTTTTTATCTTCTGATACTACCGACCACCATATAATTGGGCTACATGGATAGTTTGAAACAAAGAGATAAATAAATATCAAACAATAGCTGGGCTTTGTGTGTGCGTGAGTGTGTATGTTTGTGTGTGTGCGTGTGTGTGTGTATCTATGTGTGTGGGAAGAGAGTTTGCTAGTAATTTCCATATCACTTTATTGGCACAGCGGGCTCCCTTGCCAGGTTGCTGTGCACACCTGTCCTACCAACAGATATTTTAAAAGGGATTTTCAGTTTGGGATTAATGGAGTAATCAGAACATGTGTATTTAATTATTTATTTATCCATGTATTTACTTATCCATCTGCACATTTGTATTTATGTATCTACATTATGTCATTATGTCCGACATTTCATTTTTTCTGTCAAGGTGAATGAATCAGAGATTATTTTACACCAGTTCATAGTGAAAAGAAACTTGTTCAAAACATTTATGTAATGCTAAAGCATTATCTACATATAATTTTCTGCTAGTCACTAAATATTGTAATCACTACCTCATCTGTTGTATTCCTACATAGACGTAGTCGTTTAAAATATAAGCAGACAACTCCAGAGTTCTTTGCTAATGTGACAGAGCCAGCTGTTTGAGTTTCTGTTTGCTCTCTTAAGTCAAACATAACCACACCCACCCATCAAGCCACCACAAAACATACATACTGTATGCATGACTTGCATCCTCTTATAACATCACTTCAGTTTATCAAATGTTTAATGCCTGTCCATACATGTGTTTCTTTTCATGGATAAGCCCCTTAAGTTTGATTGTACTCAGTCACTAATATTCACAAGGAGTGATGTGGCTGTATATCATTTCTCAGTCTCAGTGAGTATTTCAAAGCACATTTGGCTACAGTGTTTTGAGATATTTGGAATTTCAATACTCTTCATCCTCAGCCCCTTCCTTTCACAAATAAATAAATAAATAAATAACAAAAGCAAAGAAAGAAAGCCCAGAGCAATGAGAGAGTTTATTAATTCCAAACAAACGCATGTCAGGGGATTATGAGTGTTGTTGTCAGGTGAACCTGGAGCATCTCAAATCCCAAATGAAATGTGTGGTGGTCCTTTGCCACTCATCCTTGATGGAATTAGAGGAGGCAAAATATCACAAGGATAATACAGCTCATTATTCCCCTTCATTGCCCTTTTTTTCCTCAGAAAAGAGAGGTTAGTGACCAATTAGCATAAATCTATTCACAGGGTCCTATGCAGGTAGGCATTCCTGATGAACCATTTGAGCAAATGAGGATGAGCATTTAAAAGGAATGGGAGCCAATAAAGCTGAGAGCCGATAGTTATCAAATCACTGGCAATAATTAGGGGCCCAAGTTGGCCTTAAGTGAAAACAATCTACTCTCAATTGCAATGAGCCCACCCACAGCCTCAGCTGGGCATATTTGCCTACCTGTTTTGTTTACAAGGCAAAGGTCTTGTGTAAGCGGACTGGCAGGTTGGCAAAGTAGTTACAGCATAGACGAGCTGGGAGTTCAATGTAAGCAACATATTTGCCCAGCAAACACATTACGGAACATTCACAGGTACTTTATCCTATGCAAGGAGCAGGTATCTTTCCGAAAGGCTGGCCTGTGCTGCTTGGGTTGAGACACACAAGTACCTTTCCTCTACTCTTAGTAACTGAGACACTGCCATAGTTCTATTGCAGATCCATTTGACATGTAAATCAATATTGCTTTGAATAAAAATAAACCAATCATCATCTGTATTTCAACATATTTTATTTCTATTTTTTTTATATATTTTAAAGAATATTTAGCCAAACATAATGGCATTACAAAAGAAAAATGCAGATAACTATTCAGTCTGATAGTGACAGAATGATTAATTAAATAAATGTGGAGAAAGAATTTGTCTAATTCACCACATCTTAATGCACCATTAAAATTGCACCCTAGATACTTTTCTTCCCATCTCCTCCTCATTGATTGTAGTGATCTTAAGACAATCATATTGAACCTTGTGCACATAACAGGTTATTCTGAATTACTTGTTTCATTACTACTGTCCATATCTAAACATATGTTCCAACCAGGATACTTCTAAAAATATGAGTAGATGGCTCTGTGTGTAAGATGTCACTGGTGAGTTGGTATGAGAGGTGAAGTGAGTTGAGGGGCTGGGTGGCATTCTGTGCTTGTTCTCTTGGACTCTTCCTGAGAGCCAATCAGTGGACCCAGCAGTTCAAACAATCTTTCTGTTTCCATGGAGGTCCAGACCAAGACAGGAAAGCCTGGCCATTGTGCTGCTAACACAACAAGACTCACAGAACTATGAATATGGTAGACAGTTTTTGAAAGGAGGGCATTTAGAGAACAAATAGGACATTGTACAACATACTGAGGTGACAATAGATTGTCAAAAATATATAGCACATCTTATGCGCTGTTTACAGATAGAAAACATTGTATGAAGGCAGAGATGAGGAGAGAGGAAAAGAGGTTGTGTAAAACTAAGAGAAAAATTATGCCAGATAAATGAGAACTGTCCAGATAGAATTGAGAGACAAATGCAAAATGGGCTTCAAATTCCCGCATGTTCCACACTAGTTGCATACCTCAACCATTTTCATTCACATCTTACAAAGATGGTTCAATCTTTGCCCTAAGAACAAAATGCTTTCATTGATTCTTGTGGACCATTTCTCCCATCGGTACAATACATCTGGCCAAAAAGCACACCACCACCCTTGACTGCAGGGTCAGGGAAGCTCTCTAATCAGCCATTATTTTTTTAAATCAGTCTGAATCAAGTTCAAAGAATTGCGACAAGTGAGCAGTCTAATGCTTCTTGTGTCCTTGGAGTTTACTCTGTGGGAAGAGGAAAGACTGAGATTGTGAGTGACAATTATCTGAGGTATTTCCTTCCTTTGAGAGACACAGAATCAGATAGTAAGAAAGTGTGTGTGTGTGAGAGAGAGAGAGAGCGAGAGAGAGAGAGAGCACAACAGAAAATGAAAGATGGAGATAGGAGCAAAAGAGACAGGAGGAGAGAGCAGTTTCAATGACTTATACAGCTCCATAGAACCGCCATTCATTTAAATGACTGCACACTTCCCCGAGTTGAGATGCATTCAGCTATATTTGAAGTCAGTGGTGAAGTAGGTCAACAAAAGGGGAGATGAGCTGTGCCATTACGGGAGGGCACAAGTGGCCACCATGACTCACGCCACATCCCATGAATCCAGCCCTCTACCCATCCCTCTCACCTCAGAGCTCCAAGGGTCTGGCCTGATTTAACGCCCACCTGGACAGACAGGTTATTATGGTCTCGAGCCTAGCCAGGCAAACATTTCTCAGGGCTACTGGAGTGTGTGTGTGTGTGTGGCCGGGGTGGAGGGAGGTTGGGGTGTTCTGCAGCACATCACCAAATTTTCCAACAGCGGCAGGAAATTGACAACATATGATTATGACGACATTATGAGACAAAAAATAATTTCCAAGGTTCAATTGAGTTTTCAATAGCAGAAGGGAAAAGCAATTACACTATGCAAATGAATGAGTTGTACAGCCATGATTAATCTACATGAATCTAGTGTTATGTTGATCCCCCACACCCAAATAGATTAGGGAACAAATGAATTAACACAACATGAGAAGTATGCCGGAAATTACATGCGTAACTAAGAACAGCGCCAGCCACACAGCAGAAGAGAAATGACTTCTTATGTGTGTGCAAAGATCCTAATCTTAAGACTTTTACTTTGAAACACTTCTCTTTAAAACAACTGCCCTTATCAGGTCTGAACATCTGAACATCTTATCTTGAGAACACAGTCATCTTCTCCAGCAGCAGAATAAATCCCCCTGCTTCCCTGGCAAAAACAGGCTTCCTCAGGCAGTGGTGCTTTACAGATATCATTTGTGTGGGGCATCACTAGTAAACGGTCTCTCCTTCTTTGGAGATATCACTGCTCTCTCCCTTGATTTTTGTTTGCCAAAGTTCCTTGAAAGGTGGCAGATCTCAAGCCAAGTCAGAGATTCAGCCTCTAAACTGCGTCAATGGCTTGTCTTGCAGGGGTCAGGAAATGTTCAAACGGAAAAGGGAGGGTTTTGTTAGCTTCCAAACACTTGAAATCTCAAGAGCATCCTTGAGGGGATTGTGCAATGTCACAGACCACCGCAACCAACCAGAACATCTTTATAACAACCATCCCAAAAACAAACAAGATGCATTCCTTCCGCAAGAATAAATGAGACAGAAAGGAATGACAACTAACAGAAGGCTACTTAGACTCTCATGACAAAGTTGCCAATAGGTGGATGCAAAGATGATTATTTTTGCATACACATTGGACATCCTAATGATCAAGATGAAACATGGTGTGCACATTCAGTAAACTGCAAACCATGTTTGAAGCCATAGATATCTTTCCTGGGGATTGATGTCCACGTACCACCTGGCACCCAATACCATCATTGCTGAATAATTGTACATGCACACATCACCAAAACCAGGTGCACTGAGAAAATAGAGCAATTGTGACATATTGTTGGCATAGTTATGTCAGTACTGACGTCTAGGCAGATATATCAGATATAATACAGTGCCCTCAGTTTTTCAAAGGAGTGAAAATTACTTGTTTTGTTAACAAACTAGGATTTATGACAATAATATTGACGGTATGACACTGGACAAACACAACTGATTTCTTATTGGCTCACACAGAGGCATGTGCCAGAGCCTTTGCAAATGCAGTGTAGCTAAAAACAAAATATAAGCCAGTTATGAAAATTAAAATTTATTTGTTAGTTAAAATACACTCAGTCGCAGATAGGCTATGAGTTTGCCAGGAGTCTGTGAAAGTAATAGAGTAAAGCTTTAATCACAGTATTGACAGCATCAACTATTGTGACGGTTGCTTTATAAACACCTAAAAATTCGTTAACACCTGAGTCAGTTACTTGAGCTTGTAGCTCACTTGACAAAGCGGGTGCGTAAAAAAGTGTTTTGGTCTAAAAAGGCATACATTTACAAAAGTCTCATACTGGGATGGGAAGTTATGTTCCGACCAATCAACGATTAAGACTCGGAGAGAATGGCTGACACTGTTTACCAAGAACACTACTGATCATATCACTATCCAGAGTACAAGTAGGCGTTAATCTCTCAGAGGCCATAAATCCAACTTATTTTTTTATCCATTAATTGCAGTCCTGCTCGTTCTTAATGCTATCAGTGCAGTTGAGATGATTGGTTAGCTCTTGTACGACTGCTGATTTGCCGATTTGGTCATTTCTCCTTTTCTCCATAATCAAATCCTCCAAACTTTGAAATTCCAAAACATGACTTTTCTTTTCAGATAGTTGTAACTTCATCCTGTACGGCTGCTTTCCGATTCGTATTTCCCCACCAATTTTGAATTCGCGCTTGCCGAATCTGCACCATGCCGCAAAGCACTCGGAGTTTCTCCAGTTTAGCTCTCTATCTTTAGCGCCAACTTGTTCCATTGCGTTCTGCACCACTACGTCAGGGTTTAATGGTCGGAATTTATACAGATCGTTGACTACTCGCCCTCTTTTGCCTTGACTGGCGTCCGTCAAGAAATTGTTCCTAACCTCTGCCCTGTGCAAATGAACTACCTGGAAGTCTCCGACATACACGGCCCAGTGTGGATATTGACCATTAGCAACAAATTCAATCAAGTCACCAGGTTTGCACTTGTTCTGAAGATTTTCAGGCGACTGCGTTCCTATTTCTATCAGCTTAAGGCTCCTTTCATACACGCACTCTTCTCGGTAGTAAACGGCACACTCCAACTCGTTCCCCTTGTCATACTGATTGTCTTCCTCGTTTGCCTCTCGGTCGGTCCCTTCAAGGCTGTCGTCCTGATCGTCGTCATCGTTCGAAAAGATATAGGACACTCCAATGCGCGGGCAGTCATCCTCCGGGTCAAACCCGTTAGGATCTGCAGTCGGAACTTCGTCGTAACTTAGATGTGTCAATTTCTCCACCTGATTCCCCATGCCCCTGTCCGACTGCCGCGTATACAGGTGACAGACTTGAAGGACTTGAAGGACAACGTAGCACGTAATCCGACGTGGTCAAGACTAATTTTTATGTGCGGAAAGGTCCAATTCCTTTAGGTTGTCTCTTTTGCATGATTTGGCGATATATCTGATGTTACTAAGAGAGATTAGACCACCTGGAGAAGTCGAGTTTCGACAGTTTTAAGTTTCAGAGGCTGACGCTGAAACAGGGCGAACAAGGCAGGTGTGTTACACCTGTTCTCTTCCTGATAATCATCGCAGTCACCAACAGCCTACAAGAAAGTCACGTACTTCAGTCGCTGTGCAGTTCCTCAGATGTTGCACGAAATAAATAAGTTCCAAAATGGTAACCTGTTAAAATCTCTTTTGAGCTCTCGTATCAAGTAGAGTAGTGTTGCCGTCCCCGTTGCCGTAGCCAAGCTGGATTCTCGGAGTTCTGGCAACTACAGCGCTCAAAGCGGTGCTGGTATCTACGGCAATAATTACACAACACGTTGTCACTTAAAGAGACAGCGTACTCCTTAAGATCACAAATGCCAAAATGAAAATTGGAACTTGGTGTCGCGAGTAATTATAGCGAATTGCACTTTTTTATACGAAATATATTCTCATTTCATAGTCATTCTCATTCTGCACTTGACTACACTTCTGCACTATTGCCCTCTGGAAAACCCCCAGTGATATTCTTTTTTAAGATTTCTTCTATACAGCTTGATTGTTAATTGTCTTTTGTAAGTCGCTTTGGATAAAAGCGTCTGCTAAATGCATAAATGTTAATGTAATGTAATGATTGGGAGAGAAAACATGTAGTGATTTCTTTACTGATAGTGCATAATGAGTATGTCTGTCCGTGAAGATTCCCCTTCATCCAGGTTATGTCAGTTAAAAGTGTTCAGTTATATGCAACCTTTTGGAGATTTGTATGTTTTCCCCACACTGACAAAGAATATGAAAGAAGACAATTAACCATTCTTGGGCGTAGTGCTGCACAAGCCTGCCGTTATAAACAATTTGTGAATTGCCATCTAATCCAGTTTACAATCGCCAATAAACAGCGTTATGTCTGAGTTACATCAATGCCAGCGTTGCACAACGTTATTGATGGCAGAAACCAAGCAGGGACGCCAAGTTCAAGGAGAGATAATGAGCCGGTGCATGTATTGCCTGCCGCGGACAGGTGGCTTGCTCACAAGCCTGCCTGTGAAGTCGCTTCGGTGTGCTATGCACTGCCAAACAGCTGGCTGCGTGCTATCTGTCACTCACCCTTGCCACTCACGTTCCCCCCCGCGGTCGGCCGCGTGCCCCACTTTTTAATTACCTACTGCAACAGCTGGCCAGGGCATAGTCGAGTTTGTTTACTTCACCAAGGGTGGGTTACGGTGTAGGGGTGACTGTCTGTTGCCTAGGGCCATTCCTGACAGCACATTCACACAAACACACACACACACACACACACAGAGAGAGAGAGAGAGAGAGAGAGAGAGAGAGATTTTGTGAACAAATTATTACTTTTACCATCCTATACCTTCACCGTGTGCCCTAGTATTCAAAATAACTGTACAACTAAATGACTATGACTGAAATCAACTCTGATCATGCATTACTGTACACCTTTACCTGAATGTAACATGTTGTTGTTGTAGTCATGCAAATAAACAAAAAAATGATGACTGGTATAGCCTACTTGTGAATTTGAAATTGAAATGTTTATCTATGTAACACTGATTGATTTATGATTTATGATGATACAGATTTTTATTGCAGCTACAATTAAGTTAGTTTGAGAGTTATTTTAAGGCTCTTCTATGTACTTTTTTGCCACTATTAGACAGATGGCAGATAGCCTCTGTTGGGCAGACATCAACTGTTCCATCACTCTCTCAATCTTCAGGAGCTTGATGAGAATATGTCCCTTCAGATTGAATTTGCAGACAACACAAAAACCCTCAGGGTCACTGCAATTCAACTTAACAACAACTTCTCATTTCGTTTCAGGACAACTGTGGAGTGTCTTTATTGCAGCTTGCTTTCTGTCTTGACTTTTTTTTCTTCTGGTGTCACACAGTGCAGAGGCTCCCATCAGCAGTGAGGGTGGCCTCATCAAATTGCCCGCGTCCAGTCGGTTCGTTCAAAGAACCAGGCACCAGCATGAGCTTTTCAGGAGTCTTAGGGAGCCTCTGAAACAACAGCTCAGCAAGGCTTGTGGGCCACCGGTAAACAAACTTGAATGTACCACAGAGCACTTTTTGTTTCCCCCGGGTGCTCTGCAGTTGCATCAGAAGAATTTTAAGCAGCTAACAGTAAGCCCCTTAAGACCCCCCCCCACCCCCCCAGCCCCTTTTCCTCTGTGGATTTTACATGGGGGAGAAGGGGGTGTACTTTTCTCATCCACGTACACACACACATACACACACAGCCAACGCACCCGCTCACCCACCCCTCAATTCAAAGGTGGATTAGGGGCTTCAGTGGCACCCCAGCGTGGATCTCTTTGTGCCGTGTGTAGGGAAGCGACACCAGCCACACCAAGCATATAGTATGGACAGTGATGGTGGAGGTGGTGGTGATGGATTGGTAGTTGAGATGATTATCGGATGATCTGAGGTTCCCTGCTGTTTCCTGGATCGCCAGAATGGGGTTTGGCGCTTTCGCCCGCTCACAGGCTCTTTCACCTGCTCGCTGTGCCACTTGGATAGACTGCTTTGTCAGCTGCGCCATGTGTGTGTCCATCCGAACCATTGGATACACACGCCTGCTGATGTCACCTTGTTGTTAAGATGGAAGTGCACCACAAAACCCCATGCCAGTCTGTTGCAGAAGCAGTAGTTATAAAAGAGGTCAACTCCTCAGTAATGAGTTTGATGACTGTGAGACAGCAGTCAGCAGTCGTGATGAGACAAAGTGTGCTTGGCTTCTGTGACAGGTTATAAAAGAAGCTGTAGGAAGCAGTGGTTTAAGGTGTGTTACACTGACACCTAGTGGTGATAGAACAAGGATGGTTTCATTACAAGAGGTATGATTGGTTTTGGTTTTGTGTATGGTTGGAATACATAGGAAGAGTTCTCCATCTAGAGGCATATTGAAATCTAATGATGTCTACTGTAATCTGATTAACTATCAGCTCTGTCATGCATCACAATAATCACTTGAAACTATTTTTTAAGGGCATTTATTTGTTATCCTCTGCCTCACGGCCACACAGTCAGTCAGTTCACATTATCATGAGTGCATGAGCGTTCTCTTTCTGGAGACATCACCGCTCTCCAGCCTCGGCACAGTGGAACTAGCGCAATCACTCTGGGTCAAATCAAAGAAAGGCCTGGAGAAGTGGGTCAACCAGGACCCAAACACAACTTGACCCAATTTACTCTCTGATAGTTTGATTGGCTGACCCAGTGTGCGGAGTGAAGCACTGAAATGGATTTGAAATGAAATGCAGAGAATGTACCCCCCACCCCCCTCAACAAATGTCACCTTTTTGAAAGAGGACACGTAAACACGAGCAAATGTGAAAATGAGGACGATTTAGGGCAATTGTGTGAACTGAGGTTAAGTTTACACAAACACTGTCACAGTTCTGTGAAGGATTTTGTGTGTAACAAGAAGCCTTTTCTGTGGTCAGTAAAATGAGTGCATTCAAGCCCCTTCTAGTTCTACTCGATCAGAAAACAAATCAGATATTTGCTGACACATGAAAAATCCTTAAAATTCTATAATTATGAAGTATGAAAATGTGCTTCCTTTCTCAAGAATGCATCACATTGTATAAAGATGCAGTGTAAAGATTTGCCAGTCCTATGTTTGTTATGGCTTGGACCCATACAGAAAAGTGATATATAAACAAATAAGCAGTTAAAATCGAGAAGGGGAGAGACACAGTCACTCAGTGCCCAACCTGGTGTGATACTTCTGAGAGTGCAGCAGGTCAATGGTAACTGAGCGAACAACCAGTCACACATTGAGAAAAGATATGTACCCATAATCCCTATATTCTTATCAACTCACCAACATCTCAGGTCAGACTGCATGTAAACTGATAATATGCTACCTGTTCCACACTCCAGCCCTGTCGATGGCGATGATACACCAATTAAGTTTGTTGTCAAGTTTGTACTGTCAACATTTGAACAAAATGCAGCTTAAAAAAAAAAAAAAAATAGAGCAAAAACTATACCCTCTATATGGGAAATTATGATTGCTGTTTGTGTTTAATATCAGATTCACATTACATTACATTGTATTGTATTATATTAATACATATATTTTACCATATATTGTGGACCATTACAAATATCTGCATATATTTTTTCTCTTGATTCTTCTGTAAGGGGATACATTTGCATTTCAAACCTAATTTGCATCTGAATTCGGAGAAAAAAAACATCTGCTCTTTATCTTAGGAAAATGTGTGGCATACAATCTGCAGGCCTTCATATATTTTACTTAAGAGGCAGCAGTAGGTTTTGTGCTGTGGGCTCTTTGTTAAACCGAGAGGACACTTAAAGCTGCTCACTTGAGGAAGACCACGAATCAAAGGCTGTCACTGAGAGACAAAGATGAAAAGATGATAAAGGAGATAGGAGAAGTTTCTTCAGTGTGAATACATCACACCACACCACATGCATGTACATACACACACACACACATAGACAAAAAAGTGCCTGAATTTCAAGAGCAGCCCTTATTTTCTAAATGATTTCTAATTCCTTAGAAATTCCAGCGCTTACCACATGAGTACCACACAAGAGGGCTTTTTGAAATGCCCACTCAGTTTTTTTAAACTAAGCATGAGGTGTAGCTCCACTGGATATGCGCCTCTGTGAACACTTTTACATTTCGTGCACGGATTACATGCATGTTCTTTACATTTATGTCATATTTAGAGTATTTATACTTGTATTTATATAAATGTATAAATAATACTTTTGGTCATTTTCAGTCATGTGAGTAGTTAACCCCTGACAACTTGATATTTGGTGGACTATGATAATGGATATGCATTGAAGAGCCTGGCATTTTACATGATCTCATATTGTGCTGTCATTGGCATGTCTTGGCTGCCTTTGCTACTATGATGAGCATAGTTTTATAAAATGGGATTGGGAGCAAGCTGAGATGTTGAAACATGCTGAAGCGATTGGAGTGTCTCTTTCAGTTATTGTCATTATACCTTTTTTTAGCCAGTGAGGAGAAAAAATGTTATGCATTTCTGAATATTTATCAAATTATCAAAATATATATTGTAACAAAATCCTATGTTTCATCAGTAAAGTGTGGACAGTTTTCTGATTGTACATTATCGTCACCTTCCTAAAATAATTGCCTCATTAATTTTTCAGGTTTTTCAGGAATTACAAAAAATTTACTAAAATACTTTTTTAGACTTACTTATACTTTTTTCATGGACAATCAACTAATAGAGCAACAAGTTATGTTTTATATATATATATATATATATATATATATATGTATGTGTATGTATGTATATGTGTGTGTGTGTGTGTGTATATATATATATATATTTATATATGTGTGTGTATATGTATATATATATATATATATATATATATATATATATATATATATATATATATATATATATATATATATGTATGCCCAAATTACACATTTGCTCTCTGATGTGAGAACCTGGCCTAATTCACTTTCTTCCTCTGTCCACAATTATCTCTTCTGAGTGTCATCCTCAATCCCCCAATTCAATGGCACTATCAAATGGACCCTTACTGTTACCCCCATGATCCATTTCACTCCTTTGAGTTTGACACTATGTCTGGCCACTGCTACATTGTCCAGCCATAATTCCTGATATCCACCTATAGACTGACTACCATATAATGTAAAGTAGGATAACACTCCATTCTGATCTGTTACGAACCTAAGCTAAAACCATAGGCAACTTGTAGTCGGTCATGGTTACCGCTGATTGTAATTCTTCTGCATGACCCCCGGCAGTTGGGTCAGCCCCTTGAGTCGTGGATCTGCCCAAGGTTTCTTCCTAGATTAACTGAACATGAGGGAGTTTTTCCTTGCCCCTGTTGCTCTTGGGTGCTCCTTCTGTGAAGCGCCACGAGACAATACTATTGTAAAAGGCGCTGTTTAAATAAAATTGAATTTAATTGAATTGAATTATGCAATAAGATGGGCAAACTGTTTCCTCAATGTTATAAACATATTTTACACTGCTGGTATTAAGGCCAAATCCTGAGTAAAATTAACTCTTTGTTTATCAGTGACTTCTCACTCAAAACAAAGCCATTTCTTTTGTGTATGGATGATATGCATGTTCTTTACATTTACGACATATTAAGAGCATATGTTGATTTGACAATAATGTTGGCTCATTGTTGACTGGATAGAACAAATCACAAGAAAGCAAGAGTAATTAATGTCTCGCTATATAAAACCAGTTCCTTGAACTACACTTCATTTTGTACAGAGGGTCTGGCCATTCAGTAGTGAGAAACAATTGCCTTGCTGGAGGCATTTAAGTTTAAAACAATTGGATCACCCCTTGATTGATCACCCCTTGATTGATAGTCTGCCTTGACTGATAGCATTCAGTGTTCACAACTCTTTCCTCTCTTCGCTGATTGGATAAGGACAATATGCCACCGGAGACAACTATCTCAATGCAGTCAAATCCGGACTAGCACTGTAGGGAGATGATAATCAAGCTGAAGTGCGTAGGAAGGTGTGGCCAGGCAAATGAACCCCCAGCAACTGGATATTTGTTGGACTATGTAAGAGGTAGATTAAAGAGCACAGCATTTTACATGATCTCATACTGTGATGGCAATGGCATGTCTTGCCTGCCTTTGCTGCTGAGCATAGTCTAAACAAGTTAAGATGTTGAAACATGATAAAGCAATTGGAGTGTATCTCTTTTAGTTTTGTGCTGTAAACATAACTTTGTTTAGCCAGTGTCAAAAGCCATTAGAAATTTTCATACATTTAATCTTTGAGCCAGACCCCCAAATTTGGCCTGTCGGTAGTAGTAGTAGGAGCAGTACGACTCTTCAATTGCATTCAGGGTAGCTTTTTGTGTTTATCTGAGCCTTTTTATGTCCTATGGAAGGTTTTATTACAGGTGAATAAGGTAAAAAAAATGTAACTAATAGATTCCCCCACAGAACTTCCACAGCTGATTATTTACATTGTGGCAACACTTTTTTGTGTTGCAAGTTTTCTGAAATGACATGCATAAATATGTAAATGAGTCATCGTACACTTACATATATGCAATAATTATCTGAATGTTTGCCTGTATCATAAGGTTTAATAGGTTAAACAGCCTAATCTATATATTTTCTAGAAGCCTACACCCTGTAGATGTGATTTAATATGCACTGAACATTCAATTCATATTCAGCATAGCCAAACTATTCACAAAAAGTTTGTTTGGTTGGTAGAGGTGCACTGTAAGAGTCCATGCCCCCCGAGTCCATGGCCTAAAATATGCAAATTATTGCATATATCAGTGGACAACACAATCACACAAACTACCACCAATGCACTGCTAATTTTCTAACTATAGGGTTGTATACCATTCCAAAAATCACTATGTGCTGATAGTATTTAGGTACTGACCAACCCTGGGGCTCAGTGACTTATTTCTGGATATTTAGCAAATTCTCAAAATATTTCACCCTACATTTCCTACGTTTCATGAGTAAAGTGTGGTACATTTTCCCATTGTACACAATGTCTAATCAACAGCAAGAAAATTATGGACCAAGATAGGTAAAATGTTTCCTCAGTTTTATTAATTATTAATTATTAACACTGCTGTTGACACTGCTGTTATTAAGGCGAAATCCTGAAGAAAATAAACTCATTGTTTCTCAGTGTCTTCTCACTCAACACAAAGAAGTTCTTTCCTATGAACCTATGATGTACTGTCTATGTTTTCATCACTAGAGGGTACTGTGTCACATGTATCTGTCTTGTTTTTTTGATTTTTTAAATTAGCAATATACAGTGTGTATGTATTTTTTTTTTTAAGTCACGTTGGAAAAAAGTATGCTTGATGGTTATCTTTAGTAGTATTTTGCCAACTTTGTTGTAAAATTTGTGAGTTTTCAGTGTAAATAGCATGCAACACCTTGCAAACATACACCCAGAGCATAGTAACACTTGACACTTGACCTACACTTCCACTCTGACACTTGGAACTTGCAGGCCTGCCAGTAAAAAGATGGCACTACAAGAATTGGAGAGAGATGTGGGAGTTGCTCAGGAGATGTCGTTTTTAGACTTTAACTAGGCTCTAAACACTTCCACTGCTCCACAGCTCCCCTGGTTTAGACAAGAAGATTTATTAAAATATTCAAATGTATAACTGAATGTCAGGTCACGTGCAGAGGAGGATTAGTATCTGTTGCTACAGTCTTTAAAGACTTTTTGGACAGTAATTTGCTGTCCATACAGATATCACAGCATAAACTGTATGTATTGCCCACAGTATCTTATCTCATGAAGCTGTATTACCCAATTATTACAGCAAGAGTAAAAGAAAATGACTATATATGGGCCTAATATTCTTTTTTATTATTAATAAAATTTTAAGCCTTTGTTTTCACTCACAAGCACACACACACACACACATACAGATACACACACACACACACACATGCACACACACACTAACACACACGCACACACACATGCGCACACACATGTGCACACACAAATGTAAATGCAAATGTACTTGTTCCAAAAAATGCAAATTCTGCAAACTGAATGTCAAGACGTGTCAATGTCAAAGTCACAGTCTAGAACTATTTCTTTCCGCAATATGACAATTTTGTTCACAGAGGTAAGACGTTGAAATTACAATATTTTTCATGGAAATTAGAGGATGAAGATAATTGTTTTCCAGCTGGAGTTCTTTGTTGGTGGGGCTATGTTGCTCTACGTGTCTAAGATGTTGTATTGAAGTCAGGCAATATGCATGGGCAGCCAGTATAGATCAGATCCATATTGTCTTCTTTAGAATCTCAGGTGATTAGGCCATTGTGCTTTAATTCATTATCTTGCTGGAATATACCTCATCTCCCAAGCCTGTGGAAACTGCAGGTCATTTTTGATCATTTTTAGACATCCAGCATGTGTTTTGAAATGGGTATTCCTTTATAAGAGGCCAGCAACTATGTAACCATCTGATCCCTGCAGCTGTTCATTTTGAATGAACGTACAATAATCATACTTGAGATTTTGATGTGTTATAGCAAAAATGGAGGATTTATGAAATAAGAAAATCAAATCAAACAAGAATAAGATAAATAAGAATTCAAGACGTATAGGCTACAGGACCTAAGAAGTTACTCTATAAGCCAAAACCACCATCAAACTCACTTACAGGTACACACACACACACACACACACACACACACACACACACACAAAACATGCAAATGCCTAACTGAATGTCAAGTTAAGTGAACAAGATGTGTAGATGTCAAAGTTGCTATCTCTTTTCTGAGGTAAGATGTTATTGTAAATTTGTCAGCTGTGGATTTTATAGTACAAGAAGGTTGCATGCATTGTTTAAATGACCTGTTAAGCATAGGACTTATTTTATTACAAAAGGACTTTTTTAATTACAAGAGGACTGTTTTATTTAAAAGTTAGAATAAGAAATTTTAGAGAGAAATCATGGGATGAAAGACTTTTTATCTCTCTCTCTTTCTCTCATGCAGACACACACACACACATACACACACACCTGGCAGTTGACCCCTGGCAGTCGTGTTGGCTCCTTGAACCCACCCATCTGCCAAGGTTTCTTCCTTGAATAACTACCCCGAAGGAAGTTTTTCCTTGCCCTGTTGCTCTTGGTTGCTCCCTGTTAATGTCTGATAAGCACCACGAGACAATTGTATTGTAAAATATGTATGTAATAACTGTATGAACACAACTGAATTGAACACACACACTTGTGAAAAATTGCTCTCCTTGGTGTCACTTTTTCAAGCCTGCCACTGCGAGAAATGTGTGTGTATGCATGAAAGACACAAAAGGTGTACTGATAAGTTGTGGATGGACTATCTAGTAAAATTTTTTAGATTACATACATTACAGAGAATGTGTGAATGCAAATATACTGTACATACATGCACTACTCTTCAGCAACATGACGCAAGATGACGACAAATTTCACATAATAAAAGATTGCTGGAAGTGTGGCTATGGGATTTGCCTGACGGATCTCCTGCTGAGCACCTTCACTCAATTTCTGCAAGGTTCACTCCATTTCTTGAAGGTAAGCATTCTGTTCAGCACATATCTTCTGTGTTACAATGCACATCCAGTAACAGCTTTAAGAGAAGCACAGTAGCTATACTGTAGGGCACAAAAGTAGGACAAGCCAACAGCAAAATGCTGGTAAATATGATTGTGACTAGTAGAGTTCAGACACAATAATTGCTATCTATTTTGTGGCTAGTAGCTAATAAAGAGTTAATTTTGAACAGTATGCAGTCTATGTACGCCTTACTTGGTCATCCATGGTTTCCATCATAAATTCCTCAGTAACATGTCATGAATATTGTTTCTTTTCTTTTTCTAAACTCTTAACACAGAAATATTCCTACATCACACAATTATTTTACTAAAATTAGTAAAAAAATATTTTACTACAAAACTTTATTCAATGCATGAAGAAGGATGGAAGTGGTAACATGAACAATGTTAATGTGGTAATATGAACAATGTTAATGCGCTTAACTGGTTGTTGTTGATGTTTTTCAGGGAACAATGTGGAGGCTTGTCCTGACCATCAGTTTGTTCTTTCAGACATCAGAGGCAGTGACATGCAAAAATAACAACAATGGTGACGTTGACTGGTAAGTGAATGCTGGAACAGGGACAGACACTGAAGACAGACTCTGATTCTAACATTCTAATCTGTATTTGACAGATTTAATGGACTTCACAATTTCATTATGTTCCACATCGAATTTCTTTCTTTTCAGTTCACTTCTGGTTTCTGTTTCTCATCAGGTACATCTTATACTCGGAACCAAATGGATCTAGGTATTCTTATATTGACTCAGATAATAAGAAAGGGACACTCAAAGACATTAGAAGCTACCTGGTAAACACCCTGCAGCCCCTATTTAATCCAAAAATGGTAAGGATCACTGGTCTAGTCATGACTTGGTCAAAATACAATGCTATGTGAAATGGCATTCCTAATACTAATAATATTTGTAGTTGCTAGGCTGTAGGAAGTATGCTGTAGTAATTATGAATCTGGCACAATTTATAGCCAGAAACATTTGGATTTATCAGCTACAATGACCAACCTCCAACTAAAAATGCAGCTGGAACTTGTGGTCACAGTAAAGGTACAGTATGAATGTCCTTTCAGAAAACACATTTCGTATGACTTACAAAAAGCTCTATTGCTAATAACTACTAAGTGGTGAGTGAGTGGGGATTGGTTTGGGAAATGTGCTGTATATATAATGTATAGATAATAGATAACAGATTAAAGATTAAACTACTTTTCCATTTTCTGACCTGTTTTACATTTGTTTTCCTAAGGGGTTGTGATGGTGGATACAAAAACGGGCACAGGAGTCTGGCTCTTACATAGCAAACCACGATTCCCTTTTGAAAGAGATCAAAATAACTTCTGGAAACCAGGTGGTAATATTAAAGCTCAGACATTTATCTGTGTGACATTCCCCTATGACCAGTTCAAAAAAATAGGTAAGGGGCTCAGTTAAATCACTGCAGGATTGAAACTCAAGAGGGCAAAGTGACTAATAGACTAAATATATGTTTATTTGTTTTCAGGTGAACATTTACAGGCCATCAGAGCTTATCCATTTGATTATCACATTACAAAAGACCATCATGTAGAACTTAATGATGTTGTCAATAGAAAAAAAAAAATGTGATCAAGGATGTCCAAATACTGAACTCAAATGAGCATCAAATATTCAAAAGCTTCGCTAAACAGAAGTCACCCAATGCAAAAGGTGAGATGCGGGTGTGTTTAGGATTTCCTGAGTTGGTACACTTCCCTTCTTGCATCTCATTTAATCCACATGTTTTATAATCATACATGGATTGCAACCACAATGGACAGAGGACTGATTAGTGCAATGCAGCTACAGTATTTTAAATATCTGATATTCTGTCAATCAAAACCAATTGATAGAATTGTATATACATGGCTTAACAAACAGCAAGAAGGCTTACTTTGGGATTTGTGTGTTATCATGAAGGTGTCATAGTTTTGTTGTGTGGTAACATAGCAAAGCATTTTGTACCACTGAATGAATGACTCAACCTGGAAAGGCTGGACATTCAAGTCTCTGTTCTATGGCACCTTCTTGCAGATGGAGATCTATATGTCAAGATTGCACAAGATGTAAAAAGTGATCTGCGTGTTCAGACCTGGGGCTGCCAGAAAGGTCGTGATGGCCCCTACTGTACTGACACTTATAAAGTTGTCAACATTAATACTGAGCCTAAACGAGGTGAGAGTGGGTGGTCTTTTAAAGTCGATCATTCAAAATGGTGTGTCGCCGATACAAATGATTGGGTCTGTATTGCTGATGTAAACAGGGCTGAAAGCCAGTACAAGAGGCCTGGTGGTGGACTGTGTGTTGAGCATAAAGAAATAAAAAAATTTTTTTGGAAGTTTGCAAAAAAAACAGATGACTGTTCTCACAAAGTGAAACGCACAATGGATATAGAGACTGAAACAGACAGTGACTGTGAATGTGACCCTAACATTGATTGTGACTGTGACTGTGACTGTGACTATGACTGTGAAATTGACTGTGACCCAGACTTGGACTCTGATTCTGACACTGACTCTTACTGGAGTCCTGTCAGCAAGCGAACTAGGGCAAAATACATAGAAAAACAGGAGAGAAAGGGGAAGCGAGTCCGTGAAAGATCCCGATCCCGTGATAGATCCCTGTACCCTAAAAGAAGATTTTAGCAACCACCTTTAACTAAAAACACACCTGTTTGATTTTATTAAAAGTTTAAATATCGGGTTATATTGGTGTCTTAATTTTTATTTCTTTGTCAAAGGAGGTGAAAAGAACTGGTATTATTGGAATTACTTCATATGAGCCGCTGTTAGAAACATGTCTCCATAGCTACAGTGTTTTTTCCTTTTCTTGGTTTGTTTGTTGGCATTTTTTTACAGAACGTAGAAGTGCGAGAAAACTGCAGTTTACTGTTTTGTGTGGCTGTTATAATTATTTTACCCCTTAATGTTATTCCCCTTCCCGTTCCCTTTGATCAATTAGTCAGCCTATTAAAACACATTAACCATTAACATCACCTTATACTCAATTACTGGCCTTCCCAGACAGTGCACTGTGTGCAAAATGGAATACTAAAAAGAGACTGCTGTGTTTGGGCTTTAGCAGTTGCTTCAGGCCAAGTGATCATAGTAAAATATTTCAATGCATAAATTCTCTCTGTCAGTCAATGCCAGCGTAGCAGCATTGCTCAAGAGGTCAGTCT
This sequence comes from Tenualosa thibaudeaui, assembly GCA_027481765.1. Classification (NCBI taxonomy): domain Eukaryota; kingdom Metazoa; phylum Chordata; class Actinopteri; order Clupeiformes; family Clupeidae; genus Tenualosa; species Tenualosa thibaudeaui. Next base: position 7,474,228 of record JAIFZK010000019.1, on the reverse strand, counting down.
GGAGCTGAGATCTGGAGTGATTCATGAACTGTTGTTATAAAAGCTGTAACTAGAATAGGACTATGTCATTTTTAAATAATGTTATTGCAAATTGAATACATCTTAAGGCATACATAGTTGACGTATGCAAAACCTTCTGTTCAGTAGCAGTGTTATGTGGCATTATTGACACCAGAGGGGGCTGTGTATTTAAGCATGCTATGTATGAACTGAGGCTTCTTGGCTGAAGGTGCCTCAGTGGTATGACAGCAATGCTGCATCGTGTTGGAGACCAACACAGCTGACCTTTCAGTCTCATCTGGCGGAGCTGATATTGAATTGTGGTCATGTTGGCAGGTTAGGCAGCACCAAAAGCCATCTTCACAGAGACCAAATAAACCCATTCATTGTCATAAATAGAGGCCGTCAGTGATTCACCAAGGTGGGTACCTCAGCTGTCCTGTCAGCTCAGCCGGGGCCATTGGTGCCCTGTATTGTTTTCAGGGTTACCCTGGCAATGTAAAGCCAGCTTCTGAAGACTTTGGGGGTTGGAGGGACTGGAGACAGAGGTGACAAGGTTTGCTGTTCCAAGCACTGAGCCAGCTCCTCAAATAACCCTCTGATATAGCAAACCATGCATCTACTCCATTGTAAACACACACGCACACGCATGCACACACACACACACACAAACATAAAAGCGTTGATACACATTTTCACCCACATCTACATATAATGCATGCACATACATACATATTTAGACTCAACCTTGTGTGTTTACATCCATTGCAGATACAAACACAAACAAATACATGCACACACATGTAGACAGACACAATGAGCAGCACTTGGCCTTGACTCAGCTCATTTCAGACATGTTGCGCAGACCAGTGGGAGTGAAACCCAGTCTAGGTGGAAAAAGAGGGAGAGGGAGTCACGTGTGTGGTGGGCTGCTGCCCTGCCTTTGCTCTTCCTGGGATGCGGGAGCTATTCCTGGGGCTGGAATGTACACAGCGGCCTCGTGGAGAGAACCCTCCATAATAACAACAACAACACGACACACATTGCCTATAAACATCCACCTGCTAGAGAGCAGCAGTTATTAGGAAAGTTAAGTTTCAGACAGACTGAATATATTTGTAAGTGGCAGGGTATGTTTGTAAGTGGGAGAGAGGGAGGTAAATAGTAGTGATTTTTATTATTTTGTATTAAAGATATCGTAAAGAAGACTTGAACTTAAACTGGATGCGCCATGTGCACAGGGAAAAGGTAAGACTCACTTTCTGAGCTGCTGATCAAGTGGGACAATTGCTGAAATAGTTTATTAGGAGCAGTATTGTAATCAAGCAATGAAATCAATGAGATCAATGTAACATTTTTACGCTGTGCTAAAAATTAAGTTAAAAATGTTGGAAGTGGGATATTCATGTATTTTGCTAAATTTTGCAAAAGTTTTTGGTATCCTATTGTTATTTTATCTCTGAAACTTCTATACTTATATAACTATTATATGATGATATCAAATCGATAGATTTCTAAATCAAAACATTTCTACAAAAAGATGCACAAACTAGTACAGTTTATGTAAGATAACAAACTTTAGTGTCAGTGGCAGAGTCACAGTGGCAATGGTAATCCTAATTGATGCCCTGTTGGTGACACTGTCTTTGTGGGGATCAGCTGGTGTCGATAATAGTAATCTTGCAAAATGTTTGCGTCCAAACACTGAAAGCATCAAGGACAAAGAGCTGGAACAGGGGCTGACAGCTGAGGCCTTACATAACCATTTTGATAAAGTTAGCCACATTGAAGAGCAAGCTCTTGACATGGTTATTTTTACAATGCGCAAAGCATATCATCTCAAGGCCATGCAACATCACTCTTTCTGGTTTCTAGTTAAAACAGGGCAAAACCCTCTAACAATCCAATGGAAAAACAATTAAATAAATATTTTTTCCCCCATGACTCTCTGGCTGGCTCCAACATCCACCATTTTGTTTCCAGAGTAGACCAACCATTACCTGATGTGCTGCACTACAAAGACAGAGAGCTGGTCTCTAGTCTGCTCCTGCAGCTGAACCACCTCAGGAAGGAGAGGATTCTCACAGACGTGGTCCTGTGTTCCGGAGACGTGGAGCTTGCCTGTCACCGTAACGTTCTTGTCTCCAGCAGCCCATATTTCCATGCCATGTTCTGCAGCAGCTTCCAGGAGAGCATCCAGCCACGGGTGGTCCTAAGGGGGATCCCCCCTGAGGTGCTGAGCACCTTGGTGGACTACGTGTACACAGGTGCCGTGAGCATCACAGCCGAGCTGGCACTGCCACTGATGCAGGCGGCGTCCATGCTTCAGTACTGCAGCTTGTTCGAGGCCTGCTCAGCATTCCTCCAGACACAGCTGGGCGCAGAGAACTGCCTGGACATGCTGCGGCTGGCTGAAGCGCTGCACTGCGACAGCCTCCAAGCACGGGCCCGCGAGGTGGCCGCCCGTTGCTTCCCAGCCGTGGCCGCCTCTGATGATTTCCCGGCGCTCTCGTTGGACGAGCTTGCAGATGTGCTCGGCGACGACCGCCTATGTGCTGGTGAAGAGCAGGTGTTTGAAATCATGTTGGCCTGGGTCCGGCATGATGTGCCGGCCCGCTGTGGGGCTCTCCATGCGCTCTTCCCCAAATTGCGCTTGCGGCACATCCACCCCACCTACCTCTTCCAATTCATGGCTGGCGAGCCGCTGGTGCAGGCCTCACCGTTGTGTCTGGAGCTCATTGAGGCTGCGCAGCGCCTTCTCTTCTCCATGGGGGCGACGCCGCAGCCCAGCGTGATCAAGGATGTGTGGGACTCCCCTCGGCGTGAGGCATGTCATGAAGCCCTGGTGCTGGTGGGCGGCCGCAAGAACGGCCAGCAGACATCCCGAGAGGCGCTACTGTTCGACGAGGGCACCCAGCAGTGGCAAAGCCTCGCCAAGCTCCCTTTTCGCCTCTATCGCGCGTCCTACGCTTGCGTACAGGGAGTTTTGTATGTATTAGGTGGGCTGCTGATGACCGCTGGCAACAGCGTGGGCATCCCAACTGATTCCGTCTACACCCTCTCCCTGAAGACCAACCAGTGGAGAGAAGCCGAGCCCATGCTGGCCCCACATTACGCCCACCAGAGCGTCTCCCACATGCACTTCCTCTTCACCTTGGGTGGAGTGGCAGTGGATGGGCAACTCTCCAACACTGTGGAGAGGTACAACACCATGTTCAACCAGTGGGAGGCCATGGCTCCCATGCCCTTTCCTGTGTTCCATCCAGCTGTGGCCGCCCACGACCAGAGGATTTACGTCTTCGGAGGGGAGGACGCCGAGCAGAATCCAGTCCGTATGATACAGGTAAAGGCGATTCTACTGAGAGTCCCTGATAGTATGGCAGCGGAAAAAATATAAATAAACATACAGTATACTAAAAACATCTGGATTGATCACGTTTATGCCCTGCAGGTCTATCACATGGCCAGGAATCTGTGGTGTAAAATTGAAACCAGGATGGTGAAAAACGTGTGTGCCCCAGCTGCAGTCATCAATGACAAAATCTACATTGTAGGAGGTACTTTTTTGTCAGTATTAATACAGTTTAGTGCAGTTCATGTGAAAATGTAAGGTCTTCATCACTGTTTTACAAAGTTGCAACACACTAGTGGTAAATAGAAAACAACTGTCTGCCTTTGTTCAATACTGTGCATACTTCCCATGTTATTCTGTAGGGTACACCCGAAGAATGATAGCTTATGACACCAAAGCTAACAGGTTTTTGAAATGCGAGAGCATGAAGGACCGGAGAATGCACCACTCAGCCACAGCAATAAACAACAAGCTCTACGTGACTGGGGGCCGCTACATCAACAGCCATGACGCCATCAAGGACTCGGATGGCTTTGATTGCTATGACCCTGAGTCAGACGCATGGAGCTCCAAGGGCAAGGTTCCCTACCGACTATTTGACCACGGTTCTGTTCCTTTGATCTGTGTCTCCAGTAAATCATTCACTCCTTGAGAAAAGAAAAGTATATTTTAAAGGAAAATATTTTTTGTTTTGCTGAATCAAAGTTGCACAGTATATAGTTAAGTGCTTTAGACTCTTTGAATGAGGACCCGACAGAATGTAAATGAAGCCGTTGGGTCAGTTAAACTCAATGAAAATGTTTCTTTTTTTTGTAAACTCAGGACTGAACTGCATGTTTATGTACATTTGCATCTGAGGTTTTACAGAAGTTTGCACAAAAGATTTGGATCAAGCTAAAGAATATATACCAGGCAGATGTATGCCTTCAGGATGAAGAGCAATCACCTTTGCTTTGAGTGACTTGATGTTAATGCCTGGGGCATGGGTCACTGCTCTGTTTACATGCTATGATATTCCAGAGGTTTTTTTTTATGTCTTTTTATGTTTTTATATGTCGAAACATTTGATTTACACAGCAACCAAGACTAAACTTCTGGAATGCCGTTGCAGTTAAGCAGTCTAATTGTATAACTGGCCTTTCTTCAAGTACATTCCTCTAGAGTACTATTCATGGAATTTCTCAGTGGTCCTGAGGACACTGCATCAATCAATTACAAATAGGCTATGGGATTTCAGTTTAGCCCAAATCAATTGACTCAAAATCTCTGCTTTCATATTTATCCAAATCTATGTTAAAGAAGAAACCTGGTGTGATTCAATCCATAGCCCTGTTGTTTGAGGTCACCACGTGCTGTTGGTGGGAAAAAGAATGAGAAAATATAATACACCAAAATAGTGAATTGTGAGCTAACACTAACTGAATGGGGCACAGAAACTCTCAGTTTAATTTCACTATGCCCCCGTTTAGTTATAATTAGTTAATGGTGCGCTATTCAATACTCTATATTGAATCTTTTTTTTTTTCTACAGACAGCACTCAGTGACCTTGAACAATCGATTCACCTTGATTGTTTGAGGTCACCTCAATTCACCCTGGATTTATCCTTAAACATTACAGGCCAAATCTCAAACCTCACAGTACAAGAAAATAGGAATACACATCACATCCATTTGATGATGATGATTTGATGATGAAGCATTCTTTTTTAATTTTTTAATTTTTAATGCATGGTTTGACAGATACACAGGAGAGATGTGGAGGTCGTTTTTGGTGGTCTGTACCCAGGAAAATACAAGAAATTTTCAACATAAGAGTGACATGAACCTGTCATAAACATAATTTTGTAGCTAAAAGACTATTCATTTTAATGATATTAACTGTATAAATGGGAATGTCCTTGGTTTCCAAGGAAAATTCAGGGAAATATCCCAGATTTTCATCTAAAAGGTCTGGTCACCGCAAGGTGGGCCTATTTAGCATAACACAGCACATTTCACAAGCATACCAATGAGAACATATCACACCTTTTGATAGACATACAATTGGAGTGAAAACATACACCTACCATGACAATGGCAACAGCTAAAAAGTGTAGCTGACTGTTTTGTTTACAGATTCTCTCAACCAGCCTCCTAGTCTTCATACCTGTCAGCTACGGCTGAGAGGAAAAACAGCTGGCTACTGGCTGACGAAACAGCTCAGTGTATTTGTGTAACCGAGAATTATCCGACAGTTTGTATTCAGAGCTAATTAGCACCGCTAGCCATGGGTGTGATGTTGCTAGAATGTGTGTGTTTCAGATTTCAGAGTTATAGATGGACATGTGCCAAAGCTATCTATGCAGTCCCTCACATCACAATAGGCCTGCAACTTGGTTTGTTTAAATTGCCTTTAAATCCAGTTACTGTACAAAGAAGTTGTGTTTACTGTATTATTTTGTGTGTTTTCTCACAGGTCTGGAAAAATGGAAATGTTTATTTGTTTGGTACACTTTAATTTTATAATAAAAGTGACTTTAAAACATGAAATATTGGTATCATATCTATTTTGTATTGTCAGTAAAAAAGAAAGAAACTACAATTATTAAAATGTTATATCTTTGGACATGGAATATGCCTCTCTAATGCCAAGGCCCCATACCAACTGAACAAGTCAAATGACTTCATAAGCTACATTTGCTTTTATTTTTATTCTATTGGCAAATCATATGAAATTCATGAAATTCATAGACAAAACTGTGGTAGACATCACAGCGGGGGTTGCTAGTTTCCAAGAAACCCCAAGAGGGTTGAGGAGTGAGTTCACATGTCTTGACAGTGACATTCACTAAAAGGGTCTTACAACATGCCCAGGCATGAGCCACATGGAATAACAAACAAGAGCTTAACTGAGCAGTTGCAGCACTGATTCAATAATTAAGACTAATTACTAACATGTATATGCCATTGTATAATATAAACATTTGTGTGATTTTGACATTTAATGTTTGTTTCATAAAAAGTTAAAAGATAAACGTTTTTTCGAGAATGTAATTTTCAAGAAGAGTATTTTTTATAGTTAAACAGAGAACAAAAATAATGATAATAATTATAAGAAGAAGAAGAAGAAAAAGAAGAAGAAGAATTACACAAACATCATCTTGGCATGGTAATTCTTCCTGCTACATAAAAAGATAACATTTTGTGTTCACACCAAACAATTACATGTTTTTATAGTGTGGAAAACTTTCCAAGTTGTTGATATCAGTGTTAAAACCTCCAGTTGACTGGGCACATGTGTGGAGTGCATGACTTACCTGGAACTGACTTAGAATTCCCACAGGGCCTGGACATTCTGTGCCAAAGGTGGCTCAGCAAATGCTGGGGCACAGACAGGGCTGTTTGTGGGGGACATTGGGGAAGGGGGGTCTGGAAACTATAGGTGATCTCCAGGTTATTTTGGGAAACAAACAAGAGAGAACATTACACCCCGAGAATCATGTGTCTGACCCCCAGGCTGCAGATGTGACAGCCTAGAGGGTAAATTAAAACATTTCGCTTGCCAGCTTCAGGGAATGATGAAACTGGTGGAAGAGGAGCAGCAACAGGTGTGTAATCATCATTGCTGTAGGAATGCTCTGTAGTCTGCTGGCACTGGGCATCAATAACCAGAAAGACTCAACAGAAATCCTCATAAACGTTCTAGGCACGATTGATAGCATGAAACAACTACATCTTTCTCATAGCTTGAATGCTAAGTAAAGTAGGTTAACTGCTTTTATCAACTTAGCATTCGTTTCTGTCACTCCTTATTTAACACACACAGGGATATCAGGCAAGCGTTGCTATAATTACAGGTTAACATTCATTAGCACTCATTGTACTTATTTTCAGTGTTCTTAATTAGCAACGAGGAACCACAACTTGTATCCTTTGAGGACAGAGTAACCCTGGGATGTTTTGTTTTATCTCTAAAAGCACTAGGCCCAATGAATGTCTAGGAAATCCCCACTCTGCACTGGGACTATGGGCCAAACACTAGGCATAGCATGGGAAAAGATATTTTGGGAGAAGAACAAATGTCACATGTTACTGAATGCTGCTTACCAGCATCTATCTGAATGTTAACACTATTGCTGGGTTACATGGGCTAGCTTCCATGGCAGATATTAAGAGGATTTTCTGTCTTTTTCACCCTAGTCTAAACAGTGGCCCTGACGTCATTTATTTTATTTTGGACAGATGCCTAACTGCAAGTTTGTTTTTGTTTTTTTCCAAAAAAATTGAGACTTGAATATAAGCCCCACACAGTTCACATAACTTCAAAAAAACTTTCAGGAATGTTCTATGATTTTCTCAGCAATTTTTCTCAATATCCACACAACAATATCGATTTCATTATAAGAATCATAAGAAGCTAAGAGCAATGCAACTTTTCCTTCAGCGTTTCAGTCTACTGAGAAACAGTCAGTGTCAGCAGTGTTCTGACTCTATGACCAACGACTGTGTCCTCTAGTGTTTTTTTCCATTACTCTTATGACATGTGCAGTTGCTGGTGATTTTTACCCCCTCTGAGGCTCTGAGGCAAGTGTAACATTTGACCTTCAGTTCAGTAAGAGAGAGAGAGAGACAATCCCAAACTCCCGATCGCTTAGGTAAAGTCTGCACACCTGCTACAACCCACTCCAGTTACCCCCCACGTGAGGTGGTAGTACGGGTGCTGTTGCACCTATAGTCACACGGCAGTATTTCTCTAGAGGCTCCGCTTCAAGCTTTGAGGCCCAAGCTAAAGAGGCCTAAGACTGCTCAACAGCTGCTAACCTCCTCAGCCACAAAGCACTACCAATTAAGCTAATGCTATTCATTTTATAGCATATTAAATTATATTAAATGACATTACGTTACATTGCATCACATAACATTACATTATGTTATATTATATCAACTCATTTGACATAGATATACAATACAGTTCAATATAATAATCAGCATGTGGACATTCTCTTCCTTTGTTAACATTGTACACCTGATCCTGCACCTGATCACCAATTTATGGACATACGCACACCAGCTCGCCACTACAACTGACACATATAATTGCATACTTGTGGAAATACAGCATTAGGTATCGTTACTGCTAGTTTTAAGATATGGTAGTTGTCCTGCCATTCTAAGTAGGCTAAATCTCAGGCCTGAAATGACACAGAGCCACTGTATGCAGACTAGCTGTCATTTTCACCTGTCTTTTTGACTTAACCCTTCCCTACTGAAAACAGTGAATAAACTGTGAAGATGAACGCTCTCTCTCACTGTTACATTGTAGTGCCTTTGTTTACATAATGGATGGTGTGAGTGAATCTTTTGTCTAAGTGTGAAGGCCTCTGAGAGTTGTTGGGTTGCCAAATCAATTGTCTTCTAAATGCAAAAGGTTATCTGTGGAGATCTATGGAAGTGACTGGATGCCCCATGGCATACTCTTCAATAAACAATACCTTTGGCCTCAGATTGAGATAGGCCTACCTCCAAACTTCAGAGCACTATTTACATCAAGGAGTAAGCTGGAAAAAGCTTATTCTTCCATACATTTCTCTTTCAGATGATCAATACAAAATCAGGACCTGGTCTTATGCAGTTCTTACATAATGCAAATATTTGTTTTTCTGACATTTCATGGCACCAACCCCTTACTTACAACAACAGATTATCTGAAAGTAACTCTACTGGATCTACTTCCTTCTCAGAACAATAACGCCAATAAAACTTTTGCAGAGTAGACCTAATGTCAGCTTTCAACTTTCAGTGATACACATGAATTGGAGAGATTATTTTTCCTTTTTCTATTCAAATAGGTTACTGTAATCTGAGTATCATGAGAACGCTAGCATGCTGATTATGTTCTTAAAGAAAACTTCAATCTCCAGACATTAAATTAATTTGATAATAAACCTGATGGTTGGAAGAATAACAAAAAAAAAAAAATCTTGGTCAACACTCGAGTGCTGAAGGCAGAACGCATCCACTACTGAGAGTGATAAAGTTTCTGTAGACGTTTTGCAATACTGTGGAAGATCATAAACAAAGCCACGTGTTGAAGGGACGTCTCCAAAGTGGGCGGGTGGGAATACATTTCCGGATTGTCAGAGCACTTATAAAAATGCCGCTGCGCACTTTCAACAGCAGAACTGTTTTCATAGGACTTATTAACATAAGGCGCTCCTCACTCTAGATCTAGGTCTAGTTCACGCATCTGATTTGTATTATTTCATCCTTGACGCTTCTCGTTGGTTATAACTATTCGAAAATGCCATTTCTTGGACAAGATTGGCGGTCACCTGGTCAAAGCTGGGTGAAAACAGAGGATGGATGGAAAAAATCCACTCAGGACGAGAAAAATAACAATGTTTCCGAGTTGAAGAGGTCAGTGAAGTTATTGCATTGATGAGCACGTGACGTAGGGCTAAGACTAGTTACTAAAAAGTTACTAAAAAGTTACTAGAAGTATAATTTAAGTAGCATACATAAATTAACATCGAAGTGTCTTAGTTGTTAGCGAGATTGCAAACTCTTTTATTCCAACTGCAGATGCCCGTATTGTTTAAATTTAGACGGTGGATGTCAACAATAACATTAATGTTTTGTTGACATCGATGTGTGATGGTGAATAGTTATAAACCTACGTCTGCCAGTCGTTTCAAATTTCAGGATTGCAACAATGTATTGGTTGCTTTGCCTGGTCGTGCTAAACATCTGCATCTCATTCATCATCCCATTAATCCTACTACTAGTCTCAACACAGGATTTATTGCCGTCTTTTGGTTCTTATCTTTGGTTCTTATCCATTCAGAGTTCTCGTAGCCTATTATTATTATTGCTGTTGGGTATTTTTCAGCGATCGAAAGAGGGCTTGTATGTCAAATTTTCATGTGAAACCGATCATATTATTGCCACAAGCTCCAGCTAGCTAGTCAGGAATTAGGGTAAGAGTTCACCAAGTAACCAAGTATAATTGTAGGTTTGTGTTTTACTGTTCCTTACAGTTTATCAAAAGAGGAGGTGTATTACAAAGAGAACCTACTGCTCTCATTAAACTATGACGTGGCTGCAAAAAAGAGAAAGAAGGACCTCCTAAACAACAACACTAAAATCCCCTGTAAGTGATTGCACATCTTTGATAATGTCAGTGTATTTTACTGTAAATTGACATACAACATTAAGCCTTTTCTTTTGTCTCTTCTTTTGTAGATTTCCACAAAGAGAAATGGATATATGTGCATAAAGGGAGCACAAAAGAGGTAATGTCAGGTCATGTAATCATCTCACTTATATCTATCTTTGTAGCCTGTTTCTCAGCTATGAACATTGAAACATTAGCTGGACCACTGACAAAACATGCATCTGCTTGTCCATGACTCTCTTTAGCGTCATGGATACTGCACACTGGGTGAGGCCTTCAATCGTCTGGACTTCTGCAGTGCCATTAAGGACACCCGTCGTTTCAATTACGTTGTGAGGGTAAGTAAATATGCATGACCTGTGCCTTAATAGATTTTTTAATCAAGATTTTAGAATCCAGGATCCAGGAAAGTAGGCCTATCTCTGTCGAGCTTGTCTACTGCCACTTGCCTTTTCAAAGGGTTAAAGTCCACAGTGTGGGTGTGTAGCTCAGGGCCTTATCACAGCACTCCAGACAAGAGGCGGCCTGTGGAGATGTTCTGACCCCAATGTGGCCCACAGGGACTTGTTCCTCTCTGTGTGTGTTGTTTGGCTCTGCCCTGTAAGACACAAACACAAATACAGACAAATACACCCCTCCTCAAGTCTCATCAAATATAGTGCTGCTTTACTGTGCTGATATCTAGTTCCATGTGGCTCAGACTATGTTCTTTTAAATGTATTATGGTATGTTAATAACACATTTTGGGGAAGTAATGTTTACCTAAGTATTACTCGCAGAACACATGATTGGAGCATAAAGGGCAAAGATACCAATGAGTCAAATCAATCTGTTGGAATAAGGGATGGGAAAGGGATTTCTATTAGTTTGTATTCCAGAGGATGATTAAGCATGGGCATTGGGGAGGTTTGTGAAACTAAACCGGGAAGTCAAATGACTCAGCCCAGCAGCCCCCCTAATAAACACACATGCACACACACACATACACACACTCCCACACACAGCACAACCTCATTTTATAAACTCACCCAAGTGTCGAGTTGCAGTTGTTTATTTGTGGTATGTAACTAGTGGAGTTCACAAGCCTGTCTCTGGCTGAACACAAATATGTCTTGTCATGAGTTCTTGTCCAGTGTTTTGCCCTCTTGTTTATTGATCATCCATTACTCTGTGTCTTCAAAACACAGAGCCTCTACCTCTCAACAAGTCCTGCGCATGACTTATTTGTTTTTATTTAGAGGTTATATTTGGCTCAGACACCATAACACTTGTAGCTGTGTAGCATTCTGTGGCTGGATATGTTTTCTCTAGTGTGAGATTGTTTGCTGCGCCATCGTAACTTTTACATAAAGGTGAAACGGAATCAGAAACGTTGCTGGCTCAGTGAGAATATGTTCCACTTCTTAGACAACTATTTGTTTGGACTTGTCCCTGCTGTTGACTATAAAGAGGAACCTTGTGTTCCAATTGTTGAAGCATGGCAGTGGAGGTATCAGGTTTGTCCCTGCTGCGCAGTCTGTTGTCTGGTCTAATGGAAGCTGTGTGTTGGTATTTTGTGGACTGAGCAGTGCAAAGAGGTCTCAGTTACAGGGATCGGATTTTAATGAGAGTGGAAAAAGCTGTCCCCCTCTTGCTGCAAGACCCAGAACTTTCTAGATGCAGCCAGTGTGATATGGCGCACCATGTGTCATGCATGTAAATGACCAAACACCTGTTGTGAACCCCCAGTAATGTGACCAGTGGTGTTCCATTTAGTTTTGTTTCAATAGTCACCTCACAAATGGTTAATAACAGTCCTGAGTGAATTTGGGTCACATGGAAGGAGCCATGCAAGTAAACACGTCTTACGTAAAAGGAGGGTGCTCTGGAAGAAACACTTGTGAATGGTGACGTCTAGTGCAACACTGAATGTTTACAGTGTAGAGCTCTTTGGCACGAGTTCAGCACAGCAGTAGTCCAGAGAAGACAGCTCCTGGTGGCGGCTGATGAAAAGCAAAGAGTGCCAGCCAGACTCGCACCAGGGTGATGATGAGGAGGATGGTGATGATGGCGAGGATGTTTGCTTGTCTGTTTGGGCGAAGTGTTCCACCAGTCCCAATAGGGCTTGTGAAAGAAGCAGACTTTGCCAATCTAGCCCAGATCTGGACCACATCATTAATGCTATCAGGATTATAGTCGGAATTCCAATGTCCTCCCTTTCCCCTAAGCCCTGAGCTCTCAAAGATGCATGAATCAGCCAATTATGAAACAAATTAATGCAAGTTAAGTGTTTGAGGGTTCAGGGATTAGGGCTTAGGGGGGCATTGGGATTCAGTCATGAGAGCACATCATGAGGTAGGGTAGGATGTGTCCAGGGAACAAGGGGGACTTTGCTCAGTTGTCTCAGGGTCAAGTGGTCGCCAGTGTTGCTCCATGATGTCAGCAAAGTGGCTCAGAAATCACATGCCATTGCATGCCTGCTGCTCTGGCTGCCACACTTAACTGCTGGATCAGACTGCTCTCCTTCCTCCTCTTATCTCCCCTTGGCTAAAAGGTGCTGTGAAAATGACTGTTGTCTAAAGTGTGTAGGATAACACTAATGACATTAATCTAATCTAAATTAATCTTTGTTTTTTTTTAGTGACCTCAATACAAATGGTCATACATATGCTATCTATACCATTACCTCAGTCATCAAGGTCTAAATGCTGTTACTGTATATCTGCAATGGGGAATGACGACTATTTGTAATAGTAATAATTTGTAAATTCTGTATAGCAATGATGTAAATATGTAGTGTATTTATTCAAAAGACCACAAAAAGAACTTCTGTTGGAGTGAAAAGTGTGTTTACTTTTGTGTTGAGAGTTCAAGGAGAGATGTCATTTACTAAACGGTGAAGTGAACCAGCATGGGTTTTGTTTTTAAACCTCTGAGTGTTTTTTGTTTTGAAACTCCCCTGTTGAAAAAGGGGAAGGGGAAAAAAAAAAGAAAAAAATACAACTCAGTAAATGATGAGAGAACACCAAGTCTGGAATCTGACGGCATCTGAAATTTATGTGTCCCTCTGCAGCTGCTGGAGCTGATTGCCAAGTCCCAACTGCCATCTCTGAGCGGAGTGGCACAGAAGAACTACATGAACATTCTTGAGAGAGTGGTGCAGAAAGGTGAGTAGGGGTGACTGCTTGCTTGTCCTCAGGATGTCTTCAAAGTTACTGGTCAATACCCTAGACCCTGAACCCTCAAAGACTTAATTGGCATGAGTCGACTTTATGATTGGGTGATTCATGCAGAGTAAGTCTTTGCGGGTTCAGGTCTTAAGATGTGGGGCAACACTGGAATTCAGCCATTTACTCTTTCCTTCCAGTTGTTTTCTCCTTTATTGTGTTTAGTTAATTTGGGTTTGTCTCGGCATAACTAGGATACTCGTATGACCTTTGACATACAGGGATCATAATTATGGCAAAACAATGTCAAAATATATCAAGTTCTTTGCTACTTTTTTTTGGTATGTGTATTTAAAAACCTATTCCATCATGATTCACATATCGTCTTGCACAGCAAAACAAGCTGGGCAAATGCCGGAGGACAAGAGGCAAGGGGAGCCCATCATAACAAATTAACTCATTTGCAGCTCACAAACAACAGTGGCTTACCAGAGTCATTCAGTGGGACTGGCATAGCTGGGGAATTTCATAATTGCTTACAGTGGAAGGAATGACAGTTCTTCTGAGAGCAAACAGAACTCTGCAGAGTATTGTAAACCAAATGTTCCCTCAGTTAAACAAAGAGCCAGGTTGTTATGGGAAACATGTAACTTACTTGTAGATCATGGCTGAAAGGTATATCTGAGTGGTTAATGTCTGAAAAGATTTGTGGATATTTGTCTATTTTGTTGACATAAAAATGACAACATGTACTAGATGATGCCCTGTCCTTGTAAACTAATATGGTATCGATACTGTATATAAAGTGACACAATACTGAATCGAGCAAATGATCCAGAGATAATTGTAGCCTTTTCATTTTTGTCTACTATAACCAGTAAATCAGCTCTCACCAGTACCTCAGTTGCCCTCAGCTGTGTTATGCTAACATGCCTCCTCCTCCTCTCCCCATCCCAGTCCTGGATGATCAGCAGAATGTACGACCCATCAAGGAGCTCCTGCAAACCCTCTATGTGTCCCTGTGCAGCCTGGTCCAGGACATGGGCAAGTCAGTGCTGGTGGGCAACATCAATATCTGGGTGCACCGTATGGAAAACATTCTGCAGTGGCAACAACAGCTGGATAACATTCAGATCAACAGAGTGAGTGCCAGAGCATGGAGAGAGGCCCTTGGCATGAACTAGAAGGTTCTTCAGGATGCACAGACTGGGTTGTTCTGCGGGCTTGAGTGCCACGTCTATGTATCAGTACCCTACTCTAATGGCATACATTGGTGCTTTAAAATAGGATTTTTTTGTTTTGTTTTTTAAATTTCAATACAACAATAAAAGTAACAGTATATACCAAGTAATATTTATATACTATACAATATTAATATTTTATTTTGGCTTATAGAATTACTGTATGAAGAAAAAGAAAAATGTTCAACCTCTCCGCCATCAAAAATATCAATAGTCACAGTAGATAACTTGAAACTCTTGACTGATTACTGTCTTGATTATCCCCCAGCCAACCACTACAGGAATGACCCTGATCGACCTGCCCGCCAGTCTCCAGCTCAACATTATGCGCCGCCTCTCAGATGGCCGTGACATCGTCAGCCTTGGTCAGGTGTGCCCCGACCTCGGCGTGCTGGCAGAAGACAGGCTGCTGTGGAAGAACCTGTGCCAGTATCACTTCACAGACCGACAGGTAGAGCACACACACACACATATACACACACACACACACACTGCTTAGTAGTGTTATGACAGCAATGTCTGACTGTTGTGTGGAAGTCTTGCCACTGAGACACACACTCGTGCGAGGGAGCATTTCAGGTCTGCGCACGTTTCTATTCAGCTGATTGAAGCTCCATTAAGTCCAGATGTTGGGAGCATAGTTTTGGAGCTATCCAAACAAGCCAGAGCTACTTGAAGACTTTAGCATTGCCCCTTAATCAGCTGTAGACTATTCTAGTTACAGATTTCATCACACATTGCAAGTTTGATCTGTAATAACAGTTTCTGTTGTTGGAGTTGGATCGTCACAATTTTAATTTCCTCTCTCTGGTGGTCTGTGCAGATCCGCAAGCGTATAATGGTTTCTGAGAAAGGCCATCTAGAATGGAAGAAGATGTATTTCAAGATGAGCAGGTGCTACCCTCACAAGGAGCAGTACAGTGACACCCTGCAGTTTTGCACCCACTGCCACATCCTATTCTGGAAGGTGACAATTGCACACGTGCTCATTCAAATTAGCACACTACCACAGCTCAGTGCACTTTTGTAGTCAGCTCCTCTATGACACTGATGTAACTAAAGCAATATCATGCAGTGACTGAAACCGTAGGTGAGGAGGAAGAGCAGTAGTCCATTTACTCAACCTTGTTGCTTTGTTGTTGTCTTCGTTTTTGCTTGCAGGACACAAACCACCCATGCACAGCCAACAATGCAGAGAGTTGCTGCGTTCCAGTATCTCCACAGGGTTTCATCAACCTCTTCAAGTTCTGAGGAGAGTCTGCCAACTGCTTGTGTACATATTGTCAATAGTGCAATGGATTCCTGGATGCCTTGAGACTGGGGAGAGTGAAGGAGCTGTGTAGGAGAAGGGGGGCGGGGGATGGGGGGCAGCTGTATTATGTAATTTATGTTTTCACTGGAGGGAAGAGAGACAGGAGATCAAATGAATGTGAAATGGAACGATAAGAGAATGTAGCACTTGGAAGATGCAATTTTGTCTTGGACATATACTGTTGATTATTACAGTGAATAGACAAGTCCTATATGGTCTTCCTCATGAAGTGGAATGTATTGACTGACCAAGAAGGGATACTTCTTTGCTGTAGTTTCAAGAAGTGATTTAATTTATTGGAATCAGGGGCTTTTGTCAGCAGACACCAGTATAACTGATTGAAACTGTTGAAACTGAAACTAAGAGAAAAATGTGTTTTTTGTGGTCAGAATAAGCATGATGTGTGTGTGTGTGTGTGTTTGTAAGAGAAAATAAGCATGTGTACCAAAAAGGGCCTTGTAATATGATTGTGTGCAATACTTTTCTAATTGACTTTTGTGTTTTTCTTTTTTCACTTTTATACTTTTCTTATCAAGTATGAATGTGTTAATATGCTGGTATGACGGGAGTTCTTTAGTGCATTGTACATTGTTAAATAACAGATTCACAAAGTGCCTGAAAATATTGTAGATGATCCTGAAAACATTGAAGATTTTCAATTCCGTTTTTACAGTTGTAATAAGATTACAATAACTATGACGGACAACTTTTAGTCATTGGCTATAAGGCCACCACACTTCAAATATCACACATTTGGAATATCTGTAGAGGGCATTTTTACATCTAAATGCCAGATTGTGTTGGCTTCATGCATGGAACAGAATTGTACCCCAACTATTTTCCTGTTTTCTCATTGTTTCTAGCTAAACAGTATTATGGGGTATGAAAGTGTAACCATTAATTATAGATGGCTACTGCATTAATGAAATGGAGTTTCCTTCAATATGCAATGGGAAATTACTGAAGAGTGTCATGGGTGCTATTTGTGGAATAAATGATTTGAAAACACTCACTTCTGTGTTCTTTTTTGTGTATAGTTTGACTCGTGTCCAACACTGACCAACAATTTATCTTCAGTCCAACTACTTCATCTGAAGCCCAAGCAAGCTGGCATAGAACCTGAACTACACAGCGGTTGTTACTGAGTTGAGAAGTTCCTGCCTCTTGAAGAATTCAACCTCGACTCTTCTGCCCTCTAGTGGGCAAGAGCTGACACAGACGAGGAAGAGAGCAGTGAATGTTCCCCTCCAATAATACAACGTTCAACAGGTACCAAATGCAGATTTTAATTTGGTTAGGTTAAAAGCATAAAAATATCTCACCATACCTCATATTTACTTTAACAATAGATTAAGATTTGTATCCTACAAACATGAAAAAAAATGTTGACAAGAGGAGACAGAGAGCTTTTAGAGGTTTTTGTTTTACTGATGTTAGAAGTGTTTATGTTCAAAATACTTAACAAACAGAAGTCATAAATATACAGTAGTATACAGTATAAATATACAGTATTTAATTAACCAGTTTAAACATCGGTTTTGGTGGAGAATTGTTCAGTGTTTCAACATAAATATCAAACAAAGATTAAATCTAAGTGCATCAACACAAAGTAAACAAACCCACTTCAGTAGCAATGACTGTACCTCTAGTTTAAACTCTGACTGTGCATAGCATGTAAACAAAAATAAAGTGCAAATACTCTGTATTATGGACTCTATTCAGCATATTGGCAAATAAATAGCTATCAGTGAAGATGGAATGTTCTTCGATCCAGACATGGCAATTTAACATTAGTTCTGAAAATGCAAACAATTACTTCACATTAGTAAAAAGGAGACATTCTGGACATTCAGACAATGGTTATCAGCACCAAATGGGCCTTTGAATCTGAATTCAGTGATCTAAGTTCCTTATCCAAACCAGTACTGGGGGACACAAGGCTTTGCATGGGCATCTGCCACTGAGGTTAAAAGCACTGTGGATCTTCGAACCACTGCACTGACAAAAACACATCATCCTGCTGCTGTTTGGAGCAGCTTCATTTCTGCTACACTTAGAAGTTTAACAATATACCACCAGCTGCATGGTTTGTACTCCTAAATACTACATGGTACTACATGGTTTGCACTCCTAAATAGCACAAGTGTGACTCATTTACCAGACTATGAAACAAAAAAAGAGCAAGCTCAAACTAGATTTGCTTTTGTTTTTTTTTTTTGTTTGTTTGTTTGTTCATTAACTCTTTTTAAGCACACAAATTCGACCAACATTCTAACATTTTATCAGTACCAGGTAATTCCGAACTTTCTTTCAATGTTTACACAAAAGTACTAGCATATCTTTCAAGTCATTCAAATTCATATCAGATTCGTTGAACATCCTTTTGGATGCATGAGTCCCACTGCAGTGCACCAATGGCACTGATCTGTTCTTGAAATTGCCACACAGATGAGATAAGCTCAATTCCCCTTCAGATGAATGACATCATTGGACCCATCAACCCAATGTTGCTACATTCTAGCTTGTCCACGCTCACTCAGCAGCACAATGGTAGCAGACCTCTTCATAAAAATGAACTTCAGAACACATTCTCTGAATAGATAATATATCTCATGCATAACCTGATAACTTCATGGCTGACAGTGAATTTGGAAGTCTGTAATTTGTAAATCAAACATTTTAGTAAAGACAGCAACCAAACCATATTCAACCAGTGTGGCATGCATAGCTATTTAGAAGTGGCAAAAAAATAATTGAACATCAGCTGAGAGTCAGAGATGCAACATCAAGTCCATTAGGTTTGTAAAGTAAAGGACTAGCTGTCAAACTGTTGTAATAAAGACCTACATGTCACTGCTAAGATAAACCACTGTGCTGAACAAATAATCAGTGGATGTTCTGAATATCATAACAAGATATCAGACCACATTGGAATGCAAACAAAACAAAGGAATTATCAGTGATTTCATTTAAAATTTCCAATGTTTTTAAAGAACTGTGACTCACAACACCCCTAATATCTGGCTGCAGAGTCTGTGGTTCAAATACAGTATGGCCAAATGTCCCCTCTGCCACATCCAGAAATGAAAATCATGGGACTGAAGTGGCACCCATACACTCACACTTGTGTCCAGTGTTCAGGACATCCACAGGTTTACTGGGGTGTGCTTCAGCAAAACTGAGGCAGGTCTAAGTCGATTTGTGAGGCTTGCTGTGGTATCCAGAGGTGTATCTGTTCTTCTGCTGATGCTGAGGTTCGTTCTCTTCTGGTGGACACTCTTAAGGCTCTGAAAGCAAATGACCATACGCACACATCCATGCACACACACATACACAATACCAACACACAGACACAAAGGTGGACAAATACACACACACACACACACACAAAGTTTTTAAACACTACAGTCAACTGAACAAAATGCTGCATGTCTGTATGGAAAGTGAAGTCAACTTTAAAATTAGAACTTCAGTTACCCACATTTAGCACAGGTCACACAGCGGAACATTTTCCCGTTCTGAGTTTTGAATGATCCACTCAATTGCATCCCAGCCCTACAGCAAAAACAAGAAGAAAGGCGATCGCACCTTCAGTTTATAGAACCAACTTCAGACATAGCATCACTACTATGTTACTGCCATATACTGTCTACTGTATGTCATCCATCTCATGTCCAAGTAAACCAGCAATTTCGAAAGAGGAGAAGTAGGATCACAACACACCCGCCTTCACATTGCTAGTATCCAGTGAGCAAACAGTTTGCCTTCACATACCAACATTTCTGATGAATCGTCACTTCTATGTCACTGCGGGACTGATTGCATCATCTGGGCTAAGGGGGATCTGGTTTTGGATTTATTTCTGTGCATGTGAGCACACAATTATGTATTTTTAAAAAACACATTTAATTACAATGCATGTCCAGTGTGTAACCATGGAGGGAAAACAACATGAAAGCAGAAGGAAAACTAAGAATCTCCCATTTCCTCTTTTCAAGCAAGAGGAAACATGTCCACACATCACACATCACAGGAACTCAGTTTCACTTTCAGTCAACCTTTCTGATTCCAAAGCAACCCTGTTTAACCATGTTTTCACAAAGAAAAAGGCACCACAATAATTAAGCATATAACTAAATAAATAATTGCAGAGTACTGTGGTGAGCTACATTCTACAGAGGGATGTGTTCACCAGATCACCTCTCAGCTTGTAAAACCAAAGCCCACTCATAAGTGATTCCTTTACAAATGAATGAATGTGTGAAGGCTTGGGTAAATACCTTTCTGGCATTGGCAGACATACTGAGAGCCATCAAACCCTCAAGGTAGCTGCTGAGACTGACTCCTTTCACTGTGATTATAGCCTCTTGTGTGAGAATGGTACTGCAAACAGAGCATTAAAGACAAAACATCATTTTAACATTCTATTTTCTGAGCAGATTAAAATAGTTGGCTATGTCATCAGTGATGATGTTTCATTTCTTACACATCAGGGTTGTCTGGGTGAGGTCTGTAAAGGAGGCGCTCATCAACGGACACAAGATTTGTAAGAGTAATCTGAAAAGTGAAAAAAAAGTGAATTGAGCAAGAGGAACATATTAAAGCAAGTGTATTTGTAAGTGAGCCACACCTAAGAAGCACACAAGCAAGACCTGTGCATACAGTGAAAAAAAACTGAGCTTTGGTTGGAATGTCTGTAATGTTAAAATACAATAAAATACATAAAGATCCTGGAATGTACACTGGCAAACTTCTATTGATGGACTATATCACTCACATTTGTGGAGCATAGTTCCATTTTCTTCTCTTCAGGGTCCACGATTGAGTGTTCTTTTACATAGGTAACTGTTCGATTTGTACCCAAAATCTTATGAGCAAAGACAGACATGATGTCAACAATTTCAGAGGGCGTAGTCCTTACTGATTAAAGGAATTATGTATGTTTCAAAGCAAATGTTTCTAATGTGTAAAGTGTCATGATCATTCTACTAACAGCTGACTCTAGTGTTAATAGATGTATGGACATAGTGTGGTAAATCTACACTCTATAAAGTGTATTATGCCCAATTAGGCCATGCATGATTATGGACAAATAAATAATTTCATGGCTTTATCAAAAAAGACTATCTAAGACATTAAGCTAAGTGATTTAAATATCGTCACCTTGCCAAAATAATCACCTAAGTCATTTTTTGGCAACCAAATCATCTAAAAAAGTATTTTGTTAATTTGTTGTAATTTTTGAAAAAACTGAAACAAACAAATGACTTAGGCAATTATTTTAGTAAGGTGATGATATATAAATGACTATATACTGATGTGATCAGGCAGGCCTCAATCCGCCTCACTGGTCAGACACTGACCGCTCGGACTATACCCGGTAGGCCCCACTCTGTGCTCAGTAGTCGGTGGCTGTGAAGGCGGCCGTCTGTGTCCAGTTTCCTGTCCAAAACATCTACACCCACAACGCTGGGATTCATAGGATTGGGGTACTTCCTCATGGCTGCCTTAATCACCGTCTCCCAAGGGTAGCTACGAGCAGAGAGGAGCAGAGAAAGAACAGTGGTGTTCACAGCCTGTGCCATTATAATGCATTTACACAAACAATCACTGCAGTCACAACAGGGTGTAATTCTGTATATACTAGCTTGGCTTCTAATTAGGACACCTCTCTTCCAAATCAAATTCACTTTAGGAGTCTTCAAATTCCATATTTTTATATAACCAACCCTTGCCTTTTCTCTTATCATTAGCCAACCCATTTATTATTCTGCCTCTCAACAGTCTTAGATCCCCAGTGTCCTTTTAAAGTAATTTCTATTTAAGGACTCTTTCTTCTTCATACTTCTTTGTCATTCTCCCACCACATAAATGTTATGCATTACTCAGTTATTTACAATTTACTACCTATTTAAGTAAAAGGCCGTTAGGCTATTTTTAGCCATATTGGTGCAAGGTTTAACATTGCAATTCTCACACATTTCAGCATAGCCTACTTGATTTGATGTCTAAGGAAGGAGAATCCCAGCAGGGTAATCTCTGGTCCCAGTGAATCAATCAGTTGCTTCCTCTATCTCTCTCTCTATGACCACATCAGATGTACAGTGTCATACAAGTTCCTAAACACTGTGTTATGACAAGATATCATGGCTCAAGATAAATTCAGTACATTAGCCTTTGCATCCTCATGTTTTTAATTCTAATTGAAATAACATTGATCGTCGGTGTAACAATTTCATTTTCATATGACAAATCTCAAACACATCCATTTTCAATGTTTGTTCTTTTCTCAGCAATCAGAAAGATATGTTACATTACCTACACAATATTTATAGGGCGCTACTGATGTAGCATTAGCTGATTTAGTCCAGCAAATAAACATTACCAGCCTCATCATAATGTACAGTATGAGGTTACGCTTTCAGAAGCTACTTAACATTACCTGAATATATGTTCGGTACTCCAGAGCTTCATATTCCGCAATTTATTACTCTTATCAGCTAAAATATTTTGGTAGCACGTCGTAATTCGGTATAGCTATGCAGCCGGTAACGACATCTTCAGCGAAGGACTAGCATCTTTCTTTCGGCAGGAATAATGGCTCCGCCCAGGATGACGATGACCAATGAGTAGTGAGATAGTGCCGGTGGGGTGGATGCTGTGAATGATCATTTTTGTGTGAACAGCGAAACTACTTCACTTACTGGCTGAACGTCACTGCATGTGAGCTGTAGAAATTTTAATCTTAATGAATCTGAGACTACTTTGGGCATTACAAAATATGTGATAGGCTATAGGATACGGCGACACGGAAAGTACACTGGGACTTTCCCCTTTCACACTTGTCAAAGGGAAACTACCAGAGTTCCTCCCAACAGTATGACAGCATGCAGTGTCTAGGGAAACAGTAAATGCGGCGATTCATTGTTCTGTTGGTGCACGCATATGGACCTATCATTAAAAGTAACAAGTGCCTTCGCACCTGGTAAGTAGTCTTAACCTTTTCGAGTTCATACTGACTTTGCTAAAGGCCTTTTACAACTAAGACACAAAACGATCACATAGCAGCAGATAAGTCAGACCATCTTTCTCTCTGGCACGTGTGTGTGTTGTGTGTGTATGTGTGTGTTTAACGTATCCTCTCGAACAGAAAAGCAGTTAAGAGGACACTTGCTGACTCTCAGTCAGTCATTGTCACCCTGCTTGGTGGAAAAGATGACAACCTTCCTCTGCCACACACGGACCATCACAGATCACGAAGTGGGAGTTATTACTTCTCAACCTACAGTGACGCAAAAAGCCTCTCGTCTTATTCAGATCGTCCTACGGAAAGGTCGGAATGCATGCTTGCAGTTCTATCAATGCCTGGGCCAATGTCATCCGGATCTGTGTGAGAAAATAACAGGTATCCCTGATGTGTTGCAAATGATCTACCCTTCTGCATGCGTTGAAAAACAGACTTTTTTCATATTATGTAAACCAATGTTTTGGTGAATATTGGCGTTCTATGGATAGTAAATTGTAATTTTTCCTATTATTATGTTTTAAATATAGGCTATACTGTAGGCAAACCATCAAAAACCGCTGATGAGCAACCATCCCAGAACTACATATTTACAGGTATGTAATTACATTAAAGGAGAATTTTCATATCTGTCAACAAATATTGCAATTGCATCAGCACACTGAAAGATGGCAACCCACTTCCTGAACATACTCTTTAGCATATCAGGTGTGGGTGTTTGTTGCAAGCCCCTTTTACTCTTAAAGGTCATTGTTTATCACTGTTTATTTCTTTCCTCAGTGAAGTCCGGAGACCACATAGAAAAGTCCACTTCCCAATTCTGCTCCTCTCCAGTGAGGAAGTTTACTCATCATGCATCAGCGTACATTATAAACATTCACAACTCCACCTTGAGCCACTGTGTCATTGGAAACCAGAGTAGCCAAATAATTTCCACAGAAGCAGAGCATCTAGTGGCTGAGAGACAAGGCTTAGGCTTACTAGGTGAGGATTGAACATGTGAACATAATCATCATATTAAGGTCTTCCTTGTATGTTATGTTGGCTATGTTTTTGTTTGTTGGTTCATAAATATAAATAATTTAGGACCTGTCCCTTATACAAATGTTTTAAAAGTTTCAATAAACATATTTTTATAAACATATTTTTTTATAACAGAGACTGTGAGAACGAGTCTGATGTATGGTCAGCAGGGGGAAGCAGAGGTCTGTGAAGAACCAAACCAGCTCGAGATTCAGGACTCGCAGATGGAGTATGTCATCATTGGCAATCACAGCTCAATGGTGATAAATACAACACAAAGCGAAGAAGTTGAAGAAGAACAGGGTGAAGAATATCACAATAGTTGTGATGGTTGAATAGAATATGCCAACCAGAAAACTGACTTGATTTTTGTGGGCACTTCCATTGTGGGCTACAGGCCCACTCCTCAGCCACAAACTACTGCACTTAGTTTCTCATTTTCTGTAGTACATATTAAAAGTTAGATTCTGTGTATTTGATGTATCCACTGTTGTGGAAATTACTGTGTACTGATGTGCTTTTAGCGACATGTGTGTATGTTTAAATTTCTTAGGAGACACATTTGTCCAACACAACCTTTATTAACTTTGAAACAAGAACCAAACATGCCGTAGAGGTAGCTCCCAGCAGGGCTCCCAAAGAAACTCTGTTTGGGCACAGGCTGTCTGCACTTCTAGTTTGTGGATTGTGGGGTTATGTCAACTGAACTGCTTAGCATCGGTGAATGCAACCTTAATGTGTATGTATTTAAACTGCCTCTCAAGAACATTAAAGTTTTTTTTTTTTTCTAAGTTCAGCCTTAAGTTCTGACACTGGACTTGTTCTGATCTTGACACACTGAAAAAAGTTAAGTGGGTGTTATTGTAATTTCAAACACTGTATATGGTGAGACTAAACAATGTTTCATCATGGATTCAAGTAGTGCTACATTTAAGATATATAAAAAGACATTTGAGACAGGCCACATTTCGTGCATACACCTTCTAGGTATACATAAAGTGCAGTACTTAAATAGAGCATTTGAGACAGACAACAGGCAACAAAAGACAGGGCATAAGTAGACTTGTAACAGAGCACTGTTAGAAGTTAGGTTCACAGTGAGGTAGAGGTAGAATATATAGCATTTAGCAGTACAGGTAGCACAACAGGTGCAGGAGTGCATTTCAGTTCAGTATGAATAAAACGTCATGTTTTGTTGTTCAACAGTCTGACTGCATGAGGGGGGATCTTCCCCATTATGGAGGTGCGGGCAGTTGTACTGTATACATTCTACTTGATGGCAGGAAGAAGACTGCATGGGCCGGGTGTGATGTGTTCTTAACAATGCTCGTGCCTTTCCGCAAATAGTGGGCGTGGTAGATGTTGGAGAGGGAGGGAAGAGAGGTCCCAGTAAACTGTCCTCGCAATTCGCTGTAGTGCCTTTCGTTCTGCCGAAGAAAGATTTCTGTGTATGGAAAAGCCCTTTTAGCGGCTGTTACAGAGATCGCTCAACCAAAGTCTCTAAAGGACTTCTGTACTCTTGCCTCAACCCACTGCCTCAATATTTTGAAGTTCGGTCTGGGTTTTGTTGCACAAATCTACTCAAACCAAGAACAGAATATGTTCGCTAAATGGCATAATCAACTATGGTTGATAGTGGTTTAAGACTGTGGTTTATTCAGACTACTTACTTTATTCACACCATAGTTTATTTATGCAATTTAGCCAACATATTCCGCTCTTGGTTTGAGGACAGATTTTGCCCAACAAATTAAGTAGTTCATACAATGTAGCAGCCGCCTATAAATAATCTTTGGGAGTAGCAAATCTTCCAATGAATTGATCAAACCTGTTATATCCACCCACACCCCTCCTTGCAACACTCAAGTACGCAGAAAGCTGGGCGGGGTTATCAGAGGACGCATGCTTTGTGCAGCTACTAGCTCAAGCTTAGGCCAAATTTGTTAGCTAGCTAACCCCAAACCATACTTAGCCTGGAATCATAGTACCAAGCTAGTTAGACCTGCAAAGAAAACAGATTTTAAAGGTATTGAGTATCAATTACTTGAGTCGTAAACGGAATACTGCTGAAGGTAAGAGAGTTTGAGTAACTGACTACCACCAGTATCTGTAGTTTTTAATACAGACTTAACATTAGCGAAACCCCTCGCCAAAATTATTGTCAGCCAAGAGTAACTTGCTAACGTTAATGTTAACCTATCTCGTCTAATAATGCTAACGCTAATCTGAACTACCATTAGTGATCAACACGCATTAAACAATGTCGATATTTCTGATATCGGTAGAGTACGTAAATGGGTGTAGTAGTTTGTCCAAGTTATCTTTAAATATCAAATACGATTACATTCTTTCTTTTTTCATCTGCTGACTCAGACTAATTGTTATCGGCGCGTTGTTGAGTGGCGCTGGCACAGTGTGTAACCTGAACTATCCTAGCATTATAGCAACTCCAGAATAACGTTAATAGTTTTCGCTTTCCAGTACAAGATTGTCGTAAATGGCGGTAAAACCAAGGCACAAAATCTTCTAATAAAAACGACTGACATGTTTAAAACGTGACGGTTTTGTTAACATTCCTGTCGTTATTATTGATAGCTTCGTTAACTAGCGGTAAAGACAGTTTGTTCCGCTTAATGCTAGCTAGCTGTGTAGCATTGGTAGGTAACAACAATGCCTGACTCCGCTTCAACTGCGTGTACCTTTCCAACATTAAAACCATTAAATTGGCAAAGTGGCTTAGAAATAAGGCTGAAAACAAGTGATTGCAATTTTGTCAGCCGTGGCACACGATTTAATCTCGGCATTGAATTGACAAGATCCTGCCGTTCTGCCAGTAATGTTTGACATTACCCTTCAGGGTTACACAATCGCCGAGTGATTTTATACGGCTTTCAACTAATTTACTCATTGTAGAAATAAACACATGAGAATTTGATTTAGCTGAACGTAATGTCATAGCTCTATCTGTTTCAGTTGAATTGCTGTCAGTTTGTGATTCGAACAATAGGGCATAATGTGAAGTGAAACTGCTGGTCAATGAAGTCGTTTACTGTCTACTACTAGACATCTATCTAGTTTACACGTGCAGTTGTTTGCCTCATTCTCCCTGAAAGATTGTACTTGCACAGCACACGTTTTCTGGCCGTCAAGTGACCTAGTTGTTTCTCCTCACCAACCTTTTTCACTTCTCAGCACTGGCCTTCTTCGGGGAAATTTCTGAGATTAATTGCTCTCTCCTAGTGACCTAAAATTTCAAGTGACCCAATTAGGAAGATGGCTTATTCTTTTGACACCCAAATGGTCTTTTTAGGGAAACCAGAACAACCATTGGCTGTATTTAAAGGACATGGTTATTTTGTTGTTGCAGTGTTGCAGGGGTAATCAAGCTCACGCTTTCTGCACAGTTGTTGCTTTTACAAATGCAATGTAGTCTACTCTGTGTCCACACCATGTCTCATCAATGGATCCTGTGTCCTTCCACATAAACAGATGTCAGATCATTGCTTTCTTACAATCCAATAGATGTGTGTCGTCCTTCTTGGCTCTACAGGTTCACAAGCATCATATCAAAATCTTATTTATAGTCAAATCTGGTTTACCCTAAATTGTGACAAGCCCATATTAAGAGATGTATTTACATTTCCTTTGACCCATCAGAGAACTGCTCTTATGCAGGTAGGGGAACTACTGGTAGTTCCCAAGCTACCTGTTGGAGACCCCTGTTCTAGATAGTGTCTGGATGTGTAACATTTATGGGGAAACTTTATGAACTAACTTTCCTTGTGATACCAGGTACCAGCCATGGCCCGTGGGCACCAGAAGATTCAGTCCCAGCAGAAGAATGCCAAGAAACAGGCAGAGGCTAAAAAGAGCAAGGGGCATGACCAGAAGGCAGCAGCAAAGGCTGCCCTCGTCTACACTTGCACTGTGTGTCGGGTATGATCTTTCTGTGCTCGCTACAGCATTTAGTGAAGTAAACTTTTTATTTATTTATTTTATTTTAAGCAATACTACAAGGTGAAATCAGTTCATAAATTGTCAACCGTTGGAGTTATACATTAATTGGTTTGAATTGTTCTTAAAAAACAAAACGCAGAACTGATTCCAGCTTCTTGCACTGGAATATGTTCTGT
This sequence comes from Tenualosa thibaudeaui, assembly GCA_027481765.1. Classification (NCBI taxonomy): domain Eukaryota; kingdom Metazoa; phylum Chordata; class Actinopteri; order Clupeiformes; family Clupeidae; genus Tenualosa; species Tenualosa thibaudeaui. The sequence continues at coordinate 7,445,843 of JAIFZK010000019.1, read as the reverse complement.
TTTGCATGCTACTACTTGTCATGTATGACATCATGTATGGTAACCTGCATCAGCATTACACCATTTTCTTTTTCATTAGTCAGAAAGCTAGGGCTTGAACTAGGCTATTATTTTCCTCATTGATTAATCTGTCAGTTACGTGTTTCTAATCATTTAGTTGTTTGGTCTATAAATCTGTTTGACTGACTGAAGGCGGAGGAAGACGTATCACGGTGAGCGCATATCAATGTTCACGTCACTGTAACAATTGCATCTAGAATGTGGTGACACATGGTGTTGTCCTGTTGTCATATTTTGCTGTGTAGGTTTATTTATAGTGAGCATTATCAGATGTGTGCTAAAATGGGGTAGGCAGCTCTGATGGGACCTCATGCACTGACGTGACCTGTTGTCTCTTTTAATGTGCAAAGGGTTTTCCACTCCTCATGCACTTTCAGAGGGGTTCCTAATAGTTGCCATTTCTGAAAATGCCTACTGCATACTACTGGTATACTGATCTCTGCAGAAAGCAGTGTGAGGTATGCAGTACATGGGCTCAATAAACTTTAAGCCAGTCAGGTAGAGCACCAGCAGTCCATTAATAAGGAGGTTCTGGTCATGTGGTTAGTACCATACCATGCTGCATACTAGGTGTGTAGAGTATGGGGCTCAATAAACCAGAGCCAGTCAGTTAGAGCACCTGCAGTTAATTAATTAATTTGTAGGGTGACTGGGCAGTATTCTGTGTTCCACTTTGTACTGGGATACATGCAGTATGTAGCACAGCGGTATGCCGTTTTGGAAACAGCAAGTGTGTGAACAACAGGTAGCAGCTCTGCCGATATTGGTAGACCTCTGCTGGTTCATTTGCAGCCAATTTAGCAACACAGCTGTCAGCAGCAGCAACAAATAGTTGGTAGTCATAGTAAGTTGTCTGAACTTGTTCTGGTGTGCACTAAGTAAAAGATCTCGCTGTCACAGTAAACTAGGTAAATCACAACTGTGAGTATTATTCTTTACAAGAATCAACATTGTTGTGAACCTTGATTATTGCATTCATTGTCTTCATGACCAAAGTTGCGATGTTCAATTTCAGTTCTGGAAAAGTATGGAATTTGATTTTTTAGATCTGATCAAAGTATGGAAAATAAGAAAGGATATGGACCATTCTCTCTCAAAACATCAGTAGACTTTGTTGATCATTGTGTAAAACGGATTTTGATACAGAAGTTCCCAAATACACACTAGATGTCAGAACCATTACTGCAATAAATAAATAGGCCTACACTATGTCAGTTTATGAGACCTAGCAAGTTGCTGAATATATATATAGTCTGGTTGGGTACAGATCCTAAATGGCAAAATGAGTGGGCCACTCTAGGTCACATAGTGAACACACACTAGTCCAACTGTCAGACGTCTTATAGTGTTAGGTCGGTGTGCCGAATCTGAGAAGTATGTACAACTCCATCGATATTGGCAGACCTTTGACAACACATTTGCAGTCAGTCAGTATAGTGATCAGTTCTCTGAAGTTAGTTATAGCTATAGTCCAGTGCTATATAGCTATATAGCATACACTATATCCATGAACACGCTCTAATTTAGGTCAGTCAGTCAGTTAAGTCCATTCATGAGTTAAGTGTCGCGTACCCAAACTAATAGTGTAGACAAGCCAAGCCGACTTCAGAGAACTTAACACAACGCCACTGACAGGTATTTCCTGCTGAAGGCTCTGTTGCTAATTTCAACACTGTAAATAGGCCATAAATGAGCAGACCAAGGGCACAGAACGATGGGCCCAGCACTCTGATATACTACACTACATCTCACCTTTCGTTAGAGCTGTTTTGATGTGACAGAATTGCAATTTAGAGAGAGTAGCCTGGGTAAAACCAGTAAACCTAGCAAATTGAAACTCACTCTGCAGGGCAGTGTTGAGTTGAACCCACGGCAGCCCATTCCCAAATCGCAAAAACCAAACAAACAAAAAAGTAATGATGACATCTGTGTTATCATCTGTGTCTAAATTATGGACATGTATTTTCTTTGGGTTTAAGTTAACAGCACCATTTTTTATGTGTGTTATGCTTGCTGCACCTCTGAAAAGATTTGATCAGAGTTTAATGCACCAGTGTTTTCATTCTGGGTATGCCCATGGAAATAGGAAGTGAATGAGTTGTCCTAGTCTCGACAGGGCTGTGGTCTTGTTTCCCAGTTTAGAGTTAATCAACCAATAGCCCTGTTGTTCGAGGTTGCAGAGTCCTGTTGGGTGGTATAATAATATGCTGAAGACCAAATAGCATAATGGCAGCCAATGCTAACTAATGAGGGCAAGGAGGCTTCGTTCCATCAGTTAGCGCTAGCTGAAGGTTTACACATTCAGTCTGTGCTGAACCAAGTTTTCTTGCTCCTGTTCCTACCAACAACAATCTGCAACCCTGGACAACAGGGCTATTTGTCTATCTATATGGCCACAGTGGGGGAAAAAATACTATATCTGAATAACCATCTAAGGTTGTTTTCTTCATTTCCTCAGACTCAGATGCCAGATCCCAAGACGTTCAAGCAGCACTTTGAGAGCAAACATCCCAAGTCACCCCTGCCCCCAGAACTAGCTGATGTGGAGGCATGAGATTAGCCACTGATTGAGTCCCCTCACCACGTTGACCTCGGAGGCCTGTCAAATCCCCTTGGCTATCTCTTGTGGAATTGCTTCCCTCCTCTTTTCAGGACGGTTGCTGCTGCTACCTCAAGGGCTTTGCAGCAGAGCCACCCAAAGCCAAGTAAATGCAGATGATGATGAACTCTCAGAGATTTGATGAATATCATATGTACGTCACACACACTTTGAACATGATTGCCATTTTGTGCTAACTACTCACGCCACAGGCCAGTGGATCTTGGGGACAAATCAACCGCTGAATCATTCTCTTTAGTTAAAAACTCTTGATAGACTGTGTAGCACAGTTTTATTTTTTTTTATTATTATTAATCCCCCCCCTTAGGTATATGCACGCTTTTTTACAGCTTAAAACAGTTTTGATTTGATCCAAGGCCTGGTATGTCAACATGTTGTACTTAAGGATTGTAGTGCTTTTGGAAAGGTGCCCAGAGTTCTTGGGGGTGGGTGGATTAGCTAAATTTTAATTAATTTCTTGTCCTGGGTTATTTTAATGTTCTTTTTGCAGGCAGCATACTCATTCTATATGCAGGTTTTTACAAACCCTTGTGAATATGTGCATAAATTTAGTTTTACACTTAAATTTTATTGAGTTTTATTAACACTGATTTCAATGTATTGATTGATTTTGGTACGCATTCATTTTGATTAACATGTTCCTACATAATGTTTATGACTCAAATTAAAATGCTTAAATCGCAATCACCAAAGTTTCTTTAATTTGAAATTATTCTCCCTACTTTTGTTTCATTACCTTTGACTATGTGTGTTTTACTCTTGGGTCCTCAGAGTGCTGGTGGGATGATGATAGCCAAACTGAGTCTGAGGAAACTGGTGTTCTGTCATCTTTGCACTAGTAAATCAATCTACTGTAATGTCACTGGTATGAAATGGCACTGTATTTGCCCATTGGACTAGTCTTTTCAATGTCAGCAGATATTCATCCCATAAGTATGTCTGCCTGTACCTCTGTGGTGTATTATAACAATTTAATAAAGTGTTACTTTGGTAAACGTTTCAGCATCAGCATTTATTTATATTTTTCTTGAAAAGAATGTCAGTGTAGTGTCCCATCTATATATTTGTATGTAAAACAAAAATGGACATACCAATACAAAAAGCAAGCATAGTATATATGTTACTAAAAAGGCTAGATTGTATGTAATTGTTAAATTGCTTCAAGTTTTTACAATTTTCACAGGGCAAACCAAACCTGGTGAAATTACATTGTGAAATTACCATGTGTTTAAATTCAGTAAAAGATGCCAGACAGTTCTTGACAAGGGATAAATAAGAATGAATGTGGTATCAAATGTCAAATCAAATGTGGTACTGAGAGTGACAATGTTCACACAGTTCATTGCCTTTACCATGCTGTTGAGATATATTTTTCAGCTTATGATTCATCTTCCTGAACACACCTTTGTGAGTCAGTCTTTTCTGAAAATGGGAATACAACTATGCCGAGCCGTGCACATCTCAGCCCAGGCTATTGTGAGCTGGAATTATTCTTTTTAACTCAGGCTGACACCTTGCAACACATTGGAAGGGTGTGGCTTTTGCCAAATGAGAAAAAAGCCCGTTTCCTAGTCAGCGCATAACAGCTCAACCCCACCCTGAACCTCCGCTCCAGGCCCTCCATTTCGTCTATGGTAGTCTACCAATAATGTTTTCAGTTTTTCCAAAAGTAGGTTACTGACTTCCTATGTGAGACGACGAGAGCATGAGGCCTATGTAAAAAATAACACTGCTTTCCCCAATGGAAATGAACTAGAAACGTACGGAAATAGATCATCCGTTTGAACCAGCCCTGCATCTAATGTCCTTGCTGTCTAAAGATTTAGGCATATGACACCGGCAAGGATAAAAAACAAAAAAACGACTATTTCAACTGGGATATGCCGTTGCTTTAAAAATTCCAATACAAAGCAGTGTAGATTGGCTCTCAAAAGAATCGCAGGCAGTGGATGTTGCATTTTGAGTTCTGTGTCTACAATAGTTTGCACGAAACATGATACGTAATACCCTGCTGATGATTCAGACATGATACCATGAGAAAATCTGTGCAGAAGAACTGGAGGGAAATTTTCTTAGAATGGAAGCCTGGAGTAATTTTCGTGCAATCACCGCGCTCATCGTAAGGTGGTTGCCTTGGTAACCTTTGACGTCATCTTGCCCTGCCCTGTCCCTGCTCCAGGGGCTTGTGTGATTGGAGGGAAACCCCGTGGATTAGCCTGAGAGCGCTTGTGAGGATCAGCTGTGGAACGTAGTTAGCCAGCCGGACCAGGAACGCTAGTATTCCCTACTCTCAGGTAAGTGGAATTTGAATTTATTTAAATTGTATAACTTGGATGTAAAGGCCGAAATCTTGCTTTGTGTTTTTATAATTGTTTTTTGCAAATAAATTGCCTAGTCTGGCATGATTATATTTTAAAAGCTAATCGGTCTGCCACTCTAGCTATCTCTCACTAGCGTTCGCAGGCTAACGTTAGCTAATATTATGAACGTTAACGTTATGGGAGAACAATAAAGGAAAGATGACCAGATATCGAGTAGCTAGTCTGTGGTCGCCCATCTTAATATTGGGGAGTCTTTCATCATTTTGTTTTTGGCTGATGTTGGCAAGCTGGCCAGAATTCCCATAGCATCCCTAGATATATATTGGCTGAAGATATCCATGTCAGTTGAGGTTGCAAGGTTGATGCTAGCTAATATGGCAGTCGGAAACGTTTAATTTCTCACCATTTACGACTAAAATTATGTAACACCATCCGAGACCAGCCCATTAGTTGGATTCAAAAAGTATCGTTAACGTTATTGTTTTGATCATTCTTTTTACCGATTGTTCACTAACATTAACAGTATTCAAACTAATATCAATACTGGTAAAGAGGTTGTTTTTGTATTGAACTGACTAAATTATTAGGTCGCATTTTTCTTTCTTGCTAGCAGTTGATGCATTTCTCCGGAAAACAACAATGGGGTGGGTTCCTCGGAACTGTGAAGATGCACTTAACGTTGAGTTAGGAATTAAAACCAACGTTACTTGATGCGAGGTTGAAAGTAATTTATCTGTCTAGAGCTATTAAGCAAAACTTTATTATATTGTCATCTGAAAACCTTTATCTTGCTCAGCAACATAGTAAGGTTAACGTATCGATAGCGTTAGAATGGTTTTGACAGCCCTACGTCAAATGGAGAGATGCATCTGACTTGCGTACTGTGACTGTGTCGTATGGCATTCTGACTTAAGGAGAAACATGCCTTTGTTAAACTAAACACGGGTCATCAGATAACGAATTATCATTACTCATTTCATCGGCAACCAGCCTCGAGTATCGAGGCCTAGTCAACTTGACAGTTAACATTAGCTGGCTAGCTGTGGCGAACATTGGGTGGGTGAAACAATAGTAGCCCACCAGTCTGTTTGCATTTCTATTTGTCTGGCTTTCACATTTTCTCAAATCAAGCGATAAACATCGACCCTAAAGCAAGACAACACTTCGTACCTAAAAATATTCTAGTGTCTTTGATAAATCTCGTTGGTGTCTTTATACACGTTATCGCTACCTAGCTAGCCAACACCTGGGTCACCAAGACTGATCGGGAGATGCTAGCTCGTGGACTGTAACGTTGACGTTTTTGAAATTTTAAACGTTAGCCAACAAATGTGTCAAACTGGAGATGGTTTTGTGTAACGTTGCTCTTTATAACTCATTGGTTTAGTCAAATGCTTATCGTCTTCAGTATACCGTTGACTAGAATTTTTCTATGTTTGTGTGTGATGAGCTCCTGTGTAGACGCCAGTCTGTATTTCGTGGCTAGCTAACGCAGCCATGTGGATCAGTGAAAGCATTTGTCTGTTTTTAGGCAAATGGTGCTATATTACCAGGCTAACATAGGCAAGAGCGGTTGATTACGCCTGTTCGTCAGGTTACGTCGCTGGGCAGCTATATGGGAATGGGGTGTGGTGGGGAACAAGAACACATCCGCATTTTTCGTGGCACGGTAGTGCCACCCCTGGCACACTCGCGTGGACGAACTGAACTGGATTCTCAGCAGTCCTTTCTTGCTTTGTTTGTAGTTACTTCATTATCTCCTCAAAGTTTGCAAGGTCACGGAAATAGGGGCCATAGTCATGCTATTTATTCCTATGTAGTGTTTGAAATTGACAATTCGTTATGTTATGTGGTAGTCTATACAACACTATTCAAGTCACTTTTATGGCCAGCCAACCACAGCTTTCATGTCTTCTTCTGAGAGAAGTGGCCAGAATACCAGTCCTATGTCATTCGAGTCATTCACTGGCAAGAGCTATACATAGTGGTTTCACTTTCGTTTGTGAAAAGTCATTTGAGGGTCTCTCTGTCATTGGTGCTGGAACCACAGACTTCCTCTCTGAAATGTTTAGCTGCTGAAAAGTGTCTGTTTCAACTGATGCTGGTGACGACTCAAGTACAGGCTTCATTATGGTACTGTAAGCCTGTGCAATGGTGGAGCTGGTGTTACCCGTTGATTGCTCTGCTAACTTCTGTGTTTGTGTGTGTGTAGTCGTAAGCTGCCATGGACAAGAGTGAGCTGGTGCAGAAGGCCAAGTTGGCTGAGCAGGCGGAGCGCTATGATGACATGGCTAGTGCCATGAAGGCTGTGACAGAGGAAGGCAACGAGCTGTCCAACGAGGAACGCAACCTTCTGTCGGTGGCCTACAAGAACGTGGTGGGTGCGCGACGCTCCTCGTGGAGGGTGGTATCCAGCATTGAGCAGAAGACCACGGAGGGCAGCGACAAGAAGCTGCAAATGGCCAAAGAGTACCGGGAAAAGATCGAGAAGGAGTTGAAGGACATCTGCCGTGATGTACTGGTGAGTATGTTAGACGGGTGTCCTCCATATATATTTTTGTTGTTGTTGTATATGGTCTCATACTGAGTTAAACATGTAGCCTGGATACGTTTGCTAAATGGCTGATTAGGGCAATATGCATATGAAGAATCTTGACCTCAAGCACTTAAATAGGGCAGCGATGGCCTACTGGTTAGGGCTTGCCTGGGGTTACCTCTTCGATCCTTGACCAGTGGACCATGGCTGAAGTGCTCCAGAGAAGGCAACTAACCTCTCACTGCTCCCGGGTTTAGTGTGTACTTCACTTAACTGTGTACTGTGCACTATGTGTGGTGTTTTACTGATTCACAGTTGGGTTAAATGCAGAGACCAAATTTCCCTCATGGGACCAGAAGAGTATAGATTATTATTATTATTTTTTTTATTATGAAAGACTCACAACAGCTTTCATAGCACATTTATAAATCACATTTCTAAGTTCACCAGTGATATTTTTGAAGGCAGCAGAAAGTAGAATAACCTTAGACTTGTGGTTGTGACAAGCTGTGAAAAGTTTTAATATGTAGTCCTGGATTTCTCATGTGCTCTCTCATCCAGTTGAGTGGTATGATGTGTGTAGATGTGCTTGTGAGCAGCGGGGTAACCTTATAACCCACTCTGGAGCGCAGAGTGTGTCTGCTGAAGGCCGGCTGACAGTAATCCAGATCAGTCTCCTCTGCTTGCTCTAATTACCCTGCCTGGGTAGGGCCCTCCTCGGGGCCAGCTCATTACTGTCGCCCTGATCCCATTAGTTTCTCTCTCTCACACACACACACACAGGTATCCTCCCTTGGGGACAGGGGGACAGGTGTCGCAGGTGACTGCTTCTGGCATAGCGCGCAAAGCTCGGATTTACCACCGGACTGGCCCGACTGAGGCAGGAGTAGAGTAGTAAAACCAGCGGTGAGACCTCATGCGCAAAGTCTCTGAATCTTGACTTGGAGCTGGGATAGGTGGTGGAGCGGCTTAGCATCTTCATTGCACATTGTACTGGATGACCGGACAGAGTTTGAATTTGTTTATTAGGATCAGCCCATTGTGATGCACCATCTAATTTTCGAGAGGGTGATCACACAGAAACAATACAATACAGAAGACATGTCACACATACTCACACAAACAGAAGCTCTTCTACATGGAACCATACACAGATCCACAAGTTCTCTAGTATGGACACATTGAATAGGCTATTAACTGTGTAGTTATAAGCGCAGAGTGTAACTGTTTGCTGAGGTGGTGAAAAGGAAGGCCATCTTTCCTCTGTGATTATTGAATAGATGCTTATTTATGTATTTATTTATGTGACTACATAATGCCTACTCACCACAAGTCTGACACTGGCTGCAGATAGGACCCACAACATAAGTATAGTACACCTGGTATGGAGATGTGATGCTGTTTTTGTGTTAAGGAAGTCAGTCTTTTTGTGGCCCTCTCCCATCGCATTGCATGAGTCCTCAGAGCCAGGAAGTGGAGGAGGGAGGTAACCAGTGGAGTTGGCACAGAAACAGAGGACTCACCCACCGGGTGACTCAGTCCAAGACTGCAGCCGGCTGCTTCCTCACAAGGATGAGGACACAGAGGAAGAGGAGGAGGAGGAGAAGCAGCACTCTCTCCATCTTGTTATCCTTTCCCACTACAAACGCACTGCTTGCACCAGCCAGGATCTCCAGAGGGGTATTCTAAGTTGGTCATTATGGGGCAAAGTTAAGACGGAGGGAGTGGTAAACCTGATAATATAAGAGCCTGGAGTCCTCATTCTTTTAACTAAACCAAGCAACCAGGCTACTCTATTAGAAGGTTTACCACTTTTTCTAGCTTAACTTACCCAGGTTACATCACCCCCCCCTCCCAATGCTGTCATAGTAGAGGCACAGCTCCATACTGTGCAAATGGGTATAGTCTGTGGGCACAACACAGGTCTGAGAGATCTGAAGAGTCACATGTTAGATGCCTCACTCCTGCGTCACCCATCAAATGGACAATAAAATGGCAGAAATAGCTGCCACTGACTAAGAGGAGCAGTCGTGGATGTGGAGTGAATGGTGAATTCAAAGAGTAACCAGGCAGACACTGGATGGCTATGTTTTTTTTTCCCAATCAAATGTTGTGTGCCATTCAGCACAAGGCTGAACACGGCCTCCATTGACACTCTGCTGTTGTGTAATCCTGCTTGTGCACGGTGATCGGGAAGGAGGGCATTATTTCAAGTCTTATTTCCAAGACCTAATCTGATTCCCTCTTGGTGCACACTTCTTCGATATCCCTGTAGAAGGAAGTGGTGTGTCTGTGTGTGTGTGTGTGTGTGTCTGTGTGTGTGTGTGTGTGTGTGTGTGTGTGTGTGTGTGTGTGTGTGTGTGTGTGTGTGTGTGTGTAAGCCTGAAACAGTGAGGGGGAGAGCTACCAGCCGTTCAATGCACTCTCTAGTCAAGGGAATGTAGCCAGTCTACCGGTGATTCCATGCTTGCTCACCACGTCTTGCCCAGGAACAGCTTGTCCCTCATCACACAACTCATCGGCCTGTCACAAGCTGTTGAGAGTATGGGCGTGGGTAGGGGTGATTGTGGGGGCGGAGGTGTGCAGGTCTCTAGAGCATGTGCCATTCTCAGCCTCAGGCACCTTGGAATGGGTGACATCACCAGAGGGCCCAGGGTGTGATTTTGAGTCACGTGTATGTGTGTGTGTGTGTTTGTGTTTGTTTTTCATGAGGGAGCAAGCACAAGCTGGTTGAGTTCTGTGCTCACTAAAGATGTTTCTACAGCTCAATCTTTTTCATAGTGTATGTATGTAGGATTCCATCCGATTGTGTTCCAATTCTTGGTGATGCCCGGTCTTAGTCTGCACCCTAGCCCCCTGCCATACGCTGGTTCGTGTGTGTGTGTGTGCGTGCGTGCGTGCGCGCACGCACATACTTGGCTGCGGCTAGTGCTCTCCGCTCCGTTCCAGCGATGGAACTGGGTTGGTCAAAAATACTGCCTGCATACTCACTAGGTCAGATGGTCTGCGGGCAGGTGTGATGTAATACCTCTGTGATTGTGACAAGGGCATCAGAGAGCGCATCACCCCCACCAACTTCCCTCCTGCAGCGTTGGCGGCGTGGCCTGCTCGTCGGCCGGGTCTCACTGTGCTACGGCACTGGCAGCAGGCAGCCAGAAGAAGAGCTGCAAATGAGGGATGGAGGAGGGGAGGGAAGGGGAGGGAAGGGGAGTGAGCAAGTGAGCGCGTGCATTGACCTACTTCCCATGTGCCAGCTTGTGCTCTTGTGCATTTTCTCGCCCTCCCTCCCTCCTCATCCATCCCCATCTCTGTGACTTTCTGTCTTCCCTCTTCGTTCTCTATTGCTCTGAGTCGGATCGGCACAGGATCTTTGTTGCCTCGAATGGATAGAGCCTAAAACAGAGGCTCTTGATGCGCTGTGTGTGTGTGTGTCTGTCTGTCTGTCTGTCTGTGTCTCTATACACCTGATGTAGGCTAGCCCCTTAACACACGGGCGGAGGATGGTTAGCTAGCTCTTTATATTGCCACAGTCGCCTCCTCCTACTAGCTCTCCCCAGTCAGTTATCCATCTCTGTGTTGGTGCTGTTTGAGTTCAGTCACAGGCCCTGCATGGATAGCAGCACCCTGCCCTTGCAGATGACCTGGCCAAAACCAATAGGCGTGGCTCTGTTTGTTTTTTTTCGGACAAATTTTGCTGACTTCCTCCTTCCTTGTTGCACTGTTTCAACCGTATTCTCTCCCTCACTACCTGAATCACACGCACACACTCACAGTATCTCTCTTGCTCTTTCTTACACACACGCACGCGCATAAAACATGTCACTGATGTAAACTCGCACTCACACTCTCTGTTTTGCGTTTGCAGGACCTGCTGGACAAGCACCTCATCCCGAAGGCCACTCCAGCTGAGAGCAAAGTATTCTACCTGAAGATGAAGGGAGATTACTACCGTTACCTGGCAGAGGTGGCTTTAGGCGAGGAGAAGACCTGTGAGTGTGCACACACACACACACACCCTCCCTCCATTTATTACACACAAGTGTAATAACACTACTTCCCTTTACATTCACACACTACAGCCGTACATTCCGTACAGTTGCGGAAGTCTCTCAAGTCTAAGTCAATGGACTTTTTCCACTCGTGTCCATGTTTGGACGGAGGCACACACACAGACCTGCTTCCTCTTCAAGTTGTTTAGACATGCATGTCCTATCCGGTGCTGTGGACGTCCTGTTGTTTTTTGCCCCAGTGTGAGGGCAGTAGGGCCCCCACCCCCCAGTGACCATCTCTCCGGCAGGGGAGAGAAGCCCAGAGTTCCTGTGCGGACACAGAGCCGGCCTCCCCCGACAGGAAGTGAGCGAGTGGCCGCTCAGCTCTGCAGGGATGTGGGGCTATTTGTGGCCCCATTCATAAAACTTTTCACACTGCCTGTGACTCACCCAGCTGGCCCCAACAGATGAATGCACTCGCTCATATACACACACATATCCACAGAAGCCCATAAAACAATGCATCTCGCACAACACAGAAATGCCTATGTGAACAACCAAACTAAAATAACATTCAGACAATAAGATGATGATGACGAGTGAGTGTGTGTGTGAGAAAGCACATGTACGACTGAGAGGTTGTGTAAGTGCGTGTGTCTGTGTGTATGTAATTACCTGTGTGCTGTGGAAATAGGGACATGTTTGACCCCCTTCATCCTGAATGGGTGGGCGGTCAGAGAGTCGCTGACTCGAAGGGTCGAGCGACAGGAAGAGGCTTGTAAGCTACCTTCCTGTGCCAAGGTCAGACGGGTGTGGTGGCAGGATGTGGCTTTTTGTGAGTGAGTGAGAGGCAGTTTGTGTAAGAAGGGGTGGGGGCATTTTTTTGCAATTTAGTAATAGAAGGTGCAGGCTTAAGTAGAAACATGCAAAAGGTGCCTGAAGGTGAGCCACACCCAGTCTGAGTCTGTTGTATCGGGCTTGGCCACGGAAGCCAAATGGAACTCCTTTCTGGCGGTGTTGGCGTAAAGGCGTGGCCCACGTGTGCCCATGTCTAAGTCAGAGGTACACACCTCACATTGGGGCAGGGCAGCTTGGTTATCACAGTGACAGAATTTGGTCATAAGCAAAGATTCTAGAGCAGAGCACTCTAGAATCTTTGGTCATAAGCAAGGAGCTTTGGATAGGATTACTTTTCCTTTTCCTATTATAGTATCTTTCTTTTTTTGGCACATGCAGGAATGCAAAGACCTTGCCTTATCATAGGTAATGTTTTCAAGGTCTCAGAGAGCCTTAGTAGTATTTGTTAGTATTTAATAAATATTAGTGACTGCGAGCAAATGAACCCAGTCCATCTCCTAAAGCCAGCATCCGTTTCACAAAAGCATAGTTGCTAACCAGTTTGCAACTAAGTTGATTGACAATGGACAGTTGCTATGCTACAAACTTGCTAACTTGGTTTATGGCTGTACTTTTGGGGAAACAAACCCTGGCTAGTGGCCATTCATGCCTCCCGTCCCCCTGTCTCTCCTCAGTGAGTTGGATAGAGACTGTGTGTGGAGATGGAAAGGGCCATGGTGTGCCATGTGGCCTGGTTTGGCATGAGGAGGAACAATGGCAGGAGGAAGATGACGGGCAGCTCGCAGACGGAAGGAAGTTCCAGCAGGCAGAGACCCTTTTGTGTGTCAAACAGACAGGCCATTGTTCCCTTAGAGGGATAAAAAGAGAGAATATTCTCTCTCTTTCTCTCTTTGTTTCTCTCTCTTTCTCTCCCTCCCTCCCTTCCTCCTAATTCTCTGAAGTTTTGTCAGTAGTGTTCTGCCCTTCACATCTATCTAATTTGCGCACACACGTTTTACATACAACACCTTTGAACAATGCACTTACTCAATGCACGCTAAAGTTTTACCAGCTGAAACAAACTTCCTGTTACATTGGCCGCATTGCCAGCTACCTCCATAGGTATCCTAGGTTACTGTATATGTCTATTGCTACATCGATAATTTGGAACGTAAGTTGTCATGTTGAAATATTACACTGTAGCAGCTAGCATCAATGTTAACTGAACAATTTGATGGCTAACGTTAAAGTAACTCTTGATTTGTGAGTTTGTGTGAGGTTTCTTTTATAGAGATGGTTAGGGTAACGCTTACGCAAGCTGATAAATGCGAGCAGTAGGATTGTCTGCCGGTATAAAATTTTGACTTGCATAGAGTCCATTGGTTCATGGTTCACGCATATCTTCAGTTTCCAGCCATATGGCCTATGGATAGCCAGGTAAGCACTGCCTAGTGCTTCCGCTCAATATCACATTTCGCTGCAGCACAGTCAGGGATCTCTCCATTAGCTTAGGTTTCCTCCTCCAGTGGACTTGAAGGACCAGTCCGTGAACAGAGAGAGGGCTATGTCCTCAATGGGAGGGCTGAAAGCAATGTCACGACCAAACGATTGCGAATGGTTGAAGGCATGTCCAATAGTTTTAAAGCTCACAGAAAGTATCTCCCTACCAGGAAGCTAAAGTATGTCTATGTCCATGAGGCTAGCTTATGGATGCTATCAAAAAGCTTTTACACACTTCTCAAGTAGGGATGAGACGGTTACATATTTTGATGATGCGATCATTGTCTGAGAAATAATCGCAATTATGCATTAATTAATTTTACCAAAAAAGTAGCAGAAATCAGTGGAATAATGCATATGCACATTTTATGCTTGTTTGCTGCTGAATGTATATCAGAAACACATTTTGTTGTTGGAAAAAGGACACAGCTTATGTGGAATTTTTTTTTTTTTGCGATTCTCCCTAGTGAAAATGAATGAATCAAAATCTGTCCCCTATTAAATGAGCTACATATTGTCATTATTTGTGTAGGCCTAATATGATGCATCATTATTAATATTGCCATATTGCTTATCTTTATTGATCTGAAGTGAGGGAAAGTGAAGTGTAATTATCAACATTCATACCTATTTCTCCGTTCATTTTTTATTTTGACCTGACTTGACACTTCAGTAACCCACTAGCATTCTAGTGTACCGTTACTTTCCAGAGAAGTTGGTATACATCACACTGCCCGATACAACTCACTGCCAAGCGAAGTTACACCACTGACAGCAACATTTATATTAATATTGACTGACAAATTCAAAATGCCATTATGTAACTTGTCACTAACATGTCTGTTATTGTACGCTTGAGTGTATAAAGCCAGATGGTTGTCTTCTGAAGATGACTATCATTTTATAGTCCCAATTAATTTATGTCAGCAGTCCTGCAGCTGCATGTAGTGGTCTCCAGTGGCCACACTTGTTTGCTGCTGGTGTAACTTTCTTCTGTGCGAGTTGACACTATTCTCAAGTGGGGTCACTGCCACGGTACAGATTTTGGTACATAATTTGTTCACAATGTGAGACTGAAACCTTCTGGTTTAAATGGATATTGAGCTTAAAATGAGTTGATGGAGAAATAAAGCATCCCTTATTCATGAACACCAGTGCATGGAAGGAAACCAGATTGTGTGTTAACCTCCTCCTCTGTGTCCTCCTTTTGCTTTCCTCCAGCCATCATTTCCAACTCGCAGGATGCCTACAAGGATGCGTTTGACATCAGCAAGACAGAGATGCAGCCCACCCACCCCATCCGCCTGGGCCTGGCCCTCAACTTCTCCGTTTTCTACTACGAGATCCTCAACTCGCCGGAGCAGGCCTGCAAACTGGCCAAGACGGTATGAGAGTGAACCATACCACCATAGACAAAGATACGCCAACATCTATCCAGGGTAACATGCGTTCCAGGTACATGTTTTTTGGACAGGAGCTCCCTGAGAATTTAACCTGATCTCAGATCTCAACGGGCTTAGTGAGAACACAGCCATGGTGTTGATAACGGCTTACTCTGCCAGCTATGCCCCATGCAGACACAAGCACAATTAGCCTGTGCGAGGGGACAAGAAGTGGAGATCTGACAAGGTGGTGATACACAGAGCAACCTCTTGAGCAATGTGGCTGGGCCATGTTATGTTGTTGTTGTTCTGTCATGTATCTATTCATGTTGGGCATATGCCTTTTTTAACTGTGTTTTTCAGTGGGCAAATTATCTTGTCTGTTCACTCAGAACACATGGAACCGGTTATGTGGTTGTCCAGCAACATTGCTGAAGAAGTAGCTGCATGCATCATCACCTATTGAGAGCGTGAGAGTCAGATGGACATAGACCACAATGTAGAGGGGTTCTAGATGGTGAGAGAAACAGTCATAAAGAGCAAGAGACGGGCGTCCTCGAAACTGAGAGGCAAACCAGTTATCAAGAGCAGTAAAGGCAGACAGTCGCAGATGGCAACAGACAGTCAGAGATGGTGAGAGATGGATGGATGCAGCAGACAGTCGTAGAGAGCTAAAGACCGATGTCAGAGCTTAAGAGAGACGTCATACAAAATGAGAGGATCTTTCAGCCATAGAGTTGTAGAGTGATGAAGCATCATTGATAGACCATCAATGCGAGGCAAAGAGACAGACAGACAGACAGACAGTGAAAGAGACAGACATAGAGTGCAACAGACACATGCTGCACAAGCGGAGATCACAAGAGGGCGAGACTGGGGATGGGAGCACAGAGAAGAGAGGATGAGGGGACAAAACAAAGCGCCGAAGTGTTGGCTCGACTGATCCACTATTGCTTTTCTGTCTCGTCCTACCAGGCTTTCGACGAGGCCATCGCAGAGCTCGACTCGCTGAACGAGGAGTCGTACAAAGACAGCACATTGATCATGCAGCTGCTGCGAGACAACCTCACAGTGAGTATGAGGGTCCCGAACATGCTTCTCCAAGGTCACAGAGACGTGTGCCTCTGTCCCCACATTAACACCAGCTATAGGCAAATTCGACATTACCTGACTTTATCAAGCCGGCTGTGAATCCAGCAATGCATTTTGGGTTAAAAAGGCCAAAAATAACCAAATGCAATGGGATTACGAAAACGCCTTCAACTCATAATGCATCTTTGGCTGCAGTTAATAAAGTCAGGTAATGTCAAATTTGCCTAATGTCCAAAGTGAATGTAAATGTCTGTGTAAGAGTCTATGGTGCACAGGTACCAGACTCACTGGTATTACCGGCATACCTGTGGTATATGACAAGGTTATGTCATATAGCAAAAGGGGTTATTTCTCACTTGACCTGCCTCTTAATGTGGATTAGGCTTAGATTTAATATTGCAAGTCTTTGTTGAAAGCAGCAGCCTTTAGGATGGCAGAAAAAAAAATAGTTCTGATATTTTATGGGTTTTTCACCCGTGTCTCTCCCCCACTCCACAGCTGTGGACCTCAGACAACCAGGGAGACGGCGAGGACACTGAGGAAGGCAGAGAAAACTGAATCTTAACCCGTCCCATTACGGACCCCCCCGTCCCCCACCCCACACCCCACCTTCATCGTCATTGTCATCCTGGCACACCACCAACACTGAGACCACCTCATTGTCCAGCTTCAGTCTAATAGTTCTCAACCCTCTCTGCCTCTTTTCTGTCCCCTCTTTTCTAGTCATTGTGGGCTTTTCCCTCTAGGGTCTGTGTGTCCGTGGGCGGGTAAAGGGGTGGGGTCGGGTGTGTGGGTAGGAGGGGTGTTGGGGGGGGGGGGGGGTTGGGTGGATACAGTGGGAATGGGGTGGGGAAGAATGGGGGGGGGGGGCGCATATGGGTGGGGAGGGGCTCTTGAAGCTGACTGTGCATCTGTGTGTGTGCATGTGTGCACATGCACATGTGTGAGGTTGCGTGTTGAGAGCTTCAGGCTTGGGCAGCAGGCTGAGCGAAAGTGTACGGGCAAAAGAAAAAACGGTTCTCGGTGCCTCTCCTGTGCTCTGTTGGCTGCTGTTGCTATTTGTGCCATCCTAGTCTCCGCCCAAGAGCTGTCTATTCTCTCTGTCTCTCTTTTTCTCTCTCTCTCACCCTCTCTGTATTGTGGTGGATGCTTGTAACAAGTTACAAACTACACAGTCTTCAGCTACATAGGGGAAAAACAGTCCTGGACAGCAGCAATGAGTTGGCCTGGCACTGGGAGGTTAAAGGTCAAATGCGATGTGCGCCTCTCCCTCACCTTCCCCTCCCTCTGAAAAGGAAATAAAAAATAAGCACATACTGTATGTCAATAGCATTTGGAAGAGGACAAACAAAAAATTTAAATAATTAAATAAAAGAAGTGAGAAAAAGATTACATTCCATTGATGGTCACTTGGTCCAGGTCCTTTTTTTTTTTTTTTTTTTTTTTTTAAACGTGTTTGCCATCATGGGTGGCTTGCAAATAATATTAATACGATTTTTTTTCTCCTCCTTCCTCCCTTTATGTTGCTCAGTCAGTGACGAGGTATGGTAAGAAGACCTAGTATAGCTTGACAGATGCTTCACAGTAAGAGCAGTGGGAAGTCCCTATGTGCTTAATCCAATTACTGCTTTTTTCCTCCCAATTAAGTTTTGTTTTACTGTTTAATTTTATAAACTGCCTTTTATTTTCCTTTGATATTTGGTATTTGGAACTTGCTGATAGAATTAGCAGATGGGAGGAGAGGGTGTCTGCTGTCGGGCTGGCTAGCTTAGTTTCATGTCTTTGGAATTTTTCATACAGAAACACCCAAACATACATGTTATTTGGAGGGAAAATTATGTAATTTCATGTAAGTGGAATTAAAAAAATAATTTAAAATGCATTGTGTTTGGTTATTCTTTTGAAATACTGATCATGCTTCTCTAAATATAGGGGTTTGGGCATTTGTAAGTGAAATTATATTCTCGCTTATTGTTCTACAGGTCTAATCGGCACATACTTCACTCATTACTTGTTTGATTTCAGGTATGGAAATGGTTGGGATTCAGCTCAGGAGAAAAATGTATTTGTTGCTTCTGTCCTTCAAATCCTGCTCCCTCTGGTGGTTATAGTAGTCACTTCAAGCTTTTCAGAAGTCTGCAGGCCATAGTTTTTCTAATTTATTATTAGAGTTTAACCATGCGTGTTTGGTTTGACTGACACAAACTTGTTTCCGCCTAAATAGTTGACAATTGATGAATGAAAGATCTGACTTGGTAGGAGAACTTATTTACTTGGCAAAAGTCACTCCACAGTTGACTCAATTGTACAAATATGTATTGTGATTATGTGATTTTTTTAAAGGCATAAACAATACAACAAAATAAAAATGGGGCTGTGTCCCCCCATATAGTAATTGATATTCTCAAGCCATAGAGGTACAAGTATTTTGTATACTTACAAGAAACAGTGGTATTACTTTGGGTTTTTTTGTTTGTGCCTGGCCACTGTTTTAAGATTTTATTATTCAATTGAAGTCTAACTTCAATTCAATTCAGTTTTTTTTTTTATACTGCCTTTAACAATAGTATTGTCTCGTGGCGCTTCACAGAAGGAGCACCCAAGAGCAACAGGGGCAAGGAAAGAAGAAACCTTGGGCAGATCCACAACTCAAGGGGCTAACCCAACTGCCAGGGGTCATGCAAAAAAATTACAATCAGTAGTAACCATGACAGACTACAAGTTGCCTATGGTTTTAGCTAAAAGTGGGAGTATTATCCCACTTTACATTACATGGTAGTCAGCCCATAGGTGGTTATCAGGAATTATGGCTGGACAATGTAGCAGCAGCCAGACATAGTGTCAAACTTAAAAGAGTGAGATAGGTCATGGGGGTAACAATAAGGGTCCATTTGACAGTGCCGTTGTGAGGGGGGTCAATCCCAAAACCTCAAGGAAGGGGAGTCGGACCTAGTATGGGCGTCCAGGAAGGGCCTCTATGATGGAGAGTCTGTCCTGATATGGGCCTCCGGTAGTGTTGGTTGTAGTCCACTCAGGAAGGGAGGGTGAGAAGAGTCCCCCGGAATGAGGCAGGGATGACACTCAGCAGAGATAATTGTGGACAGAGGAAGAAAGTGAATTAGGCCAGGGTCACACATCAGAGAGCAAATGTGTAATTTGGGCATACATATATGTATGTGTGTGTGTGTGTCTATATATATTATATATATATATATATATATATATATATATATATATATATATAAATATTGAGAGAGAGAGCTGAAAGAGAGAGAGGGTAAGAGAGAGTTGTACGGCATGACACATTAAGCTTTTGTGGCGGCACTAGGCTATAGCAGCATAACTAAGGTATGATGCATGGCTACCCAGCACCACTGCAGGGATGGTCAGTGGCCGCTATGCCTCGCAACTGGGGGCAACAGCAGAGGCAGACCCTCCCAAAAGACCCATGAGAAGTGATGATTTACCATGCACCATCCCTAACTATGGGAAACAGTAAAGAAGAATAAGAAAGGTATTAAGAGTGTCTGCTTGTTGACAAGTAAGTCTTTACTATATATGTTGGCGCATCACCCTTGAGGACTATGGAGGCTAGGAGGAGTATTTTAAAATCATTTCAACTTTTAATAGGGAGCCAATGTAAGGAAGCAAGGACAGGAGAGCTATGTTCATATTTTTTTGTTCTGGTTAGTGTTCGGGTTTTGTATTAGTTGTAGGTTTTTGATACAAGTATTATTACACCCAGAGAACAGAGCATTCCAATAATCGAGCCTGGAAGTAATAAATGCATGTATTAATTTTTAAGCATCCTCAAAGGATAGGAACTTTCTAACCTTAGCAATATTTCGTAGGTGGAAAAAAGATGTTTTTGAAATGTGTTTTACATGACTATTTAGAGAGAGGTCCTGGTCAATAATTACCCAGAGGTCTTTAACTTTTGTGTTACATGACAGTGACAGGCCACTGAGTACGTTTTGGTGAAGGGGTAGAGTGTTGGTCAGCTGTTTAGGGCCAATCATCATAACTTGATGATCATAACTCAGAATGTAAACATAGGAAATTATTAGTCATCCAGGTTTTTATGTCTAGGAGACAGGCATCAAGTCATTGGCATATAGTCATTAGGCTTCATAGAAAGATAAAGCTGGGTATCATCAGCATAGGAATGGAAAGTAATGCCATGTTTCCTTATAACAGATCCTAAAGGTAACATGTACAGGGAGAATAACAGGGGACCTAGCACTGAGCCTTGGGGTACACCAAACTTTGGTATGGGATGATGACTGATTATGAGCATGTACATACCGTTAGCAACCAGAGAGGTATGATTTGAACCAGGCTAATGCAGAGACTTTGATGCCTATCATGTTTTCAAGCCTGTGAGGTAGGATACCACGGTCAATAGTGTCAAAGGCAGCACTAAGATCTAATAGGATTAATATTGATATATATATATCCATTATCAGATGCGATAAGCAGGTCATTGTAGACTTTAACTAGGGCTGATTCTGTACTATGATTAGCTCTAAAGCCTGACTGGAAGGTTTCCTGGGTATTATTTTTATTTAAGAAGCTACAGATTTGCTTAGACACTATTTTTTCAAGTATTTTTGATACAAATTGGAGGTTAGATATGGGTCGGTAATTAGCAAGAACATCAGGATCAAGTTTTGTTTTGTGATATGAGTGAGTCATTTATGATTTTAAGATTCGTCTCAGCCAATAGAGGAAGAGCAGCCTTAAGAAGATCAGTTGGGATAGGATCCAATAAGCATGTTGAGGCTTTAGCTGAGGAGATCAAAGACATAATTTCTGATATATTGGTGTGTGTGAATGAATCAAAGTATGCTACAGGTTGACTAGAGCTAGCTGTAACCATTACATGTGGTCCAACTGGATTTGAGGTTACAAGGGAGTTGTTTATTTTAAGTTTAAATTAGATTCAATTTTGTCATTAAAATAGTCCATGAAGTCATTGCTGCTTAGAGTTATTGGAATGGAATGGGACACCTCGTTCCTGCTTTTTGTTAGACGGGATATAGTGCTAAAGAGGAATTTCGGATTATTTATTATTGTGTATAAGTGAGGAATAATATGCTGATTTGGCATTGTTAAGTGCTGTCTTGTACTCGTTTAAGATATCTTTCCAAGCAAGGCGGAACACTTCAAGTTTAGTGCCATACCATTTCCTTTCAAGTCTACGCGCATCTTGCTTCAGTAATGCATCCTTTTATAGGCAGGCCTTCAGCAATAGGTATTTGTGCAAGAATTGACAATTTCACAAAATATGAGCATAGAAGGAAATTGCATTGTGGTCAATAAAATAATATAAACATTTAAATGTAATATGTAATTTTTTTTTATTAATTATTAATGTATTTATTAGTTATTTTTTGTGTATTTGGCCAACCATAACAGTTATCCAGCAATCCAGCTGCGTTGCTGTAACCAACAGGGGGAGCTACATGTACATATGATGTGCAGACAGGAGAAGAAATTCACTAGCTATTCATCCCAGTTTGACTCACCTGTTCTTTTGTTAACATTAACTAACATTAATGGGGCATAGGAAAATGAAAGTTAAAGTGAGTTTCTGTGCCCCATTCAGTTAATGTTTGCTGCTGGTTCACTATTTGTATGATTAATGTTACATCAAATTTTCTCTTTCTTTTTTCTACTGACAGTTGGTGTCCTCTAACAAAAGGGCTATGGATAGATTCACACCAGATTTCTCCTGTAATGTTTAGGGAGTTAAAATGTTTATCACACACCATAACTGCCTTGTGATTACCTCACCATGAACCAGCTGGAGCCAGGCTCATGTTTACAATATAACCTAAAACAGAGGTACAAACTACTCCAAACAAAGAATTATTTTTGAATAATACTACTGGTATATTACTGATCACCATATTACAAATTACCATTTGCCAACTGACATCAAAGAACTAGTCGTATTTCACTTGCTCACTCTTTATAACATGCCTTTAAACCAAGTTGTTTCTACTGACTCTCCCATGGTTCCCCCTTTCTCTGGGCTTGGCAAGAAATCAGGGAGTTATACCATATACCAAACACCACCCATAAGATGTAAATTCAAATACAAATGCGCTTACACAGTTACAGGTACACAGTGTAAATGATCAAATTATCAGGAAAGTCAATATGGTCCTATGCAGAAAAAACAGGAAAAAAGTAGCTCTCAGCATTTATCAAGACAATGTCCCCATGACTGACATGTTATCCATGGTGTGAAAAAGATCTTGTGTACCCCAGCTAATGAAAATGTGAAAAGATAATACGACACCTCCTTTAGACAAAAGGGGTGGTTCAGAGGGTGCGGAAGATGGAGCACAAAACTGTCAGGCTGAGAGAGAGAGCCAAGCTAGACTGCTCAGCGTGGTTACATAGACGGCCCTGGCAGCACACAGAGCTTGTGTAGATGTTGGGCAGCGCCACCTGGGACTGAGATGCAGACGCACCACATAGACTCTCAGAGGCACATCCTTTCAGGGTCATTGTGCGATCACCAGTGATGACTGTGACCACGTCAGCAAAGAAAAGAAAGACAGAGAGAGAGAGATAGAAACCATAACAGTTAATATCAAACATGAGAAAAATATATAGGTGTATTATACAACCAGTCATTCTTGAAATAAGGGACAAAACATGTCCTCCATATAAAAATGGCCAATTATATCAAAATTCAAGGAATTTAAAATTAAAAAGATCTTGAGGTTCTGTGTATACCGATACAGTCATTGTTGTATATTTATGACATTAATTTAATGGAATCTTTTGATCTTTATTTGTTAAAATACTGCCACTGCGTCCTTAAAGTGCATGCAATTTATCCTGTCCTCATCAAGAGGTTTCAATGTAAAACAGTGAAAAAAGTGGTTAAAAATAAATCAAATAATCAAATCAAATAAATGTAAAAATATTATATTCATGCTTCCATAAAATGTCATAAATGACATTATGTCTTAACAATAACAATGTTCACGTGATTGATGGTGTTGATGTTCCTACTGAGTTGAAAGTAACGGATAACTTCACAAGGAAGTTTTTCCAGCGTTTCCCCTTCTATAATTCTTTGTCAACACCATCATGTTCGTCAACTCTGTTTTTTTTTTAGAAAAAGATGTTACTGTTTATTTAATTTACTGTTTTGATTTATTAAACACCAGCTGAACTACATGTAACAGTGTCTTCCATGTAATCATGATTGTTTTTTCTAAAAAAATATTACATTTTAAACCTGTTCCTTTACATGGTTTGTTAGCTGAGACCTGTGTCTATACATGTATCTATTCAAAATTCATTCAAATTTATATTTAGTTTTGTCCCTCATCTCAAGAATGCCTGACAGGTGTCTGTCATGCAAAGTCATTAAGAGATAGACCTTTTGATTTGATGCACCAGTTTTCATCTCCTAAACAATCCACTGTGGTGGCACAATTTTCTCCTAAACAGGTGAAACATCTCAGGCCATTTTTTGAGCTGTCAAGTAGTATATCTGGAAAAATTTTACAATAAGTTTATTTAAAAGCATTACTGTCACAGTACACAATACACATACTTCCACAGTGATTAATTCAGTGCATATTCACAACTTGATATTTTTTTAAATGATAATGTATAAAATTGTTACCCCTATTTTAGGCCCAGGCTCACCTGGAATCTCACGAGCATTGCACAAGTCCGTCCCACAGCACTCACTTTTATAGCTGGACACCTCAACTCCGTAATTGATTGAACCGGACGGGCACTCTCCGGGTGCTGTGCAGAACTTCATGTTGATATGATTTACTTTCATACCCTCTGTGAACAAACCACAGCGAGGACAAAATGGTGGAAAACAGAAAAAGGACTAAAATTGATAATCATTTTAATGAATTTTAATATTAAACATCTAAAGCAATACAGACATTGTTGGTGTACAACTATAGGATAAACTACCTATACGTTTTCCTCCCCTACACACAGACCTGCTCAGTGCATATCCTGGATGGCTGGTGAGAATAACACGTTTATTTACTCTTGCTATGACTAAGCGCATCCAAATTGATTTGAAGATGATACTAAAACAAACTGTCTGATAAAAAGGATAGGCTCTATGCCTCAAATAGTGGTGAATTATTACATAGTGGTGCCTGAAATGAATGATGATGAAGAGCTGTCTTTTGGAAGCTTATAACAGGACAACACTCAGCTGCTTCCAAACTCACCAGTATAAGTTGTCACTCCTAGACTTACACACTCTCCAGCAGGACAGTCCATTTCAGATTCCGTGCAGTTCAAAGATGTCTCTGGAATGCACTTAGTGCACTTCAGAGACTGCACTGAAGCACATTAATTCACATTATCATCACATCAATTATGCTCATTCTTAGTTATGATCAGATATAGATGATGAAACTTTTAACTATTTTTAAAAAGTAGTATGTTTCATACTGGGCTTTCAGTGGCATTCAAACTACTTCAAATATAATGATTAATAATCTATTAACTTTCTGTGTGTGTGTGTGTGTATATATATATATATATATACACACACACACATTCATAGCATGATTACATTAAAAAATCTGTAACATACCTCTCCAGAGAAGTGTGCTCACGAAAAACAACACAACTCGAACATCCATCTTGAACAGGGAGAATTTCCAGGAAGAATTGTGGATATTAAGTGATGATTCTAAGGTGGCGTACACAACAGTGTTCCTAAGAGCAATCATACAGTACACCACACAATCTCAGCTCCTCAAAAGCAATTTAAGTTGTTACACTACACAGTAACCACAAATATCCACATCATGTTGACCTTCTCCAAAGGCAAAGCAAACCCTAAGCCCATGTCCCCCTCTAAAAGGAATTCTCTG
Source organism: Tenualosa thibaudeaui (assembly GCA_027481765.1). Taxonomy (NCBI): domain Eukaryota; kingdom Metazoa; phylum Chordata; class Actinopteri; order Clupeiformes; family Clupeidae; genus Tenualosa; species Tenualosa thibaudeaui. The sequence goes on along the minus strand of JAIFZK010000019.1, from coordinate 7,420,621 downwards.
AAAAGGGCTGTCCAATTGGCCTGGTTGAGTTGCCTTAAGTGATACAATAGTAATCTGAGATGCCTCACAGGTGAATGCAGAACTTGAGGTCATCCTTTTCTAAAACACTTTGTAAGCTCCCTCTGGAAATGTACTGACCTGAATTACTGTACGAGATGTTGAACAGTTCATAATGTGCTTGAAATTACATCTCTCAAGATCACACGGCCAGGAGAAATTTGGGATTTTTTTTTTACTTGTTTGTTTAAAGTCAAAAAGTTCTAAAAATTAGGAAAAAAATAAGTAGTTTGGAGGCCAAGGAAAAGTCAGATAATGTAACATTTAAGCTTTATTGATATACAGCGTGATCTGATGGTCATTTTAAGAGAAAAAAAATGTCTCTGACCAAATATACTAATATCCATGCTGTGACACTAATTATGAGTCCATAAAAAATACAATTGTCTTTCTGTTTTTTCCCCCACACATGAAATACCATAACCATCACATTTTATCACTTGCTCTGTCTAGTTCATCCTGGTCAGTTGTTCAGTGGAACAGCTTTTTGAATTCAGAGTAGCCTTAGAACTCATTTAGTGCTAGAAATGTGAGCATACGTGAGAAAACCTGGGTGACCAGCTTCAGGAAGCAGGCTTACAACTCACCACACCAGACTCAGCCCATCGATTCACACTTTGAAAGGTGTGTTACTTCAGAGCATACACACAGCCATTTAGACTTCATCACATTCACATTACAACATCTGTCACGAGTAAGGGAGTAAGTTGCAGTGACAGAAAGGATAAAAACAAGAAAGAAAAACAAACAAAAAACAACTTCTGTTTATTCGTTTCATTTCTCTGCCTTTGTTTTTAACAAATCATAACCACTCGTACCCTCACTCGCACCTTTGATCAGTTTCACAGGTCCCCCATAATCTCGTGCCGCCAAACCCCTCTCGTCTTGTCTCCCCGTCCCACCCCACAATCACGGGATTGTTTCGGGATCTCTCATTCTTGGCCTTTGAAAGCAGACCAGTGTCTGCTCTCACCCTCTGCTTTAGCCCAATTACCAGCCCACCCTCCCAAGCTGAGGCACTCTTCTTCCCACACCTCTGGCGACGGGCAGGGCAGGCAGGACAGGCTGGCGGTAGGGGTGTATGAGCCTGAGCCTTCTGCCTTCTGGCGGCTGCAGCTATGACAACAATGGGGCCACTAAGACAACAAGCGGCTGTACTCAGAGAGGGCAGATGATTTCTTCACACCATCCCAGATCCGAGCGGCATAGTGGAACCTTTTGGGACAAGCAAGCAAAACACACACACACGTTAAGTGCACCACTAAGCATGCCCAAAAGACCCAGCCCTCCAAATAACAATGACTACATTTACATGCATTTCAGTAACCCAAACATGAGGCTTATCCCGGTTTTGATCATGTTTGGGATAAAGTGTTTACATGAAAGCAGAAAAACTTGGATTATTAATATCCCTGATTACATGATAAATACTAATATTCTGGTTACTGCTTACAGCATTCTTTGTGTTGTTCATACGGAGGATTCTAAAGAGCGCTGTTTGATTATCTTGGCACTTATCAGCATTTTATCTTGCACGTCTGATATGTGACTTCAGCATTGGCTTTCTTAGGAGAAAGGAGAAATCCATATCCTGTTCCAGTTCAGCAATCGCTGTCAGTTCATGTTTTTTTCTCCTACCAACAGCAGTTCCTGAACTGAAACAACAGGGATATGGATTGATTCACAGACATTTCACTGAAACATCTCAGATTGAAAAGAAATTACTTTAGATCTGAGAGTCTATTTAGGCTATTATGTTTAGATACAACCTCATTTAGAAAATCTGTTTAAATATTGGAAATATTTAGATTTGATTAGAAAATAAATCTGCCAATTTAAGTAACAAGCATATGAAGGCTAGTATAGCCTACATTGAACAATAAATATCTGACTGGATTTAAGCCTTTGCCTCTAGGATGCATGTTCCCTACTCTACTCCATCTGATGTTGTAGGCCTAAATGTAACCTCATCACTAAGAGATAGGCTACGCAATCAGAGTTGCCAAGTTGCTCTGACGTTCTTACAACAGGTGCTGAGAAATATCAATAGGCCTATGTGTAGGCTTGCTTGAGAACTCAAACATAAGCTTAGTTTGCTAGCTATGTCGATGTAATAGTTCTGTCATTTTCTCACAGAATTTTAGAATGTTATTTTGCAGAATGTAAATGTGAGTTATTCCATTAAATGTCTTATGACCATTTAGTGCATCCACATATCCTACATCAGACTTGATGTTCTTGACAGAAAAAAAGGAAACCTTGCGAGCACTCTTTATCCGGAAGCAGTCATCTCATTAGTTTGTTCTTTAAAGCACAGGACAAGCAGCAAAATTGTTCCCAAGAATGTGCCAGAACACTGCCCCTCTCGAAGTAGTGTGCCAAAGTTCAGGCCCGGACCATTTTAATAACGAACATCAACAAACTCATGTCATACAAACTTCAACACAGCAACTAAATAACTGGACCGTTCATTGTACGGAACTGAAAAAAATATATATTGCATACAATGCCAATTAATACTTTTTAATACTTTTAACAGCCTTAATTTTGGAAAAATCGATTTGTCACTTTTAATACTTTTTAAAACCCTGCGGACACCCTGTACTTAAAAACCTGTATTGGTGAATACAAATCTTGATGAAAACTGTGTAAGTGGGTTTTAAGAACAGATTTCTTTGTAAGAATGGTTGGTGAATGAGGCACTATTATATTATTCACATGCTTGAAAGCTCTTTCTGGATGCAACACGCTACAGACAGACTCCATCTGGGGACTCCTTACCAGTTCTTCTCTGTGAGGATGGTGTGGGACAGCTGGCTGCGAGACATGGCCAGCACCTGGTTGCGGAGCTTAGCCATCAACGATGAGAAGCTAGGATGACCCCTGTATCCAGGCAACAGAGAGAACAGGGGGGCTGTCCCAGCCCCAGCCCCCGACGCTGAACCTGGTGGGGAGTGGGGGGTGGGGGGAGAGAGTGAGAGAGAGAGAGAGAGAGAGTGAGAGAGAGAGACAAAGAGGAAACCGAGGCAAAGCCACAGGTCGCTCATCGCTTCTCAGATGACGGCAACATCCACACCACACACAGACATGAAGTCATGATCACCTGAGCCTCTCCTCCTGGCTCTTCCAGCCCCTTCAGGTGGTAAAGGGGACTGTTTTATCACCCACTTCCTTGCATGCTCCAGTTTCATAGTCACAGACTATGCAGCCAGCACCAAAGCTTCATGTTTCTGCTTTCAGCTCCTCCGCAAGACTCTCACATGTTTCAGGCGAATAATAGAACTCAAGTACCTTGCCTCCGGGCTGCAAGACTGCCCAAATCTACAACCGACAAAAGGCCACGCCTGGCAACAGTTTCAGGCAGGAGTTTCGGGAGTAACAGAAGGATTTAATTTCAGCAGTTCATTCACTCCTACGGTGACTAAAGGGCACAGCCGTAATGTTCTACAATTACTTCGCCTTACGGGAATCACTCTGCCATAGGTTTTCTGTATGTCAACAGACATTAGCATTGAAGCTGTAGTTTGAGCTGCTCACATTAATTACAGTGTTTGCAAATGTTCGTTGGATTCAGTTTTGGCCACCAACACCACTCCCACATAAAGATGCACTGGACAATGGTAGAAATTAAAGTAGTTAATTCCGTAGTCCGAACTTAGGTTGTTGATAACACCTGTGTCACAACTGCTTAGTCCCAAACAACAAAGTTGACTACGGTGTTGGGGAACTAACCCCTGTTAGGACCTACCAATGAGAGATTCCTTGGTCGAGTAAAAAGATGGAGAAAAGGAGGGGGAGGAGGTGGAGGAGGGAGAGGGGAAGGAGGAGGAGAAGAGGACACCCACCTGCTCTTGTTAAGGCATCTTCACCATCGCTATCCAGCATGGGCAGCAGGAAAAGGTTTACCTCCGTCTCCAGGTAATCTCGGCCCAAGCCGGGAAAGATATTACAGTCCAGCATTGATAAAATGCCTAAGAGAGACATACAGAGACAGAGACAAAGACAGACACAGAGAGAGACAAAGACAAACAGAGACACCTCAGTACCATTTGACTGAACACAATAGGCAATCCTTGGCATTCAGCTGCAGAATAACTGTATTTTGTCACATGTAAATAACAAAAAATTTGATTTGTTATGAATGAGATTCATTCTTTATTGTGAATGAACAAAAACCCCAAACCCCCCAAAAAACAACATTTTTGAGCTTACACTTCTGAAAGGGTCAAGCAAAAACTCTCTTGGAGAGTTAAAGTGTAAGTTTATTTTTCCTTGTCATACTTTTTAATTCGTCCAAAAACTATATTTATTTTAAACTGAGCACACCTGCTTCTTCCGATCACTCTTAACATACAGGGAAACACTCAAGCTCTGTGTGCTCTTGGGGCTATTCCCAGTAGGTTGTTAAGTAGCGGACCTAGGGGGTATTCCATGAAGGTGGCTGAGTTGCAAATCTGGGTAAGTTAACCAAGAAGTAGTGCTAAACCTGATAATAGAAGAGCCTGAAGTCCTAATTCTCAAAGCCAACAGGCTTCTCTGTTAACAGGTTTACGACTTTCTGTAGGTTAACTTAGCCAGGTTTATCCCTTAACCACTCACTTGGAATACCCCTATGGTTAGACAAGTTAAGGCAGAAGCAGAGGTAAACCTGATAATAGAAGAGCCTGATGTCTTAATTTTCTTAAAGTGGACATATAATGGATGAATTGAGTACTGTACCATGTTCTCTGATGTTAAAATAGAATATATTCAACTTTGACTTATCAAACATAAGCTCAAGTGAAATTTTAAAATCAGAGTTAAAACCTTACATTTAGGCTGGGTATTGAAATGTTTTTTTAATTAATAATCTTAATGGTGCCCTCTTCGGCAACCACAACTGAACTACCATTGGATTATAATATTTGACATTACATGTAGGCTTTGTTCTGATTCGCCTATGTTTTATGTGGCTATTTCTAAGTTCAAATTTTACATATGAAGAAAGTTCATGACAGCTCTTTGGCCATGCACAACCTCTCCTAAGTCAATAAAATGAAGGCAAAAATGGTTTTCCATTCTATGTCTCTTTTGACTAATCTATGTGATTGTCCTCCTGTCAGCAGTGTGTTGTGGTTTTACCTTTGTACTTGAGATGGGAGTGAGTCATGAGTTTGTCCACAGCCATGTGCATCTTCTTCAGGTTCCGGGGACAGAATTCCTCCCTGCGTGCCTTGTTCTGCAGGAAAACTGAAACAGGACATAGAACACTTCATGAGGTAGATGCAGGCGTACAGTAAGCCAAATCTGATCTGATTCAAAATTTGACAAATGAATATTTTATGAATGTAAAATGTCAGATAATTGTATGCAAGATGCAACAGAACTGGAAAGAAGAAATATGCTCCTGTCCTCTTACTTGTTTACATGAAATGTACTCAATTACCCAAATAATCAAATCTTGACTAGACTATTAAATTTTAAGGTCTTAAATTGAATTCTGCCCAAACTGTGAGATAGAGAGAGAGAGAGAGAAAGAAAAAAAAATGAATAAGTGCCTTGATGACATTATACTTGATGACTTATTGAGAGTGTGTTCATTTCTAATCTAACCTATATGAGGGTAATACTCAGAGCCCTCGTCATTTCCTGAGGATCCAGTACTGTCGTGGCTGGCAGACGGTGTAGAGGGCTTTAGCATCTCCGCTGTCTGCAAGAACCTGTGTGTGAGAGATGCCAAATGGCAAATTTGGGTCAAGTTTTTGCAACTTGCACATTTTGCTTAAGGTTGAGTTAAAATGGATAACATCCAGAGTTCGAAACACTGTATTTTATGACTTAAAATATTATATATCACAAACATGGGACAGATATATAGAAATATATTTTTATATATCTGTCCCATGCTTGTGAATGTCCTGGCCATCAGCCCTTTCGAGACACAAAAGAGATAAGACCTGTAGAGGTTGATGTCCGTGAACCAATCCTGCAGGACAATGACCACATGGCACACGGTGAAAAGGAACGCTGCAATCTGCAGAGACTGGATGGGATGAGGCAGACAAGAGACTGGGGGGGTCAGCGTACAGAAAAGTACACAAAAAAAATATTGTGTATACATGGGTGTGTAGTGTACATTGTTTGAAAAGATTGTTACTCTAACAGCTTGAGGGTGATGAGCTAATGCTATCATGGGTGTGACAGCTGCACATTATAATTAAAATTGGGTGTGAACTCTACACTGAACATGGCTTAGTCCTTAGTGGGACTGTTAGTCGCACACTACAAAAAGGCAAACACTTTGAATGAAAATGAAATAGAACACCAACCACACTAACAAAACATTAGCCATAACCAAAGGACAATGCAAAAGCCTCAAGAGTACTGAGCTGTACAGCAGCCAACATGCTTTTCTGGTGGGCCACATACCTGCATCTCTACATAGGTGTGAGGGAGGCTGTACTCTGGGGGTAGTTTGCGGTCATTATTGATCAGGTGATCTAAAATCGAGGGGCTCAAAATGGGCTGTGAGCAGAGAAAGGCAAAGGTTATCAGAGATGAGATCCAAGAGCACTCCCATGTGTGTTCCATACTGTGTTTTGTAAACAGTATAACAAATAATGAGATTCTTGAGATTTTGAGTACTACCTGCTAGGTAAATAAGCATTCAAAATGAATGTGAGATTCATAATGGCATTTTACAAGGACTGCAAGTGATGTCCATCAGACCTGGGTCATTTAACCACTTAATATTTGACCCCTGAGTATTGATTAAATAGCAAGTAGAATACAGCCCTGTAATCAATAACCATCTAGTAAGAACTAATTTCAATGCTACATCCAGACAATGTGGTTTAAGACTAGGGCTGTCGCAGTCAGAAAATTTCACCTGCGGTGCATAATAGCAGCTCAACACTGCGGTATGCTGTAATACCACAGCCCTGTGGAGATAACAGCTGAAATGAAAAGTGCCCGTCTTTTTAAACAGGCTATATGACACTTTCACATCACAAACCTTGAGCTTATAAAGAAATAACTTATACCTGGGCAATGTCCTTGTTAAGTGCGAGAAAAACCAACATATTCACCTTATGACCAACATGTTCACGTGCAGTGGTAGCGGTGTCCCAAAATGCACCACGGTGGGCCTCTTAGTACCGCAGTGATTCATTTTTGCGGTTATTGCGACAGCCCTATTTAAGACACTGTGAAACTGTAATACATACATCATAACAGATGGAGGTGCATCTCTACAGAGACTTTGTCATGTAGTCCTGACACTTGATTGACACGACACTTGATTTGGTGCCAACAACGTTTTTATGAATGTATTACTTCTATTTTAGAGAAAAAGAAGAAACTGAAAATAACTCAGTATGAGACATATCAGTCAACATAACTCATCAAAACCATCATCGCTATCATTTAGCGTGCAAACAGGATTAGGTGTTCCCAAAAAAACAACAGTTGTTGAAAAGAACAATTCACTCACAATTAACTTGTCTTCTTGAGGCTCTCCCCTTTTATTCTACTGTGGTGAGACTCCATGAACTCCACGAAACAGAATAGGTGTGGCCTTCAGACATATTCTCATGTGTTGTTCTACACTGGTGGAATGACATTCCAAGTGCTACCAGAGCAACAGATACCCTCTCCACCTTCAAGAAAATCTTGAAGACCCAGCTCTTCCAAGAATATTTCCTGTCTTAAATTTCTGAATACCAGGAATGCATTTACAATGCACCTCCCACTCTCTCTCCATACTGCACTTATTTTATTACACTATTGCACTTTCATCTCAAAATACTGCAAATTTCATGTTAGCAATATGCAATATCTTGTGCTGTAGCTTGAATGTTTATGCTCTTTTGTCAGTCGCTTTGGATAAAAGCATCTGCTAAATGCATAAATTTAAACGTGAATGTAATTATAGTCTTATTGTATGTGCATAACTTCAGGCACCATACCACACCTATTGGTTTTTCCATGCAGCAGGGCCTTGGGTCTCACCTGTGTGTCCAGGAAGATGACTCGCTCCTGTGTGATGTAGAAGTCAATGCCACTGCTCTGGTTCCCCCCTCTCTCCTTGATCTCCTGGGTCTGAGCTCTGAACACGTATGCTCTGAGGACCACACAGTACACATACATATTGAACCTAAATCAAGATGAAATATATGATTTGTTGTGACCTTTTGACTGAAGTGCAATTACACTGTGTGTTTAATGCATATGTTTACGTAAGCAAGGAAGCAAAAGTCGTGGCACACTCAGAACTTCAGTTGCTCGTTTGTTTAAGCAATGTTTCGGCTGTAGACGTTCACGCTCTCCATCTATATGCGTTGCTTTTGTTTTGGGTTATTCCATATAACTGATTCGCACTGCATTCTTATTTTTCCATCACTGCATTTATACTGACTACTTCTACTTTCATTCATTATTTACCTTAAAAAACATTATCATTATTTAAACTTGGTCTGCGCGTAGTCTATATCCATGTTGCCAGACCAAACAGGCCTGGTTGGACGGCTGTAATGAGCAACTGAAGTTCTGAATGTGCCGTGACTTTTAGTTCCTTGCCTTGTTGAGTGTTTTCTTCAGTGTGCTTGTACTTTTCATGCTACGTTTAACTAGGCACCAGTATTGGAATGATGAGATCAAAACTCACTGCTTAAACACACACACACAAACACACACACACACCTCTGATCTTCCTCAGGAGTGTTGGCAGACAGGAGAGACATGACCGTAGACTTGCCCGTTCCCTGGAGCCCCAGGACTCCCACCACCAGCATGTCAGTCTGGTCCCGCAGATACTGTAAGGAATATAACCACGTTAGGGGAAATTTGTGAACCGCCAGCTAACGCTGTCTGAGCAGGGCACAGGAAATCAAAACTGAAACCAAGTTTCCTTGCCCTCATCAGTTAGTGTTAGCTGCCGTTTTGTTATTTAGTCTACACTATAGCAAATATTTTCGCTCTAATTCCTACCAACAGTAATCAGCACGAAAGGCAATAGGTTGCTTGACTTCATATTATTGCCTTAATAGATTTAGCACATTCTCTGTAAACACCCAAATCAGACACATAGAGTTGTGCACCACAAAGGGTCTATTTCACGTTGGTTCAGTGACACCTGAGTAAGATAGTGGTACACCTTATAATACAGTAGAAAAAAAATAGAAAAACAGAAGTAGAAAAATATATGTCTTATCTAAACAAAGCCAAAGGGCCCTCTATTAGAAGGTTTACAAGGTCAGCTTATCCAGATTTATCACGTAACCACTTACATGGAATAGCCGCAGGAAAGCTCTGCAAGAGACCCATTTCCTGTTAGCCAATTTTCCAGGAAGTAGCAAGGTAACCACAGGTGCTACTAATGACATCTTAATGACATCCAATTAGGATCTGATTCTGCAACCCTAAATCAGAATTTTGTTGGCTGTCATTCTCACCTGTGCCATGCACACTTGTGCTTACCTTGCCATTTCTTGAAAAAATGGCTGCTGTGAAATGGGCCCATCACGTTGAGTGACGATCACTCATTGTCCCATGCAAGGAAAAGCTCACCTCCATGGCACTGTCACACCAGTTCATCTGATCGTCCACCAGTTTAATACTGTGCTTCATTCTCTCAGGCGGAAGCAGCTTTGTCTGTCCAATCACAGCTGCAGGGAGCAAACGACACATACACAGAGTTTAGCAGTGTGTAAAAGCTATCCTTAAGCAAACTATATGTAGAAAGTCAAAGTGTACTTTATTGTTAATTCACTATGTAACAAGCATTACAAAGAGGATTGAAATTACATTTCACCAGACTCCAAATGTGCAATTTAAATAAAACACGCACACACACACAATAATAGACATAAAACATACAGGTAAACATATAGGCTTTCAACAACAAGGAAGTACTGAGGTAGCTCTTCTTGGTAGCTGGTGAGGTAAGGTGAGGTGAAATGTGTAATATGAAAATGCAATGAAATGTGCAATATGTAAAGCTGCAGTAAGGTGTAGGTGCAATATGTAAGGTGCAAAAATAAAGTGCAAGAGTGCTGAGGGCAGCATGGATAGCTGTGTGTATAGGGTTAAAATATAAATCTGTACATTGGATGATGTATTGCTGGTCCACCACATGATGCTACAACTTTCTACTCCATGTTGCGGGCCAGCCCTCACAGCCTCACAAACACTATCTGAATGACACCGATATTGTGGTAAAAGTGGTGTCTGAGTCCTGGATCACTGTTACAAGGTGTCCAAAGAGGACACTGCCTTTCTTATACCCAGTAACTATATGGATGGAACCACTTCCTTGCTTCCTTGGTTAAGTAAATAAGAAACTACTGCACTCACGGTCCACAGTGGTACTAGAGGCAGCTGCTCCCATTCCCCGGTTCTGGATCTGATAAACAGGCTGAGTTGGACGCTGGCCCTCCCTCTCCAGCTTGGCGGCACCAGTGCCAGTCACAGGTAGGCCGGTGTCTGGTGGGGTACCAGGTTTACCAGCCTCTTCTCTACTTTTCATGAGCATGATTGGTTTCTCAAGAGAAGGAGCACCACTAAGATGCACATTCTGACTCTGCTTGATCTATAATGGCATCCCAAAGAAAAGGCCTAATTCAGTACACAGGTGACAGTGTTAAAGGAGAACCAACTTTAACCTCAGCAAAATGTGCACTTCACACCAATAACTGAGGACATGCAGATTAGAGTAGTTTGTTTAGTTTTTTATCTTATGTATGAACTTACCCTTTCTCCAGGAGGTTTTGCAAGGATAATGGGGGTCTTCTGAAGAAGTGGTCCTGGTGGATCCTCACTACCATCCTAGACAAAAAGTGAAGTCATCAGTTCAAATGGAAATTCTGAGGCACTCAAGAGGGATGGGCAGTTAAACCTTCGACATCACAGACTATGACATTTTAGGTCTGAACCGAAGAACACTAGAAAACTCTCCACTGTAGCACTCCTGAGTTGGTAAACTGTTTGATGGATACTATTAGTGACCATAGCTCATATAAAAACATGTTGACCATATTACCCTGCGGTCCCTAGGCACATAGTCCCGGTCACGGCTGGGACCCGACAGATTTTGTCCCGGTCCTATGGGGTCCCTGTCCCGGCGCCGACGCCTCCTCCGCCCCTGACAATACACTCCCGGCTGGCTGTGGCCAGATTCCGACATGGTTCAAACGGCTGCACCAGAAATTACACAATTTAAACTCAAAAGGCTGATGAGGTGGCAAAATTAAAAGGTGAAGGGCTGAGCTACTGTACCGGGCATTCACTGAATTGTATGAGTGACGAGCCTAATGCTACAAAACATCAAGACAAGCTCTTGCTAACCAGCTAGGTTAACTTAGTTTGAAATTAGCAAAGTACTACAGACAATAATGGTCTCACCGCGTTGTCTCTACCTCTAAGTTAGATCAACTTCTCAAACAATAAGCACAGATTGTAAACAACACATCACAAATCACCCACACGCTAAGGGAATATGTTGGTTTATAGAAACAGCCAGATACTTCCTGTGATCGATGGTTTGAACCGATATCGTTTACTCTTAGAACAGCGCTCTCTCCTGTGCTGGAGTGTAATTTCGTCAAGAAGAATAGGTTTGCATCCACAACATCCAAATACGATCAGGCTACAATGGTTCTTCTATGACCTCCATTTTCATGGGACAGGTGTAGCAAGTGAGGTTTGTGACCTGAGAGAATTACATCACTATTCAGAGAATACAGAGCCTAGCATAAGTGGGCTGGCACTGTTGCACTGTTGCATGTTGACCTTATTTCAGGCCAACAGATAACTGAAATGAGCAGACATTTACAGGTAGAATTTCCTCCACAGGATCAAAAGAGTATATATACTATACTATGCTATACTATACTATATTATGATTTTTAGAGGGAGGCATTCCTTACAGTCTGAGTACACAGCAAATGGCAAGTAGTAAGAAAGATATGAGTAAGAACTTTTTTTTTTCTTTTGCACTCTGGGTGGGTTCCATACATATCCAGAGCATGTGATTTGGATAAAGCCTGAACAGAACAATATTCAGATGCATTACATCTGAATTAGTGCTCTTATAAGCCATGATTGCCAAACAAATTATGAATATGAGCCTAACTTCTTGTTTGAGACATTTTTTATGTGGTTGGGTAAAATTAGCAATTAGGTCAGGAATAGGCTAAGTCTGATAAACTACATAATTAGCCATATTTTCATCATGGTTACTGACTAAACCTAGCCAGGACAAGACGAGGATCATTTGGCAAATACACCAAAGAAAGCCAAACGTAAGTGATTGAGAGGGATACAACCATTTTGTTAGGCTAGGTAACATGTACTACATGTACTACATGTTGCTGAGGTGATAGCATTTCCATCTTAAGCTATAGGCTGCAGACTGATGAGTTCCGAACTTCAGAACTTAGATGAAAAGCAGCTGTGCAATCTCTGCTAGTTTCAAAATCTTTCTCAACAAATGCAGTGATCACCAAAACCTGGATGAAAATGCAAGGTCTATTCGTCTATTACAATCGGCCACCGACCAGTTTGCCCATAGCCTTTGCACCTTTGTTTAGTAATTATCATAAAGGTGATCAGTAAAAGTGCCTCAAGCATCTCAGCCATAAGAAAGGATAATTCAACAAGCCTTTGTACTGATTACACTAGATTTGCATTCAGAGACATTTTCTCAACATCTACCTTTCAGGAGTTCCACAATGGAGCCACTAAAGGAACAAAATCCTTTAAAAATGTTACTGAATCATTCATTACATTTCATTGAAGGGTTGTAATGAAATTTGAGCAGTATCAAGCGTGTAGTGTAATTTGACACTTGACCAGAGCTATTTTAGCTTCACCAACAGAAATGGATTGTCTCCTCAAAGCTTTCTAACAAGAGCATAGAAAATAGTTAGAAATAATAATTAGAAAAAAACATATCACCAACAGTTATGGTACACAGACCCTTCAAGATGTTTGGTGTTGTATGTCGTCTTTGTTCAGCAGTGTTTTAGAATGAGTAAGCATGTTGGTGGACACTATTATGACCGTTGGTATTATGCAATAGCAGATTTTTTTTCCAGAATTAACACTTTCTGTGTGCAGTCATCAAAATATGAACATCTGCCAGTCCGAGATGTTATGAAGACTTTCTGCTCAGTTCTACACATCTACATAAAAATCAAACATACCACCGGTCACTATTGTGACCATCCATACAACACTTTGCTCTAAACAACTAACAACTTTTGTGAGGAATGGTCGGAAGACCATATGTGGCGATTTTCATGACAATTGGGCAAAATTTGTGGCCACTGAAAATTTAGTTTCACTTTTGACAAAAAATTGAAGAAATTGATGTCATGGAGTACATTGACTTGACTTCTAACAGGATTCTAACAGTATCTCATTTTTGAGAGTCGGGTGTACGAATCAAACATTTCCCAGTGGGCACTTTATGTCAATTTGACATTAAATTGACATCAAACATTGATGTCAACTTGATGTCAAAATTAGGTAAAAAGTGAAAGTCAAACTGATGTCAAAATGTCAACATCGATTTGATATCATTGATGTCATTTTGATGCTCTTTTGATATTATTTCAGTGGGCATTTTACACAATTTGATGCCAAATTGACATCATAAATTTATGTCAACATGACGTCAAAATTAGGTGAAAAGTGAAAGTAAAATTGAGGTCAACATCAATTTGTCGTCATTATATTGATCTCGATTTGATAATGGATTATTTGTTAAAAAATGAAAAACAAATTGACACAAAATGTTGATGTCAATTCAACATCAATAGGATGTCAAAATGAGGTTGAAAGTGAAAGTCAAGTTGACTTCAACATGTCGATATCAATTTGACATGAAGTAATTTGGTCTCAGTGCAAGCACTTTCCTAGTCTGGCACTGTTAGCTTTAGCTTAGCATAGGTGCTGGAATGCAGAGTAGGCAGACAGCAAATCCTTCAAAAATCATCAAAAAAAATTAATTTCTTTCCTAATTACTTCTTATTACCTGCATATTCAGAGGAAGTACAAATGGCAATGCAAATTAAGGTGAAGTAATTTCTTAGGCAGATACAGGCAATGCTAGCTGAGCGTAGTGATCTCAGACTGGACCTGCTTTGCCAGTGCTTTGCTAGAATATAGTCCCAAATCAGCCTAGAAAATCAGCTTCTCTTAATTTATAGTTTAGTATTTGTACTCACTATGAATGCACTTGTCACAAAAAGTAATTAGGGAGAAAAAAATATATGGACAATTCTACACAAAAGTCATCATTACCAATGAAAAATAATAAAAAAAAAAAATGAGCACACACAGTCAAAACTGATGTTGAAATGTACAGTGAGGTCTGTTGTCTGTTACACTATCTGAGAGATTTGAACAGAAAATTCAATTTCTTGCATCATCTACAAGTGGTGCGCCAATGTTTTTAAATCACAGATTTTCCACTACTAGTATGCAAACTTACAAACTTGTAAGAAAATTACATAATTTGTCAATTTCCAAGTTAAAACGTGTTAAGTGTTGTATATCAGTTTCCAGGTCACATATCACAATCATGGGAAATCATTTTCACTATATTGCCTGACGGTATGCTTTCTTTGAAAAAATGTTTTCTGTTCTCTTGATCATGCCCCTCTGCATTTTAAGTGGACACTGATATGACTCACTCTTCAAATTTCTACTAGCCATTTGTATTTGCTATTGGTTAGCATGTGAATTCTTTGTGGGGTGTAGTTATTGCCTAGCCTTGATATTTAGACACATCCTAGCGGTAGCAAATAGTTTATGTCTGCATATATGATGAACATTCCTCAATCAATTTGGTATTATGTGTTTGGTATTATGTGAGTTTTCTCAAGATATATTGGTATATATTTCATTTAGTATATATATATATATATATATATATATATATATATATATATATATATATATATATATACATATATATAGTGCAGATTAGATATAAATGACACTTAACACAACATATAAATGTGAAAATCTTGAATCTTGAATCTCTACTAATATTCTACAAGTTACAATTTTTCTTGAAGTAGACGGATCATAGCAAGGGACAGGCCAGCCCTACTATTCATACAAAAAAGGATTTTAATTATTTAAAATATTTAGATTTTCACTTTAAGTAGGTTTAATATTAAGGAGAAATGCTCTGGTAATAATATGGTTTGAAATTGTACATGAATTTGAATTTATATCAATTTTATTTGGGATTGATTCTTCGGGACATAAAATGTACTATTCATGGAATGACCCATAAGAATTTTGTGAGTTTGCCTTTATTCAGCAATGGAGTTTGCATAATAAAATAAGCTAAATTATGAAGTACTGCTATGAATGCTAAAGTTATGTGGTATTTTGTTCATCTTTAAGAGTGCTAATGTCACGTCCATAATGCCCATATATGTTTTTTTTTATCACCTGTGAATGATTTGCTTGGCTACTGTGTATTCTAGCAACTATGCTAAACTAAGCTTGTTGTGGGACTGCCATAGCAGGAAAATGCATGCACTAAAGCTAAATTGCTCTTGTCCACATATGTACTGTAACTCCAGGTAAGATGGTAAATAACCCAATTTCATAACAAGGTGGCGTATTTCTTTTAAGGGCAAGCTGAATAGTCGTAAGACATTTCTTGGGTATGAATACTGCTGTGGATACTTAGATCAATTCTAAAGGGTACACAAAATTACTCCATGAATGCATGTGTGGCAAAGCAAGGAATTGCATCCTTACTAGTAGGCATGACTACGCCACCTATGGAAGGTTGACCCGTAGGATGAGAAAATTAAACTCTTTACTAAGATAATACTAAATCAGGCAACACAGGATTGCAACACTCCACAGGACAAAGACGCACGTTCAATAAATATAATTTATTCTCTGTTTACATATTAAAATGTACATTTGCCAACCCAGGAATGGTATACAAACAGCTGGATGAAAACACTTCACACCCACACTTACACACACGCTAATCAGCAAACAGGAACACTGCACGCCAGTTACATCTTAAATAAACACATAACCTATCCTCTAAGGAGAGGGGGTGGGGGGTGGGGGGGTGGAAAGATGGCACAGGGCAGAGGCTTACCACGACTGGCAGGGACACCAAAGGGGGAGCACCTCTAAAGGTACACACCACAATAAAAATAGGGACACCCGAAATGTGACCCAGCAAAGAGCAAAGAAACTCTCGTCCTGTCATTTTCGGCCAAATGCACCTAGCTAAAGAAAATGAAAGAGCGCAAAACAGACACTGAGGTTAGTAGGTTGTGTGGAAATGATTTGCTAGAAGTGGGAATGGATGTGGGTTTTGAATGAATGACATTCTGTGTGTTTGTGTAGCATGTAAGAGTGATTTGTGAAAGCATCATCTTTCTACAGTAGTAGAAACTAACATAAAAACTGCACTATTTTAAGTTGAAAGTGCAATAGTGTAATAAAGTGCAGTATAAAAGAAATTAAGTACAAGATAAGTGCATTCTCAAAAATTTGAGAATTAGAAGAGCTGGGTCTTTAAGAGTTTCTTGAAGGTGGAAAGGGTATTAGTTGATCTGGTACCACTTGGAAGGTCATTCCACCAGTGTGGAACCAAACATGAGAAGAGTCTGGATTGGCCTGTGCAAGGTGTCCTTCCTTAGAGGAGCGAAGTGGTCGGCGGGTGACATTGGGCTTTAGGAGAGTATTCAGGTAGATGGGAGCAGAACCAGAGAGCAGAGCGTTTTAGCCTTTAACTTGTTTAGCCTTTAACTTTCATTAACTTGTGGCAGTTGTAAACCATGTTTTCGAGGTGAGCTCTTAACGCAAAAAGCCCATTTCGCTGACACATTCACCTCTTGCCATTCAAGGGATTTACGATGTTTCACTTCAACTACATACCCTACACACCGTTTAAGTTCGTTGATCTTGAAACAACGTGCCGACACACGCAACCTATCGAGATAAATTTCTGTCTTTAGTAATGGGTTGTCATTTTCTTTCATTTCAAAACCGAAACCTCTGTTTGCAGTCTGAAATGCTGTATTATTTAAAACGTTATGATTCCAGTTCCAAAGCTTTCGTGATATTTTTTGTGAATCACAGTTTTGCTTGCAACTTTAAGTGGTCGCCTACTTATTTCAGGGTCAAAATCATTTGCAAGCCAAAGTTTTCAACATCAAAATCTTTTGTGAATCAAAATGTTTTGGTTGTAAATACCCCTGAAGTGATGGGAGGGAGCAAACATAACTTTTAAATAATAAAGCACATACTCTAAAACGTACTTAAACTAAAAAGCAACCTAGCCAGTTTGAAGAACAATTGTATTTCTTGTTTCTGGTATAGACATCAGATCTTTATCTGCAAGGATATGCCAAAAGATTCAGCTGCTGTCAGGGGAACCTGTGCAACAGCAGAAAGAATGTGGGACAGAACATCCTGTTCCTGCTGCCCTCTGAACATCCTGCTTCCTGATGCCCAATAGGTGGCTCTGTGTAATGGGCTAATATAGCCCAGTAAGAGTCCTGTAATAGTCCAGTCCAGTCTTGGCTTGGGTAGGGTTATTAAAAAGAAAAGTAAAAAATAGACTATGTGAGGTCCAGGCATAAGAGATGGGTCACTGTGTGATGTGGACTCAAACAGACCAGTCTATCTCACTCCTCCTATGTGTGGCATTCTAGAGCTGTATGGCCCATGGGACAAAGAACCTTCTCAGCCTGTCAACTGAGCTTGTCAGGGACAGGAGTCTGTCACTGAACATACTCCTCTGTCTGGAGATGGCGGGACACCCGGAGGACTTGTTGCAGGCTTTTTGTGCAACCAGTCAAGTACAAAGTTCATGTACATGGTATTGTACTGTATGTGGATGCTTACAATGTGGGATTCCACCAAGGAACGTATGCAAAGAATAGGATGCCAAATTGGAGGAAGTCCAAGTACAATATGATGGTTGAGCCACATCTGAGGCGCAAGGGTACAAATGGTCGGCAGCCACATCTCACACAGTTGCTCTGTGGTGGTACGCCCATGCAGTTGCTTTGTGGTGGTATGCCCATGTGAATACAGATCGGTGAGCTGCATTTTTGGAGTCGGTGTTTCTACTGTGTGCATGACAGTGCGAGAAATTAGTGCAATGCTGAAGACATTTTTTCATTGGATTGTATGCATCATTGGCTGCCCTCTGCCTTCAATTGCCACCATCTTCAATTGCCACCATCTTCAACTCCTGCTGTCTCAGCAGGGCCAGGAACATCCTATAGGACAATACCCACCCCGGTTTCCATCTCTTCAACCTGTTGCCATCTGGCAGGCGTTTCAGGTCCATAACAGCCACAACGAATAGATTCAGGGATAGTTTCTATCCCAAAGCCGTCACCATACCGTGAGTGTAGTGAAACCAGGGGAACCGCTTAGACACACCATCCCCAGCCGCCCATCCCCCCCGCCCCCTCCATATTTGCACTGATTGTTATTTATTTGTTTTATTACCTCCACCAGTACACTACCTCAACACATTGAATGCTGCTTGCCAGTTTGTACTCATGTCTCTCGTATCTGTCTTATTGTCTGTCTGGGTACTTAGTGGCTTTACATAGGTGTTTTTCTTTTCTTTGTAATAGTTTTACATAGGACATTTATACTTTGTGCTGTGTGCACTTTTAAGGAGTTGCTTTCAATCTCATTATACTGTGTATCATGACAATAAAGGCTTTCTATTCTGTTGATGATGATTAGTTGAACTTGCGGTAGACTGGGACTTGCAGCTGAACTTGTCCTCACCTCTCACTTGTGTTATTCTGCTCTGCTGTTTCCTGTGTTTCAAACTCCTGCTGGAGGGTTGTACCTAATAGCATTTATTTTAGAAGTATATTCTGCCTCAGACAGTCAGGAGCGACATGCATTTGCATGGCACAGAAACAATAAGAATCATCCTACCCCACTGATCAATGAAAATCAACTGCTGGTACTGTGGCTGGGTAGAGCCTTTTGTTCGTATTTACAAAAGACCTTACCTCAGATAGATTTGGAATGTATTTCTGTATGTTATGAAATGTGAATGTATTCATTTTGGGTATCATTTTTATGTTCTCACTACAAGGAGTGTAATAATTGAAGTGTATGACTTGTCAGAACATTCCATAAGTAATATTTCTGAATATTGGTGTATATGAACAACTGGATAGCCACATAACAATGCTAATTGCCATAGGTGTGTCCTTGGGCCACTAGACAGAGTGGCGCCAGGTAAATCACATTCCATTGTACTTCCTTCAACTGTATGCTAACTGTATGCATCTCCCCTCGGTTAAGTGGGACACTTTCATTGCTTACGATTGAACGATTGTAACGATTAAACCTGAAGTTCCGAAAACTGCCACCAGTCTGCAATTCTTCCGACATATCGGAAGCTATTACAGCCGGCTTTCCTTACATGCTGAACACGCCACGGCTCTGACACCAGGGTCCGAGTCGGGTCGATTGGTGGGTTGAGTGAACAGCCGATCCCATGTTGGTCAGTGTGAAAGGAAAATATAACACCAAGTTTTTATGCATGAGGCAGGGCGTAAGACACAGCACTGTGCGAATAATGATTGGAAGATGTGGCTATATCGCAAACAACAAGAGGGAAAAATTTTAATCCCTGACCGTATATTTTGCTTTCTTCGCAGAGTAATATTAGTGCAAGTGAAATGAACTCCGTTCAGAATTTGGCCGTGTGCAGGGACAGCCAGCGATGCACCCATTGCGCAGGCCATGCAGTGACCTGTTGATCACAGAGCTTTCAACCAGCTCTCTGTTTGTGCACATCGGGATCACATAATCTGCAGATGTGTATGCGCACGGGTTCGAATCACTGCTACAGGTTAGAGTGGAGAAGGCCTTTGAGGCAGACAGACAGTTTTCACCGGACTTTTAACCTTGAATTCTGTGCGTCCATTGAGTGCGAGTTGCTGTAATTGTCAATGTTTATTGTTAAGAATAATTCCTGACAGTAATAGTAATATGATCATTGTTTCAGAGCTCATTTGTAGCCTTGTGATTTAGTTCACCTTGCAGTAAATACCGCTAATTATTCTCTCTTGAGGGAGGGAGGGAAAGTGTGCCATCACATCTCAGATTTGGGAAAAGGTGTTTAACACGAACACAAAGCATGGATACTTAATATCCTGATCATATTCGGGATACTTAAGTGCACGTAAACATAGTCATTGACCAGAATATTAGTATATATTATGTAAACAGAGATATTAATAACCTGATTTCTCTGCATTCATGTAAACACTTTATGATCTTTATGATCAAAACTGGGATAAGCCTCATATTTGGGATACTGAAGTGCAATGTGTTTGTAGATTTAGTGAGTGGTCATATGAGTCAGCTTGTTTGTCTTTTAGCCTTTCAGTCTGTGTGTGTGTGTGTGCATATAAGTGCATGTCTATGTGTGTGTGCTTGTGTGTGTGCGCATATGAGTGTGTGTGTGTGTGTGTGCATGTGAATATCATCGTAATCATTATATCCAATATCTTGTGAAGTTTCAGATCTGTCAGTCAAAGTATTATCAATTTCTGGCACTTTTCCTGCTTTGCCAGATGGTGGCGCTATGCCAGGCAGGCACTAGGTGTCTGGACATCATCATAATCATAATATCCTGAGAAAAATAACCTGAGAAGTTTCAGACCATTCAGTCAATAATCTGACTTTATGAGATTTTTTTTATGTGGTGACATTAAAATTAACAATATCGCCATTTCAACCTACTTCAAAAATGTCTTCACAAATTAACCTCAGCAACATCTTGGCATTGTGTTTGTCAGATTTCACATGCATCTGACAAACCGTCTAGAGGAGAATATTAAAATTGATCATGTCGCCAAATGCATACAACCCCAATTACTTCACTTCCTGTTGGGCATGGCTAATGCAATTTGTTTATGAAAGTTGTTTGTCTTCGTGAGCCCGACACATCTACTGAATTTTGGTGTGTGTAGCTAAAACTATATGTCAACCAGCCCACTCCATGACTTTAGGTGACCATGGAGTCCCAGGCATATGCAAAGTCATCACATTTACAACTAATTTTGGGTGATGCTACATAGCTTCTTATCACATAGAATCCAGAGAGCATGTTTATTTTGACACACTACCCTTTTCAAGTTGGCTAATTAGGATGTGGCCTTTGACAGCAATATAGTAGGATGAAGACACTGGGTAATAGCCTGTAGGCTACACTGGTTCGCTGCGGTCACTACACTGGTTTGCCTTAGTGCATCACAACCCCCCACCCCACCTCCAAAAAACTTCTTACCACTAAACCCCTGCAGTTAACCTTCAAACTTGATGATGGTGTGTGTGTGTGTGAGGAAGCATATTGTGGTGCACAGACAACTGTTGGTTCATCTCTGGTTATTCAGTGGCATTAGCCAAGCTTTCATTCATGCATTATTTAATAACAAATTCAAGTACTTTTAAAGTTCTTTCCAGGTCCATTTTCTTCAAATTCATAGGAACAGTGACAGTGTTCACCAATGTCATTGGTGTTCACGGTTAACTACTGTCAGAATTTGTATAGAGACCTGAGGGTTGTACTACGAATTAAGATTAGTGAATTTGCAAGGTATATTCCACCAAATAGCTCAGTCAGAAATATAAACAATTGTACACTTCAGAAATTAATTTTCAAAATTGTCCTTGGAAAAAAGTTTTTTTAGATTTTTAAGGATTTCAAGGACCCATGACAACCCTGATTAGACATTATATAAATGCATTAACAATGATAGCTACTTTTACTTTTTCAAAAGAAATATATTTATTGTTCTGCACATTTCGAAGTAGATGACAGACAGTCACCATAAGGAAACGATAGATTAGTAGAACAGCAGAACTGACACCAGAGGCCACAGTAGGAGCAGGGCACTCCGTCCAGTGGCGCTGCAAGCAGTATTACACAGATTGCCCTCACAGCATGACAATTCCACGGCCACTGACGCCAGCTGAGTTGAAAAGGATCCACTGCAGATGTTCCTGCTGGCACAGCCTTTTACAGTTGTTTTCTGTCCTGCAATATTAGCTAGTGGTGTTCAGGAAAAATGAAAGAGAGAAAGAGACAGTTATAACAGTAAATACATCACTAGATATTTTTTCAATATTAAAAACCCTTATACACTGAATTACTAGACACAAACGCACCTGATGCTGTGAAACAGCTATTCTCACCACCAACACATTGGAGCCTCGATGTGCAGCTTGTCAAGCCACAGCTGAAACATTGCTGCCCATTGGTCACGTCATTTTCTCCTACAGCTGAAAGAATAACCATACTGTACTGACATGCATACAGGTTATTATTTGAAAGACGATGAGATGCAAGAGTGTGTCTATATGTGTGTTACTTGAGTGTATTAGATATGGGTGACCCACCTGTGGTGGCTATGATATACACGTATTTCTGTTTCATTGCTCATTGCCCTCTGTTTTGGACCTACATATACATGAATGACCTGGGGTGCGTTTCCCAAAACCATAGTAGCTAACCAGTTAGGAAGTAACTCGGTTGGCAATGGGAAATTGCAATTGCAAAAAAGTTGCTGACTTGGTTAGCTATATGGTGTTGGGACAAGCACCCCTAGCCAGTATGTGATTCTCAGTTGTGTGGGATTTTCGAACAAGCCAGTGAGTGTTGTGGATATTAGATAGGTAGACCGATCTGGAAAATGTCCTTTGACTATAGCCTGGAAAACTAGACACATCCTAGCGGTAGCAAATAGTTTTGCTCAGCAGGTACGTCTAGCAAACGCACCATAAAGTCTTGCCTTGGTAAGACCAATCACAACGCTTTGTGGAGTCTTGGGTCAACAGTGTCAACAGTGGCAAAGGAATAGCGGTTCTTTGAATCAGCTTTAGCATCGAGGATGGAGGAGTTAGACTTGTTTTTTTTTTTTTTTTTTTTAAGTTGAGCAAAGAAAGACGTACAGCTATTTGCTGTTTTGCCGATGTTGCTGTGATCGTAGCGCTATCCAGTTTGAAAGACAACCGCTGATTCTACCCGGTCTATTGGTCGTGCCTAGCCTATACATTTTGATGTTATAGGATGACTTGTTAGGCTAGGCAAACCCATTCATGATAACTAAATGCCTAGACTAGGTCACAATCAATGCCTGGGCCGAATGGTCACGGGTTAGCCTGATGCATCAGTCGCTTCCACATCGTTTCACTTTGTGAAAAGCGTCTGAACCCTGTCAATTGGCATATGTTCATTCCACAGTGGGCAGATACTTTCAACCAGTCGCTACTGTTTGGTCGTGACTTGTTATGCGCTGGAACGCATTGTTTAAATTCAACGTTATCACTTTCAGCCCTCCCTCTGTTTGCTGATTGGCCCATCCCAGCTCAGAAAGGGAGCAAACCGAAGCCTACCACTGGCTCCCTGACACAGGTGCGGAGCTAGCCTGGCTAGTCATGCATAGATATACACTGACATTACCTGTTGGTCTTCCGGTGTTGCAGTTGTCTGTGGCACAACACTGGGTGCTTAGTGTTAACCTTGAACTTCCCAGGTTAATGGAACCATTCAAACACTGTGCGGTGGAGAAGCAGCTTTTGAAATTCACTGCAGCTGCCAATGTATTACCTGCAAAAAAGCAGCAGTAACAAAAAATGATTCTATCTATCATCTATCCAATTGCTGGACCAAAAAGAAAAAAACCTAGACTTCAGCATGTTGAGGATCAGACACTCATTACATGGTAAGCTTTGATTAAAAAACATACACTAGCAATTCAGTTGAAAGTCAGTGACTGGCAATATAAAAGATATATTTTTCTCACCTGCAAAGGTGGCAGCCGTGATACTGGCGCATGAGCCAAGAATTGTGGGACATGACACTGAAGATCCACTGCAAGATCCGGATGCAGGCCCGCATGTGATGCAATCCAAGGCTTTTGCTATAGAGATCCAAGTGAAGTTGAAGTTTAATACAACACACAAATTTCCTTCCTAGACAATTTTCAATGCACTAGATGCCCATTTGAATGGGTAGCCAATACAGTCAGTATACAGGGTCAATGTTTCTGTGCAAATTCAGAGAAAATTAGTTGAAGGCTGTTATTATATAGCCTGATTCTCAAACATACTAATCTGCTCACAGATTAATCAGGTTTAATACATGTTCTGATTCAAATTATGATGCATCACACTGTCTTAAGTGTATCAAGTAGCTGCAGAGGCACTTTGATCTACATCTGTTAAAGGCATATCAAGCAAGCTTGCAATTTCTTGCCTACAGAGCTCCCCTACAGTTACAGTCACCGATAAGAAAAATAAATCAAGTTTGTAAATTCTCCTCAATACATGTGGATTTGTTTGCAAACCAAAGAATACGAACTATGACGATCCATTGTTATAGCATTATGTTGACTGACAAATGTGATTTTGGTTTCATTCACTTTTGGTTTCATTCACTTTTGGTTTCGTTTGACATCACGGCACAGTCAAAAAAAAGTGCTAGAGAGTGCCAAGAGAGCCTTAATTCACCCCATAATGAGCCATTTAACCATAAGTGACTACAAAGTTGGTAAATTAACCTGAAAACAGCATAAAATATTAAAACATATTCATTCATGTCACTGTCAGTGCCACTTTATTGCATAAAGAAAAATTTGCATGAAAAATAATCTGAGAGCAGTCACCTAAACTGGTCTTGACTCTATCTGACCTGTCTTTGCATTGGTGTTGCACTGTTTGTTTACACGTATCTAGATATTTTTTTATCCGTTTATTTTTTAAATTGTGTTTACACTTATTCAGTGGAATCCAGAAAATACAGTGTTTTGAAAATCTCCACTTTAGAGGCTGTTTTAAAAAATATCTGTTTGAGGTGGCTAAAACTCTGTTTTCTCATGTAAACGAGAGGCTCAAACAGATAAAAAAAATATCAGTTTATAAAAAATCTAGATATGTGTGGGCCTTAGATTACATATTTGATTTGGGTGTTGGTAAGCGCTCCCATGTGCTTCACACAAGCAAACGCACAAACCTTGTTCTCAGTTGCACTTCTTTCATCCCAGCTACAGCATCTCACTATGACAGTCAGATAGCTCACCTTAATTTGAGGGTTACCCAACCCTCATACACCACAAGGCAATCTCACTTTTGACACCATGAAAGAGAGCTCTGAACAATAATGTAAAAGGTGCACAATTATGTACATATGACTGTGTTACTGTGCATCCTGGTGTTTGTATATGAATAAATTGATATGAAGTCATTTTCCTACCTTGAGAGAAAAGTAAACTCATCACAAGAGTGATTCTAAATACCATCTTGACAGCAGGAAAGTTGAACTTCATGTGTTGTATCAGACCACTGCCATCAAGACATACATCCAATGCCATGATATGTAGTATAACTGGTATTTCAGCATATGCTGAAATGAAGATATGCAATCAGATTATCAGAAAATCAGTCTCTCACACCTACAGAAATTCCTGTAACTGAAATCTCTCTGGTGTGTGGGTGGGGTGGGGGATGGTGCTTCACAACTCATTTGTTCACTCAGAGGGCTTCATTTTCAAGTGATATGTCTTTGCACTAATATAAAATGATTGCATTTTGTTTTTATTTAGGTTTAACCATATGTCCCAGTTATGGGGTAATGGGGTGGTAAAATGTCTACAAAGAAACTTAAACATAATCATAATTGAAATCCCTGAAGATGAAATGAAAGTAAAAAGGATTTCACAAGGGAGTGTGTGTGTCTGTGTGTGTGTGCGAGAGAGAGAGAGAGCATACAAGAGAAAGAGAAGTATAATTTAGGCTACTTCATTTGGTTGTGGCAAGTGTATGACTTTTATGCCACTAAAATATGCCATAGGTTTTAAACATGCTCTAAATAATGCTCAAAATAAAACTAAGCAGCAATTCTTCAGTAGGCTCCAAAATTTTAAAATGCGCATGGAGGCTGTAGAGGAGGTCATAATTGCCATCACCTGGATGAACTGATGAAAAGAAATTAATTGATGACTGATAAACTAATAAACTGACTGATGATCTAGTAAATGTACTGGAAGGAGAATGACATACCTAAACTTCCCCAGTAAACCAATAAACATAAACAATTTATAATCTATGATAGGCTAATCTGTTATCTGATTACTGTATTAACTAGGCAAAATATTATCCATCATTTCAACATGAAATGTGTGTTTTCATATCTAAACCAAGTCAGGTAGAACCATTATGGCCATTATTTCATTTTTAAATAGTTTGATAGGCCTACTATGACAAGCATGGAAGTTTATTCAAAAGCTAGGCTACATAGCCTAGCATGTTTGTCCTAGGCCTATTCAGACCTATTGCAAATGAAGGTAGACGTTTGTTTGTGTTTTTTCAAATGCTTATCTATATAGATTGCTTAATGTGCAATCAGAATAAAAAATGTCTGACAATGAATAAATAAATAAAAACACTTGCTCCCAATGTGAATAATGGATGATGGGTATTGTAGTATAGTTAAAGTGAATTGGAGAAAGGTGGCCCCAGTGCACGCTGGGAAATGGATGCTTTGGTTAAGCCCCGCCTCTTCCCTCGAGTCCAGGAAGAGGAGGGGAAAGAAGGAAATGGGACCTAATACAAATATTCTGCTAAACTTTGGTGGTACACTGGTACATTTATGGTAAAGGCAAACGTCAAAGTAAGCGTGCTATCCGTTTATTGATATTTTCTGGTGATTGATTCAACAATTCCCGCTCCTTATTTCACTGGTACCACATACTGACGTATCAGCACACGTTCTCCATATCGTCATCGTGTTGTGTAGCCTACTGTTATGCATGATAGACGAGTTAAAATGGCTAGCCATCGTTTTTTCTTCAGCGCTGCATTTAGTGTCCACGATTTTGGATTAACACTGAATGTGGCGGAGCCTCGTGTAACCGTAGGAAGACTGCAGCAATGTTATCGTCTGGATGCAGGCGAGCTTCTCAACAAACAAATTTAATCACACCTAAGGGTTTTGGGAATAGCCTAGCGACTTAGTGCATAACCTTAGAGAAAAACAAATTCCATCAGCAAAATCGATGGCCATGTGGCTACACCGTAGAGTAAGAGACTAACACGCCTGTGTTTTCCTTCAACTTAGTTTTGAGTTGCAGCAGAACTTCCAGTGATGGTTGAGTCCATTAAAGAATAAAAGATTCGCCACATTTGAGACTTAGAGTTTAACATTATACTACATTTTATTAACCCTGCTTTAACTTTAATTTTGTGTCATATTCGTCCCAACTGTGTACCTCACACCTGTGGCTGTAGCTGCATATGTCACAGGTAAAGATGGCAAAGTCTTTGATATCGAGAAAGAAGGTTCTAAAGTAGAATAACTGACTGCCTTGTCACCTGACGATGTTTGTATTGGTCTCGAACTGCCTATCTTACTCTGGAAAGATATTGTGAAGATGCAAACAGCCATCAACTGCATCGGCGTGGAAGAGTTTGTTCGTGAACCTGTGGGCGCAGAGATCGAACTAGTTAATGAAAGCCGTCTCACACTTCGCCCAATGGTGAGTCAGCTCTGAATTTTCACTGAATGTTACATCACCTGTCTCAGGTAGATCATGGGGCTTTGCTTTGTTTTGTTTACTTTGATATGATTTAGGCTAATGTCAAAAAAAGTGACACACCTCTGACATTATTATTATTATTATTAGTAGTTGTTATTATTTATTGTTATATCTTGCTTCTCCCAAGAATATATAAGTATTTATAATTTGCCCCAATGCTTTTTAAATCTTTTACAAATTGCTTGAAATTGAACAAATCCAATAGATTTTCAACAAACCATCCAACTGAGTAATTTAACTGAAGTGGAGAAAACAGCAGAAATGCATTTTCCATCATGTCCTAACTTGCCTATTCACACACAAGACAACACCTTTGAGTCTCTCATCTCTTTCTTTCAGCTCCAAGACAATTCTTCAGCGTCATTTGCAGAGCAGTGTAGCCAAATGGAGTCCAGTGATGGCGATCACGGTTTGGAAGCATTGAGAGCCGGGCTGTCTTCGCAGAGTTCCGCACTGCAGCTTATGCCTAGCAAGTGCCACCACGTGTGCTGGGAATGCAGTGAGCGCTTCAAGACGCTGCACGACTTAATGGAACACTTTGACCAGCACCAGACCTCCGGGCACTGCCAGCTGTGCCAGGTGACGTTCCGCCGTGGAGCCTCGCTCGCCATTCACCTGGAGAATGCCCACAGAGACATGCCCCTTATGTGCCCGACCAGAAACTGCAGGGCCCAGCTCCGCAACAGGTGGCTGCTTAACCAGCACATAGAGACGTGCCACACGTTTGATTGTGTGGAGGCAGGGGTGGAGGTGGCGGAGGAGGTGGTGGAGGAGGTTGTGGTTGTGAAAGATGAGGTGATGGTGGAAGAGGTGGTGGTGGAGGAGGAAGAGGAGGAGGAGGAGGAGGGGGAACCATTGCTGAGAGAACATCAGACTAGAGTGCCTGGATATCTTTTTGTATCTCATATGACAAGTGACCATTCATATCATAGCACCAGAAGCCCTGACAACACCGGGACAGACCACACATATAACACCAGGAGGAAGACGACGATGACGACTGGCCATGCTGACCCACGCCGGCAGCATGTGCTAAGCAATGTGGCGAAGGGGGCTGCGGTGGAAACAAGATCAGTCCAGCAAGGAACAATAGTACACAAGCACATGAACATGACTGTGAAGTACCAGGAAGTAGAGGAAGAAGGCTTCCTGGCGGAGGGAGCACCCTTGCAGTGGGATAAAGATGGGGATTTTGCGGAGGAGGAGGTTGAATCAGTAGAAGATGAATCCGTTAACACGGGGGAGGAGAATGTAGACTGTGATGGTAAATGTTATAATGCTGATGAGGCTTTCAGTGAGACTGATAGTATTAGTGATGATGATGATGATGACAGTGACAGTGACTGTGACTCTTTGCCCCCTGGGGACTCCATGTATGTTCCTGAGGAGAATGCCATTTCCAACTCGGATTCAGACTCCTCGGATTCACTCTCCTCCGGCTCCACTCACTCGTACACCAAGATTGGTGTGCCCTCTAGTGGTGTAAAACAGGCACTGCACACACAGATCTTGGACACTGGCACTGAAGTGAATTCACTGTCAACTCTCTCCATTTCCTCAGCGTCACAGACATGTCCTCACTGTGGGCTGGGCCCCTTCCTCAACCTGAAGACCCACATAGTCAAATGCTGTAACAGAGGTCCAGAACGCTGCGTCAAATGTAGGAAGGTGTTCAGCGAAGACGTGGAATACATCTGTGTGGACTGCAAAAAAACGTTTTTAGGCTCTGCCGCACGCAAGGCGCACGTCTGCCCCATGAAGTTTGCTACGGCTACAGAGGTTGCTACATCAAAGCCCCATGAGAGGCAGCCCATCCCACCGGTGCTTACCCAACTGCCTCAGCTTTATCAGATTGTTTCGTTACTGCCCCCGGGGATCATTTACACTCAAGCGCAGTCCGTTAGCACGAGTCAGACCTCAGTATCACCCTCAACCAGCAGCGCTGCATTATCCACTAGTGCCCCTGCAGCAACTAGCACTACAGCAAATAACAACAGTACCTCGTCGGCTCCTGCCCAACTGCAGGCCGCAGGTACATTAGTAGCTATCAAGACACCAACTGGCACCCAGGTGGCCAGCCAGACAGTGCAGTCTAACATGCTTCTTCAGGCTCCTGGACTAGCTACCCCTTCCTATGTGCCTGTTGGCAACAGTACATCCAGTGTAGTGAAGGTTTTTGCCCAGACCCCTCCAAAGACTCAAGTGTTTCTTCGTGGTCAGACTCCGGCCGGCACCCCTGCATCATCGGTCACACCTGGATTTACACTTGTCCGTAGTCAGGTGCCTTCTGGTAGTCCTGTCTCTACCATTGCGCAGAATCAAGCACCATCTGGGAAGCCGGTCACTGTTGTTTGCAATCGGAACCAAGTCCAGATGCCCTCTGCAGTGGTTCTTTGCAATCAAACCGGCGTGCAAAGATTTATTGTTGCCTCTAACCAGAGCCAACCAAGGGCACCCATGCCCTTGGTCGTTCAGAATCAGACGCCTCCTGGTGCAATTCGACACCAAGATCCAGCCGGTGCAGCTGCCCCTACAGCGCTCACCGGCGCTCCTGGCATGTCTGCTGCCACAGCGGGAAGGACGAAGCCCATGTTCCGCATTTCCAATCCAGGCTCCAAGACCCTTTTCTTCCCTTTGCCCAGTCAGCCTGGTGGTGCTGCAGGGCCGTCTGGTCAGCGGCTGAGAGTCCCTGCCCCCGGGGGCGTGTCTCCGCAGGCCTCTCAGTCCAGCGCAGCTCCCTCCAAAGACTCTTGTCATCCTGTTTTAAGTCAGTTCTCCGCAGCTGTGCTATCGCAGGTCTCCGTTGCAAACACTCTGTGCCCTCCAGCAGCTTCCACTCCATCACAGACATCATTAACTGCCTCTGTGCCCAACCCTACCCAGAATCCCCTGCTCCCAGCTGTTCCCAACCAATCCCCCACGTCCGGCTCCCCATCTGACAAGAGTGGCCCTCTGATCGTTTTGTCTGACTCGGGTCCACTCCGGATCTTGTTTATGTTCCTGAATCAGAGTCGGGAGCTGGCCCTGGCACAGCGCATGAAGACACGGTGGCACTATAAGGACGTGTTCTCATGCCGGCAGTGCGGCGCCATCTCCAGGCAGCCCTCACTGGTGGTGTTGCACCGCTACCGCCACAGGGGGGTGCCGCGTAAACACCGCTGCCGTTGTGGCCGGCGCTTTCAGGCACGCCTGCACCTGCTCCGCCACCAGATACTCCACGCAGAGGCCACGCGCTACATCTGCACACCATGCGGAGACTCCTTTGAGGGGGCTAAGCGGCTGCTCCTCCACAAGGCTAACTGCAGACGGGCAAAGAGGAGGAGGAAACATTACCTTGACTGCTGGAAGCCCTTCATTTGCACCTGTGGACTTAAGTTTGTCAGGCCGTCAGCCCTCCTGTGGCACAAACTGAACAATTCCAGACCCAAGCAAAAGACTAGAAATGAAAGGAAATCATCACAGAAACATTGTGATATGTGAAATGCACTACCTGGACCTGGGCTGAAGCGTATATTAAACAATAACAAGAGGTCCATAAAAAAATATTCATGTTTACCTGTTTGTTGTTCCACACTTAAATTTCTTTTAAGTGCAGTGGAACTGCAGTCTATAAATCATTTTAGTTGGTCTCAATTCATATTGCACTTGCGCTTTTCTGTACTGAAAAGCATCCTATTGTCAAAACAGTGTAAACACTAAAATGTCTACCTCCAAAACTGGGCTTTAAGGGAAATGAGATCTGATGACTTTCAAGGTATAAGTAAGCAGCATTAATCAGAGCAAGCAAAAAAGTACCACAAGCCACTTCTTATCAAGGTATTTTAATATTTGAACATATTTACATTGTGTAGCCAATACCATGTGCAAAAAACAACGCTGTAAACGTCTCTTTAAGATAGTTAATGTTTTCAAGAATCAGCCATACTTTTCTGCTGTTCCATCAAAACTACATGCATAATAATTTGAGTATTACATTGTCACACATTGCCATTCATCAACAGCTGACAACATACTTGCATAGATCCAATTCATGTTCCAGTTAAAATTAGGAATATTAAAAGATTCCAATGAGACAAAATGAAGCCAGAGTACTTATCTCTGACATCTTTTGCTGCTTAGTACAATGAGATCACACATTTCAACAAAAGGCTTACCTTTGCTCAGGATCACAAGAGACAGCCTAGACACATGTGCATAAGCACTTCTTGGTGAGAAAGTTGGAATTGAGATACCTCTAGTTCCTATACCAGACATCTATTTCCACTATTCCCTCAGACCTACATTTTATTGGGAACATTTTTGTTCACTGTAATTCACACTTCGGACCACTAGATGGCAAATCTCTTCTAGGGAATGTGACGCCTTTCACTGGCCTCTTGCTTCTCTATCTGCACTGGTTGATAATGTTATTTTCTGTTACACTAGCATCTCGTTAGTCTAGCATCGTGTTGAGTACAGACAGGCATGCACTGACCAGTGGCTTTCTCTCTTTAATCAGCAAAGATACTGGTGTTTGCTAGAAATGTCTGAAGACATACAAAATAAGCCTATTTATGTTGCTACCTTGCCTATTTAATAACTGTTGAAACAAAGCAAAGTGCACTAGTGACTCTCTGGGTGTCCAGACCCAAATACAACTGTATTTATTGTTATTTGATCAGTTCCTCTGGCATCTTTAGCAAATGAGATGCAACTCTTTTGAGTATACTGTACAGCTCCTAAGTGCCCTTGGCAACTGTGATGGGTGTCTGAATTAACCGGCATGCTATAAACAGCAGGTTCTCTTATAGTGTTGACACAAACCATTGGAGAGAGAAGAACGAGGGAAGAGTAAGACTGCTGAAAGTGGGGTGGTCATCCCATTGAATGGGACCTCTACTTAACTGGTAATACTGTGTGGAAACTACTGCTGTGAATTGCCCCGGGAGGCACGGCAACACATCATGGAATGCCCTTGTCCCCTGGCAACTGTGCACTCCTTGGCAGGTATGAGCCCTTAAAACCACAGGATTGGCATTTGTTAATGGTTGATTTGTTAATAATTCTGCCTAGACAGACAGGGGACTGTCACAGTTTGCAAATGTGACATTCTGAGCAATGCAATGCATAAATAACAGCCATAAATACATTTAATAGTCTTTCTATATAGAACTCAGTCCAGAACAGTTGAATGGGGGGGGGAAATCCCATAGTGCCAAGTGGTGTTGCTTGGGGAAGACTTTGGGCGTAGTAGACACACACAAGCAGCTGTAGCAGTACGGCTGTAGCTGGGGGAGTCACCTGAGAAGTACAGAGATGATGACAACAGCAAGCAAACACAATGAGCAGTGAATTAAAGAATACTGAATTACGAATAATCTTTGAGTATGTGAAAGCAAAACAAAAGTGGTTTAAAAGTGGCTACACTCCAGAGATGATTTTTTTGTAGTTTATGGCAATAGAGACACATAGGCTACTGGTGCTTTACTTTGATTTATAATGTTTTTTTGTGGACAGTTCTACCAAGTTATGAGGCTTAAGATTTGTGAGGTGACAGACAGCAGGCTACACTTTAAAAGGCTGCAATGGCAGTTGAAATCAACACCCACACCTCGCTGATTTTAGTGTAACGTCTGGCTTGACCTCAAGACTCAGGCCTATAATTTTAGGTTTGGGGGTCAGCCAATAAAACACAAGTTGCATATGGTGACCATTTCCATCTCAGTTTCTTTCTAAGGGATTTCATGTAACTTAACTACTATGTTATGTTACCTCTAGTGCATCAGATTGTCATACATTACATTTACAACATACAGTACATTTAGGCATTTAGTAAAGCAACTTACATTTGTCAGCAGTTTATGGCACAACGGTGGCAGCCACAATTTCCAAGCTACCAGCATGCTAGCTGGGTTCATTAACCACTACACTAACACTGCCCATAGTAAGTTAGTTAGTGAGAGATGGCCTACCTGTGGGGAGCAGACAAGTGGGAGTGTCTGTGGTCCAGGCTCTGACGGCCCACCACCCGTGTCAGCAGCTGGGACGTCTGCTGGAGGCTGTGGTTGAGTTCGTCCAGTTTCTGCTCCATGGACAAGATGCGCTGCTCCAGCTCCCGGTAGGAGTTGTTCCAGTTGGCGCTAAGGTCGAACATGATCATCTGCATCTGGTGTGTGTGAGGTATGAGACGTAGTGAAACAAAGTCCTGGGTTCAATACCCTTAATGCACTAACACCCTGAACTGTTGGGAAGACTGGCCCTGAAGTAACTAAAGAATTAAAGTCGCTTTGGATAAAAGCATTAGCCAAATTTGTAAATAGAAAATGTATAGACAGCACTCATGACTGATCAATCAATTTTATTGGTTAGCTTACATGAACAAACTAATTAATTAGTCCATCTTGTATGTATTGGTAGTTACTGGTCCACTCCAAGCCATCTATTAGCCTACTATCGTGTCTTTCCAGCCAGCCTGTGTTGCCTTATTTATTTATTTATTTGATTTTATTACTGTGTCTGGGGGTTTATGTGTGCTTGTTTGTGGTAGTAATTGAACTCTCTGAACCCTGACATGCGCCTCATGTTTGGCCCAATGACAAACATTTTATGTGTGCATTTACAGACGTTTTATGTGTCTCAGCACCTCACAGTTAAAAAAAATAGACAACAACAACAACAAGGATAGCTGAAGTAGATTAGATAATGGCATGATTATGTAATAATAAAGTGTTGCACTTGGACTGGGGTTTCTCCACTAAAGACAGAGAGAGAGAGAGAGAGAGAGAGAGAGACTGTGAGAGAGACAGTGCTTGAACTGTGAGATCCACAAACGACCAGTGGTGGCACTCACCTTCTGCAGGTCCACCATCTCGCTGGCATAATCCCGCAACTTTCTCTGTTTGACTCGTAGCTGTCGGAAACTTAGAGGACAAAACAGACACAATGAGTTTATTATTATTCAGTGAGGTGCCAGAGTAGGTGAAAAAAAATGTCTGTAACTAGAACTTTCTTCAAGCCGTCTGTGCCATACCAATCCTATACTTAGGACTGAAATTTGACAGAACCAAAAGCCCCCCCAAAAAAGCAACAGCGGAAACCAATATTGCAGGGGAACCTTCTGTATCTGCTGAGGCATACAGAAATGTCAGGCTAGTATGGGGCCATGTGCAAAATGAGACATTGCATAAACAGTCAAAATAAGCTTTTTTTTTTTTAAATAAAAGTCCTTTGAATGGTTCAGTGCCATTTGGCAACTCCCAGTGCTGAGGTGCTGCTGGTGGCTTTCAGTGCTCCCTCTCCACTTTATTTTTAGTGGTCCACTAACTGTACAACAGGAAGTCAAAAACACCCTCCACCCTTACCTCTCTCCCTTTTCCTCTTTCTTTCTCCCTGTCTCTACTACTCTCTCCCTTTCACTCTCATCTCTCTCTCTCTCTGATAATCCTCTCTCTCTTCCTTTTTTTGTGACTCCCACCCACACTATGTACGCACACACATGCATAGGGCATTAGAAAGATCGGCTTCTATGCAGTGGCAAATCATATCGGGTGTTTACTTTACGCTTTCACACATCTACACTTCTATCTCCAGGGGTGAGTGCTGGTCCAGGGCCGATTCGGCAATTGGCCACTTATCGCGCTGGAAGGTGGGGGTGTGTAGCATAAACAAACAAGGCCGACAACAATCTGCAAAGCAACAAAGACAGAAGTGGCCTTTTTAGATGTTCGGGTAGCAACTAGGCTTTGCAAGGAATCAGTCACCCTTTCTGAGCAAGTTCAGACTTCCTAATTCACTATGAGTCATCAATGTATGAAAATGAAAGATTCTGCAGGATTGTTCAGAATTGTGGCCATAACACTAGATAATGTTTGGGATTGATTTAAAAATATATATATTATCACTTCCCATTTGCTTGTGTCCTTATACCCATCAACACACAAACACCAGACCGTTGACACCTTTAAAGCATTCAGTGGTCATTTTTAAGCCACACTGTGCGTGTTTCTACCATTTTAAGGTCTGTTTTGTAAGGCTTTCAATCATTTTGATTCTACATGGTCATGGTCTTGCATGATGAATTCTTTACTCATATACATCTATTATGGTCATTAGATTAAAACAAAGTCTAAATCAGTCGTTAGACAGAATAGAATCTAGCCAGGCAGAGCTGCATAGGATCTCTGCTCAAAATTTCATTTTGCAACAGTACTAGTCAGGGTACTCTCCAAAAGCTTCATGCTCCTCAACTAAATTTCTTGGCATCCAATCAGTGAATAGAAATGGCCAATAGGTTTAAAGTTCAAACAAAAAGTCCACCCATCACACAGTAAGCTTATGCCTATCAAGAGTGTCCAGCCTTAGCGAAGTCAAAGGGTTTATGTGCACCAGGTTAAATGGAATCTCTTTCTGAAGTGAAAGTCCTGGCAGTCCTAATACTGAACTGATGAAACTAAGGATAAAAATTGCATTTGAATAAAATATACAGGAAGCCTTTGTAGTGAGGAACATACTTTGTGTTTAATTTTGAGAGGTATTGCAACTTCATTCATCATTTTATTGGGCACAAACAGCTACACAATAAGCAGTAAGAGAAATGACACAATCAGACCATTAGAATACTTGCTAACCAATGACTATCTCTCTCTTTCACAGACATTTGGGTTACGTGAGTTTGTGGTCATTGGCTCATCAACTAGATCATGCCTGTTTGTGTTTGGACTGCTTTGTACTCTCAGACTCTCACCATTTTTAACCACCAAAATTCTTGCCATTTTTAGAATCCCCATTATCTTAGTTTGAAGAAACGGTCCTAACATAGATATAATCCTACTTTGCTTACCACAGGCCGAGGACAATGTGCTAGATCGAAACAAACACAATGGTAGGTCATGTCATCATTTACATAGACAAAGCAATGCTTGGTGACAGGCAGCATTTGTGCTCAGCTTAGGTGTGGAGCCTTATGTGTTGGCTTATGTGTGGCCTTGTGCACAAATTCAGAACCTACACCATTACAGAAAACTACGAAAGTACAAAAACTATGTAGTGTTGCTTTAATGAGAGAGGGAAGTTCTATTTTTGCAAGACCAGTCGAGCCCTAATGCACTGATACAAAAGATCATTGAAAAGTTTATCTTGTGACGTTATGCGACACCCCCATTTATGCAGACCAGAACCAGAACTATTCACATTTGTTCCCATAATGACATATTATGTTTCTCTTGGTCAGTATTCAATGATCTTTGCTTTAACTACATACTGTTCCTCTCTTTCTCTCAATCTTGGAGCCTCTTCCTCTATCCGTCTGTCTGTCTTTCTGTCTGTCCCCCCAATCCCAGCTTGTGCAGACCGCTTTTTACACTCACACTCTGATGGCCTCCAGCAGTCGCCTCTGGCGGTACCGGTGCTCTCCGCTGCTTCCCTTGGTCACGTCAGTGCGGTGCAACAGCCAACACTCCCTCAGCACATTGGCCGCAGCATGGCGCACCTGCAGGACACGAGATGGCGCATAAACACACTATGCAAATGACAAATACTCTATACTAAAACACTAGACAAAACACACTATCAGAAAAAGGAAACAACACCTCTTATCACTATTGCAAGCAATATGTGAACTGAATGCAAATATACATCAAAAACTGTCATGGTACAATGACTAGCAGACTAGCAGATGTGATCATGTGCCCAATGGTTTGTTGAGACATAAGCCCACCAAATGGCAATCTTTTTTTATCTAGTTTGGTCCATTCCAAACTAAGGCAGATGAATATGCCATTACTGTCTCAGGAATGAGGTCTGGGGTTGAGAATAGCTGCGAGTGACCCATATGTGGGTTCGAATGTTTTTTCTCCTCCCTTAGTAGTTCCATTCCTCATTTTTCTTTGATTCTATTATTGTCTGCTTTTCTTCCTGCTAAAGACACCAACATCACCCATGTCGCTCGTAATGATGTCACCAAGCTACCCAAATACACACCAGCACTATTTTCTGTGTGTGTGTGTGTGTGTGTGCGCGCAGCTATTTTTAGGGTGTCCAAAAGGGGTTTGTGTCAAGATGTTTTCCTTTATTTTCATCAGCCCAAGTCAACGGTGGACAGTTCCATGGAGGACACACACCCGCCCATTCACACATACACACACACACACACACACACACATACCCTGACAAACACAGCGATGCACCCTACAACAGGATGTTGCCACCGCCATGGAGGATATGGCGAGCTCTGACTCACAAGTCTCCACACACACTTTGCTCTCCTATGGCAAGATGGGAAGTGGTGTTACGCAACTGTGTACGGACGACGAGCACCTTGCCGTGTGAGCAGAGGACAAGAGGGCATCTTGACAGAAAGATGGAGCTGACCCTATGCCTGCTTAGGAGGCACCCCGAAATGCTGCCTCCCATAAGCTTTTCTATTTGTACTTTTCACTGATGGAAGCTCTTAAGAACACCTTCCGCCACGCATGTTTGTTTAGGGCCGATGGGTCCCTCTCTCCCACAGATAAGAAAACAGATGGATCCTGTTAGAAATTGCAACACACTGCCAACCTGTACACACGCACACACCATTCTCTAATTTACCCCCACAACACATTCACACACATTGAGATCTACCATTTCCTATATCACGGCAACAACACACTATTGAACATATGCACACACACACACACACACACACACATATATATATATATATATATATACACATTGTGTACTCTCTGGCTTAGGATCATATCGACATACTGTACACACAAACACACAGTACAGAAAGAAAGAGAGAGAGACGCACACATACGCAAACACAGACCATGCAGTGCATCCAGTTTCCTGCCGGTGCTGCTTGCGGACCTGGACTGACACAAGTCCGTTTCCTGCCAGGGACCTGATTGTTTCCTCCTTTTGACGCCTTTTGGTGGCTATAAAGAGATGCCCCCCCCCCCCCCCCAGACCCACACCGCCCCTGCACCCAGCCTCCACCCCCATCCCATGGCTTTCCCACACTACCCTGCCCTCCGCCTTGCCCTATTTAAGGAAAAAATAATATTATAGGGACTCAGAGAAGAGAATACCCGCGCTACATGGAAAATATGGCCGCCTCCACCCATAGAGCCTCCCCTGCTGTCAGCACCTCCACCTCCCTTCTGAATTTAATGCACATCGTTTGGTTAGGCTGGATAAATAAAACAGCTATTAGCACTATTAGCACATGAGTCTCACAAGCTTCCTTCATAGTGGAAAGCACACCTTAGAGGCTGACTCATAATTGCAACTACCATCTAAGGGTTCTTCTACAGAGCATTTGCAGGTGTGTAAAAGTTGACTAGTATTGAGCAGACACCTTCATCCAAAGTCACACAGACTTGCAACGTGGGATTCAGGACCTGAACCTGGGTCGCCCAATTTAAGTTGAAGTCAGTTGAGCTACATAACCACTGCTCCACCACAGCACACCATGTATTTGGCATGTTTTGTTTGCAGGAACTATTGAAGGGAGGATGGGCTTTACATGGCAGACATGAAGTCCCATAAGGACTTTTGTTCAGGATGGTCACTTTTTCCGGTAATTAGCTTTTCACATTGGTAATCAATTGTGTAATGAGGCTATAGCTGTGAGCTAAATATGCACCCTGAAATGGCAAGGAACATGGAGAGCAAATTCATTTGGCTTACTTTGGATAGTCAAGTAGTACAGCTACACTATACAACTTATACTTATGCTAATAGAAATTTAGCTTACCGTACTTTGCAAAAATAGACGCTCACCGGAAAAGAATGACCATTCTGAACGAAAGTCATTCTGGGACATTACGCCTTCCGTGGTGCACTGAACCCACTCATGGCGACAGCTATGGTATAGCCTATGTCTCCTTACCCGTTTAGTGATCTGGA
Organism: Tenualosa thibaudeaui; assembly: GCA_027481765.1. Taxonomy (NCBI): domain Eukaryota; kingdom Metazoa; phylum Chordata; class Actinopteri; order Clupeiformes; family Clupeidae; genus Tenualosa; species Tenualosa thibaudeaui. The sequence goes on along the minus strand of JAIFZK010000019.1, from coordinate 7,381,070 downwards.
TGTCAGTCATGAAGTAGTGGACATGCTTCTCTCTTTTATTTAGAGCCAGCTTCCTAGTCATGACAGCTACCATCATGGCAGTACTGGCCACTCCCTGGCAAAACACAAATACATACACACACACACACACACACACACACACACACAGTTAGGATCTTTGAATTGAACTAATCATCAACTTTATCATCAACTGTGACAGGTTGGAATATAGTTTTGTGTTAACTTATATGACAATTGTGTAGAGAGAGTGATGAAATATAACAAATGCTAATAAAACAGTACACTCAGGGAATTTAAAACATAGACATTTACAAAAAAAAAAAAAAACATCCCCCTTTTTCAAGAACATAGAGAAATTGTGCTGTGAGGTGGACTACCAGCTTCATATTCTTCTAATAATAAAGCTCAAATGGGGAACTGATACTTAGTGACATAGAAAGTCACGGGAAATTCTTTTAAAAAAAACCCAACCACAAAAATAATGCACTCTTGTGACTGACACGTGTCAAGGACATACTCTTTAACAGACTAACACTACTAATTAAGGAGCAACTAATGAGGAAAAAAGGCAAAAGAAATCTCAGGTTTCTGGTACTTTTACTCACACACCAGAGAGTTTTGGGTGTGCCCCCAAAATGTCAGGCGGATACCAATAAGTGGATAATGGCCGATGAGGTGACCAGTTCGATAAAAGTCATGGTGAGATGGAGGTCATTATTTCCAGCGAACCGGTCACCTCAAAGGCCGTTGTCCTGCTTATCTCCCGTTTGTAATTAGGATATAATTTTATCTTAGGAATCATGTGCATGAATTACAGAAAATAACCTATTATAGCTATCATTAAGGGGGTAAACTACAGCATGAAATACTTTACTACGGATGTTATGGTTACCATTCATAAGTGCATTGATATGGAATGATGATTCAAATTTTTCGGATCTACTTCAAAGGTAGCCCGTTATACAAAGTTAATTCCCACCTCATCAGCCAATCAGAAAAAAGAATCCCATTGTTAAGGGAGATAACTTCCCTTTAAGTGCTCCATAATAACCATCTGGTCAAAGAGTTTAAACAGCATGTGCCACACTCTTTTGAGTGTCAACTAAAATATCAAGTTTGTTTTTCATTCAAAAAAGCTTTACCTTGGTTTCATCCACTTCTATCGCTTGCATTTGCAAAGAAAAGCAAAAAAGAAAGAAATTAAAAGAAGACAGATAGGATTGATACAGAGGTAGAAGGAGAAAGAAAGACAGAGAAAGAAAGAAAGAGATATTAGTCTGCATAGCAGGTATGATGAAGTTGTAGATGTAAGCCATAACTCTCATAGAGAGAGATAAGAAAAGAAAAGACTGTGATAAATGATGACAAAGCCAACACAAAAGTAATCATCAAAAGCACAATAACACAAATTCCTCCGTATCTCTCTGGCTCTGACTGGTAGCATTCCCAGCTGGAAAGCCATGCAAATCCCGTCCGCCCCCTTCCATGTTCTTGTTCTTGGAAAATCAGGAAGCACATCCTTCCTGGGATCAGTCCACACCCAGTCAGGGGGATGTTGTCTGTGTTGTGCTTGCCCCCCCCCCCCCCCCACCCCCACCCCCCTTCACTCCTCACCAGATGGCAAACAGGCATATGACATATGATCAGAGATAAGATCAACACTATGGGGTCAGGTCAGAAACATCTGAGACATCTTGGCAAAGTACCCATCTTGCTAGTGTGACTTGGGCAGTCCAAAGTGCATATAGACTATTGAGGAAGAAATATGATATATGATCAGGAATAAGACTGAAACTGCAGTGTCAAGTCTGAGATTTCTGAGTAGAGTACCCATCTCACTACAGTGACTTTGGTGATCTTGACTGTGGTGGCTATTGGGAAAGTCTACAGGTTATTGAGCAACAGTGGGCTTTGCATCTTCTGCAAAATGGCATCTAACAGAGGAACTTTAACAAAAACTCGCCAGCCAACAGACAAACTTTAACAAGAACTTGTCACGGCAATTGTGGTGAGATGCATTGCATAGGGGACTCAGAAACTGATAGGGGCATTCCTGGCTCTCAGGTAGTTGATGATTACACAGCATGAGCTGCCAGTTATTATTGCTCTGATATAGATTTACCCCATTTATTTTGTCTTTCCATTGTCCTTCCGTGTGTGTGTGTGTGCGTGTATATGTATGTGTGAGTGAGTGTGTGTGTGTGTGTGTATGTGTGTGTGAGAGTGAGTGTGTGTGTGTATGTGTGTGTGTGCGTGTATATGTATGTGTGAGTGAGTGAGTGAGTGTGTGTGTGTGTGTGTGTGTGTATTTGTGTGTGTGAGAGTGAGTGTGTGTGTGTATGTGTGTGTGTATATGTGTGCGTGTGTGTGTGTGAGTGAGTGTGTGTCTGCTTTAGGAGTACAGGTGTGTGAGAGCTGCTTCGCGCCACTCTCTCTGGCCCACAGGGAGCTGCTCACTCGACCGCTCGGCAGCGAGTTGGAAAACTTTTCCTTTCCTTTTCCACGTCCTAGGCACAGGTTGGCCCGCCCTCTTGATTGAGTGGTGCCAACGGCTATAAACCACCTAAAAATGGCAATGGTGGAAAGTTTTCCCTTAAAAAAATGAGGAAAGCTTATAAAAACAAGGAGAGTACGAGAGGAGAGAGAGAGAGAACAGGAGACAGACAGACAGAAAGAAAGAGAGAGAAGGAAAGAGGGAGGAGTGATGGATTATTTTCCACTCTGTCAGGGAGATGTCTTGGTCTCCACGTGCAGTGGCTTGGGCGGCTTATCAGCTACGATCAGCCATGGGGATGGAGAAGAGGAGAAGAGAAAGACGAGGAGGATAGCTTAACCACAACCCACGTGTTAGCACGCACGCATGCAAACACACACACACACACGCAAGCACACTCAAATACACAATGTTGCTTACTCCCACATGCACACACATCTGATTACACTGTATACACACACACACACACACACACACACACACACAAATACACATCTGCACTCACAATGACATCACAATATGCTCACAATGATATACACAATATGGTCACAATCACATACATCTGTGATCACAATAATATAATATACACAACTGTATAAAGCATGCAGCACTGACACATAATTGTGTTTGCACGCACACACACACAGCACAAACTTGTGTGCACACAACAACTAGGCTACACTTGCAGGTCTGAAACCTCTGAAATCCCCAGCGGGGATCAATGCCTGTCAGTAACGTTTTGTCCTTCTCTTTTCAACAGAGAGAGACTCATACTCATAGAATACCCAAGATGAACTTCTACATTTTAATACTACTTCTACATTATTTATACTACTTCAGTAGTATAATGTAGTGTGCACTTTTCTTCTGCTTGCATTCTCATGACATGACTCTGTGACTTTCTACGTATCAGCTAGTTACTGATGGCTGTGTATGAACCCAGATAACATGGAGCTGATAGCTGCCACACAAAGGTCATATCTTATGTTTTCATGAAGTAAAACTACAACACACATACAGTATATTAGGTTGCTCTCAACACAGAACTGCACTAATGCAAGAAACCTACACACTAACAGGTTAAAATAAGAAAAATAATACATTTCACCTTGAATTTGAAGATAGGAGTGATGTTGAAACAGTATTTTCTGCAATGAAACCTATCAAAGTTTGCACATACAATAAACAGTTTCTGTTAATAAGACTGTTAAATGTATTAATTCGCAAAACTACATACTGACAGCCAAATTCTTCAGTGAATTACATCAGTAAATTGTAAACGTCTTCCACAGTTGATTGTAACACTCACACTCACCACCACAGACCACCATCAAGGAACAAGTTGCACAATTTTGCAATAACTATGGATTGCAGTGTAGATATACAGGATGTGAAATATTTTTATCATGATTTGCTTTGCTTCCATTGATTACAGGTTGCACTATTTCCTGTCCAAGCCAGCTAATCCGCACATTTTCATTTTTAACACCAGCTCTTGTGTCTTTTCTGTTGTTCTTGTTGTTTTTGAGGAGAGTGTTACTGCATGGGCTGAACTGGCCACAGGGAAGAACTCTATCACATCTGTCCCCGAGGTGTCCTACCTCGCGGTCATCCCTTTCTTGCTAAGGGCGTAACCAAAACAGTCTGTTCTCAGACAAAACAACAGGGCCACAAAGCCATCTTTCTCCTCTCACTCAAATGTTACCTCAGCCATAGTGCACCCTTCCATTACACCATTTACACAAGAGAGAGGAACTTGCAAGCATGTAAAGGACACTAGGAAGCATCACACCACACCACACTACACACACACACACACAAATGCTTTGTTTGAAATATGCACTCATACATTGTACAGTGAATAGTCACGTCTAGTTGTTCACATACAGTAAGCCTAATTCACTGTTATGCAAGGCAGTGAATGAGTAGATCTTATAGGGACATACAGACATACACACAGGCACAAACACACCATACCATCACTCACAACACATGACAGACAGAACATGCACATACATCCAAAGCCTGCATGCACACACACACACACACACACACACACACACACACATATGGACGCAGGCAACAAGAAAATAATTGTCCAGTGCAGAGACATCAGTAAGATCCCCGAGTAGTACAGGGAACATCCCTCATTGTGCTTGTCAGCCACACAATCACAGGAATGTGAAATCCGCTAGTAATGAGAGAAATGGGGAAAGGGGGCACTAGGTACCAATGGGGCCCAAAGGAAGAGAGACAGAAACTTCAGTCATAATCAGGCTGTTTATCTAAAAGAAAGAAAAGAAAGAAAGAAGGAAAAAGAAAGAAAGAAGGAAAAAGAAAGAAAGCTAGCAGTGCAGCTGCTCATTTTGATAAACACTGAGACATGCAGTAATCCAGCAAGCAGAAGAAAATATGCTGACTTGCTTAGAAAGACAATGCAAAGACAAGCATTAGTGAGGAAGCTTTGTCATCACGTGTGCACTGTGTACTATCAGTAATCAGACTGATAATAATACTGATACTGATAATGATAGTGTAATAAGATGGTGTCATAAGTTCCAGAGAATGGCAAGGTCTTTCAAGGGCCTGTCGAAATTTCATGGCAATTTCCACTGTTATAACTCAGATGAATTATATTGTGTGGAGGAAAGTTGGCAGAATCACAATTACATTGTACCAGGAAATCATTCATTCTTCCTAGCACAGGGTTGTTAAAGGGCACCACTCAAGCGTAAGTCTGGAAGCTGGCCAAGAACTTTGAACTTGTAGCTGCCTCTCTTTGTCTAGCCTAACTCATTCCTAAGATGTATTCAGATGGCATACCATTACTCTGACATCACACTTAACCTGAGAGGTGCTGTGTGTCCCTCCTGAGATTCCTTACCATGAGGCCTGTGAAGAGGCACACCACCTTGCCACAACTGGTGTCTGGGGACACATCTCCGTAGCCGACAGTCAGGAAGGTGATGGCTGTAAGCCAGAGAGCTGTGTCCATATTCCCCGTTGTCTTCTGGAGCTGCCTATAGGAAACCAGCGAGGATTACTTGGCTGTGGGCTGTGCTGTATGTAAAGACAGATGCAGTGATGTACCTGCCTTTTTTCCTGCTCTAATAAACATTTGTAAAATAAACGTTCTAACATTTAATTTGAGTGAGGGGACCAAGTTAGCTTTATGCGCTTATTTGATCATTTTTGCTTCACTGTTCTTGCATTTTTATTGTCAGAGCTTCTGAGTATGTAAGTGTACTTTCAAGTGTACGTCCAGAGTGACGGGTGACGTGTCTCTAAGATACTTTTCCACTCTGGAGAATTACAGAACTACAAATTTGTAGGCTATTCTTGTTATGGTTTACCCTTTTGGACAGTTTGAGAAAAAAAAATTTGTCCAAATGAGGAAAATCTCTTGATTGACATGCTGAACACATGGGTCTCATGTGGTAGTACAAGCGTGCAGCTGGCAGAGCTTTCGAATGAACCCCATTAACAACAAACCTTTTATTAAACATCCTTTCCGAGCAAAGACTTCAAATTGACCATCAACATCAGATGCAGAGCACAGCTGGCTGGGAGTTAGGTGCTGTTTCTAATCAACAGATTTGAAAGTGAGTGGACTATAGGGCTGGGTACCATGAACATTTAAACTGATTTTGCAGCTGGTGTCGATACCAAGTGTTTGGTACTGATACCCAACAGTATTTTTCTTTCCAAGTGACAAATGAATTACGGTAATTCATGGCGAAAAAAAAAGACCTAAAGCTGGCACCTATTGCCTTGATGTGCATCAGTATTAACAACTCAAAACTAATGCCTGAACTGTTTTGACAAGCAAGAATGTCAAAAGATGCAAAATTTGGGTCTCTTTCATGAAGCTGGATGTTGCTGAGCACCTGACATTGAATATCCTACAAGTTTCTTCTTTGTTCTTTAAGAAGACAGTAGAGAAGGTAGGCAGGAGAGTGAGTGACAGGGATAGGGAGTGGGTTCAGGAAATGACCACAGGTTGGACTTGAATCTGGATACCCATGGGCACTCTGCCAGTCTTTCCTTACTGCCCAACTAAGCTGTCACACACAGCCTCACAAGCGACAGTCCCAACGGTGGGTCAAACCACCACTTGTTATATCGTATAATATTGTATCTCATCAAGTTTTTTAGTCTGCACAGTTGGTCGACTCTAGATCTAGAGTCTAGCCTAGATCAACTCTGTTGGTCACCTGATACTGATAGAATACTACTATACTGAGTATAATGAGAGAAATTGTTCTGCTGTTTGCTTTCGTTGAGTGTGTCCAGAAGAGTAAACACACCCCATCAATACTTCTCAGCAAGTATGCAAAGAGCAAAGCACAGAGAGATCATTAAAAAAGCAGGAAACCACATACTTTGCCTCTAGATGTGGACATTTTTAATTTGGCAATGTTTTGACCGTGCAGCTTTCAAAAACATCCACTGCATCTAGAGACAGAGTGAGTGTTTTTTTCCATTTTTATTTTGCCTTCATTGCAACCAGCGGCTTTCGTTGAGCACTGACTTGCCACTGTGTGACCATTTTTACATTTTTGCTGCTGCTCTGCATTGTCTATTTGGGTTAGGGGTTGTTTGATTTCTCACAAGCTCAGTTAATCCATTAAAATGAAGCCAATTACCATCAATTGTATCCATGAATTGACTTTGTGGCTTTGTGGCATATATGAACCTAGACACCATGTGTCTTTTTCTGTGTGTGTGTGTGTGTGTGTGAGAGAGAGAGAGAGAGTGTGTGTCTCTGTGTGTGCCTGTGAAAGAGACAGTTGATATATTTGTGTATGTGTACTGATCAAAGGCCGTGTGTATGCAAATGTCTGTGTGTATGTGTGTGTGTGTGTGCGTGCGTGTACCTCTCACACAGTGTGAGTGTCCAGGAGGCCAAGAACCAGAAGAGCAAGATGAAGACCAGGAGTGTGCGGGCCGGGTACTTGTTCATGAGTACCTTCAGCAGGAAGCGGAATGAGAAGTTGATCTTGTTCAGTGAGCCAATAGTCCGGTACGATGCATTCAGCAGCACCTTGCTATGCAGCAGGATGGCCCTGTGCACCAGGTACAGCCGCAGGAACATCATGGCTGACAGGAGGATCTCCACGTCCCGCAATGCACCGATGTGTCTCGTTGATAGGCACAATGGCGCAGAGGAATTTGATTCTGGCGCATCATCCAGCGGCTGTTTCTGGACGTCCGTTTCCACCTCCGGGCTCTGCCAGTAAGTGACCACGGGGTGGATGGCGCAGACGAGCAGCTCCACAGAGATGCCCAGCATGCGGTGTTTGGTCATGGCAATGCGCCAGTCCAGCTGGTTGTGGTCAATGACAAAGAGCTGGAAAAAAGAGGCCATACAGTCAGAAAAGGAGAGTGGAGTGAGTGAGTGAGTGAGTGGGTGGGTGAGTGGTAATCACATGTTTTAGGTTGTCAAGAATTACTCTTTGTATAGAGTGAGTTAGTGAGCAAGAGTCAATGAGTGAGTGAGAGAGTGAAAGAGTGAGAGTGAATAGGAGTCAATGAGTGAGCGAGCATGGCAGTGAGCAAGCCTGTGAGTGAATGACTGAGAGTGTGAGTGAGAGAGTGACAGAGTGTGTGAATGAGTTAGTGAGCAAGAGTCAATGAGTGAGTGAGTGAGAGAATTAGTTAGTAGTTAGAGTGAAGTGGAGTGGAGTGAGTGAGTGAGTGAGTGAGTGGGCAAGACTCAATGAGTGACTGAGTGAATGAGAGTCAAGGAGTAAGTGAGTGAGTGAGTGAGCAGGAGTCGATGAGTGAGTGAGCATGGCTGTAAGCAAGCCAGTGAGTGAGCAAATGAGTAAGCGAATGAGTGTGTGAAAGAGTGAGTTAGTCAGTGAGTGAGTCAGTCAGTAAGTGAGTGAGTGAGTCTGTAAGTCAGTGAGTGAGTGAGTCAGTCCGTCAGTCAGTAAGTGAGTGAGTGAGTCAGTCAGTGAGTGATTGAGTCAGTAAGTCAGTGAGTGAGTGAGTAAATAAATGAGTGAGTGAGTCAGTCAGTCAGTCAGTGAGTGAGTGAGTGATTGAGTGAGTGAGTCAGTCAGTCAGTCAGTCAGTCAGTCAGTGAGTGAGTGAGTGAGTCTGTAAGTCAGTAAGTGAGTGAGTGAGTAAGTGAGTCAGTAAGTCAGCAAGTGAGTGAGTGAGTCAGTAAGTCAGTGAGTGACTAAGGGAGTCAGCAGTGAGTGAGTGAGTCAGTCGGTCGGTCAGTCAGTCAGTGAGTGAGTAAGTCAGTGAGTGACTAAGGGAGTCAGTGAGTGAGTGAGTGAGTCACTCAGTCAGTCAGTCAGTGAGTGAGTGAGTGAGTCAGTAAGTGAGTGAGCGAGTGAGTGAGTCCGTAAGTCAGTAAGTGAGTGAGTGAGTGAGTCAGTAAGTCAGTATGTGAGTGAGTGAGTAGTGAGTGAGTGAGTGAGTGAATAACAGGTAGACAAGGACTACAAGCAAAGTTGCAACCACTCAGAAACCAGGAAGCAGGAAAAATACACTGAGGTCACCAGAGCAAATAAACCATTCTGTTAGCTCTGGTTGACCACAGGTAGTGATGATTAACTAAAACAGGATCATAATGGAGGTGAAAAACAGTGTGACTTCAGATCAACCTTGAGTCACAGCTCATCGTAGAGAACGCTAAAATCTAAACTCAACACTGAACCCCAGTACAAATAGGTACACATGGCTAACTCTCCCACACAGATAAAAGCAAAGCAAAGCAAAGCTCTTTAAAATAATAAACCCAAAGTTCGCTCTATGTTGGCCCAATGTTGGTCAAACCAAAGTCAACATTCAAAAGTTCATGGTTTACAATATAAAACCTTGGGAAAATATTTTAATAACTTCTTAAGACCAACAAATATTATAACAATCTCCAGAGAATACAGACTATGATAATGGGAATGGTCTAACACTATGTGCAGCTCAAGTGTTGAGTTCAAGGTGTCAACAGTTGGTGTAACATATATTGATGCCACAACATACCATATCTTAAATGTAATAAAATCCTTAATGCAACAATTTTTGTAGTGTTTACCAGTGTTTAAAAAGACCCATAACAGCATTTGTCCAGACAATGTTGTTCAAATTACACACGTTACTTCATTATGGGCAGAACTGTTACCCCATCCCGCAAAGTGTGCACATGTTGCCTGCCCTCAGCCTGCCGTTTGCTCTCTCGGTCCGCTCTGCGCAACGCACTCCCAGCTGTGCAAACACCGACTCCCTTCATGGAAGTCAACTTCAGTTAAGGGCTTCCACACAGTGCAACCCAGCAAGAGGGCAAAGAGCCTGGAGAAATCGCTGGGAGAGCACCAGCATCAGAGAGCCATCGCTGCCTTGTCATGAAGGAGCCACACTGATGATGGAATTTACCAGAGTAACACAGATGTAAACGTAACCTAAATTGAACTAATTAGTTAACTAATTATGTTTACATCTGTGCTGCTCCAGTATTTTCTTTCATCTCTTTCTTTTACAGCAAGACTGCCCCCTTGTCCAACTGTAGATGCACTGGGTGTACACAGTTCTATGGATTTACTTCCTTTTGAGAGGAAGTCCCATCTGTGTTTCTCTTGTGGTGGCAAGGCACTGCTGACCCATGACTGAGTGTGTGTGTGTGTGTGTGTGTCTCTGTACAAGGCTGTGCTACAAGAGCAAGAGCCTCAGTGGCATTCCACATGGGACAGGTGGCACAGAGATGAGTGGGAGAGTGGGGTGGGGGTAGCTGGGGACTTGGGGTGGTGGGGGCTGAGAGGGTGGAGAGAGGTGGGGTTGTGGGAGGTCGGTGTAAGACAGGGATCATGTAGAGGTGATGTGTTGGCAGATTTGTATTTTTGGGACATGTGTTAAGGCACTCAGTAAGACCACCAGAGACCAATACTAAATGCAGTGGCACACTATGTCAACAGATTTCAACAGCCATTTCAAACTTGATAGGAAACTACAAATTATTTTCATTTCCAAAATGTCATACTCTTCCTGTGCTACAAACCTATGCACAATTTGGTATAATGAACACACATTCTCTGGATACAACATGACACCCCCCAGGTTCCATATATATTGTATGTGGTACGTACTGTAGTACAGCAGTATGCCATATTGGAAATGGTGTGTATCTTTTTTCTTCTTCACAGACAACATGGTTTTCTCAGATGGCACATTCTATATACTTTTTTTGCTCTACAAGAGGACAGAAGCAAAAGGTATTACAATTCCTATAACACATCATAGACCTGACCTAAAGTCTATTTAGTCAATTTAGTCAATCCACTGAATCAGCTTTTTGTTTTAGAGAACCACAGGAGAACTCAGGGTCAGTAATGTGTCTCCCAAGTCTTTTATTGTGTTGAGTGCATGAACCCAGATCCCGAATCAGGCTGCTACTTGAGGGGTGAAATGACTTCGACCCCCTCTAGAAACTTCACTTTGGCCTTATCTTCACATAGCATTCGCAGTAGGTCTCCTCCCTCCCTCTGGTATGTCTCCTGGAACCATCCCAACGGCCATTACAATCAGTCGGCTGGTCTAGGAGGGTGATTCCTGGCAGGGCCTTTCGCTCATCTGGTAAGGGGCCTTGCTACCCCTCCAGTCCCTTTCATGAATGGCTTCTCAGTGTTTGAGTGTGTGGCACCATTGCAGGACCAAATGTGTCATCACAGACACACCTCTTTCTCTCTCTCTTACACACACACACTCATACATACACACGTGCATGCATACACACACACACACACACAAACACACATGCACCCAGCATCTGACATTCACAGATCTGAAACCCTTGGATTTGGCATGAAGAGATGCTGGTTGGCTGCGGATCACGGAGCAAGTTGGTTGGCTGGAGAGCAAGTGTTGAGTTACAGCACCTTCTCCCGATCTCTCGCTCTCGGGGGCATGGACGAGACATTACAGCAGGGGGACAGAAATAAGCCCAGCTGATTGCCCCCGCAAAGAACCTTAGTCATCGCATCTCAGGTCATTTCATCTTATCGCATGTCATCTCAACTCGCTAACAGCAACCTCTGACAAATACAGGAGAGTCCATAACCCTCCTCCCTACCAGTTGCAAATGAGATGTAGTAACTAAGTAAAAATACAGAAAAAATTACTTCTCTACATTCTGACTGTGTATGTATGTGTCTATTGGATTTTTTTTCAGCCTGTTTTGACAGTTTGTTTGTTTAAACAGACATTTTTTGCCTACTTGTACTTTTATTTTCATTAATTAAGTACATTTAATTATAGATTACTTCTCATACTTGAGTACAGTAAACATGAGATACTTTTAGACTTTTACTTGTGTAACATGCTAGTGGGTGATTTGAACTTCTACCAAAGTAATTTTTCAGTAGGGCATATGTACTTTCTGTACTCAAGTGGAACTTTTGGGTACTTTATACAACACTGCTCTCAAGTGCTACATGATGTTTCCAGAATCATCTGACATGGATAAAAGTGAGCTCTTGAAATAGTATGAGAAATTAATTTAAAGCAAACTTAAATAATTTTGATAATACTAGCTCAAAGAAGGGCCTTAATGCCATTATGAAAAAAAATCTATTTAATTTTGGGTGGTCCAGGTGTTAAACATTTTTATGATTCATTTGATGGCTTCTCAAGTTCAGTGATTATGCTTTGCACTTACTTGCTTACAGGCAAAAGCAAGAACCTCCCTTTCACTTCACTAGTTGTCATTTTTATTCTTAAATGCTTTTACTTTCTGTTGGTTTCTGGTATGTGCCTCTATCTATACAAAGTACATTGAACTACCCCAGTATATGAAATATTGCTGTATAAATAAACTTGTCTAGCCGATACCTTGCCTTGATGTCCACCAGACAATTAGTGTCCCCCTGTGGTATGGCCTTCTGCAACGTAACCCACTCAACTTACTACAATTACATGGAATGACACTGATATGGCTGCCCACACCCATTGACAGGAGCTCAGTGTAACTCAACAATTTTATCTGGGCAGAAGGAGCAGCGCACTCACCCGGATATCCTTGTAGTGGAAGGCCAGGATGAGGATGAGCAGACAGCCCGTGGAGATGGTGATGAGACTGCTGATTGTCAGGGCGTACACCGAACCCTAGGAGACACAAGACAGGCACAGCATAAATGCTTTAGCAAAAAGCAAAAAAAAGCAAAAAGGGGAAAAAAATGGCACAGAAAACTGAGGAGCAGAGAAAACAAACCATAGCTGTCAAGAAAAACAGGGCGATGGCTTCTGTGGGCCGATAAGACAGCACTGGGCTTTCAAAGTCTTTCCGCTTGCCGTTTTCCAATAGCTGGGCAGATAGCGGAACTTTGTGCCCTGGAGGCAAAGGTCTGCACCTCTGCGCTTGTCTGGGGTGACAACTTTCACTCAAGCCGTGCAGGGGAATAATGGGAGCGCCTAGCAAACAGGCGAGCACAGGCACACACTCACGCTAGAGTGAGGAGGGGGAGAGAGAGAGAGAGAGAGAAAGTGTGTGTGTGAGAGAGAGAGTGCCAAGCACTGACTCTGCATGATTGGACCTTTACCAGAACTACACAAACTGCCAGAGAGTTGGATGGAACTTAGAGAGATGCGTGTCTGAAAGCACCAATTTCATCTCTCCCTAATGATACTTCTGAAAGTTCCTTGTACAAACAGCGTGAGAGAGATGAGCACATGCTGTACATAAATAACCGCTCCCTTACACGTGTGTGCTGCACACACACACACACACACACACACACACACAGAGAGAGAGAAAGGCCTTTGCATTATCACAAGTGTGAATCATTAACAGCCTGGTAACACAATCACAGAATTAATCTCCTCTTTCATCAAAAGTGGTTGGAGCAATCATACTTTTATTTTTTTCACAGTATGTGCGAATTTAATCAAGTCAAAACTAATTGCTGACATATGGTTATGTATGAGCCTACTCCCTTTCTGTGACCATAGATAAGGCAGTTTGACTCCGCCACACAAGAAGAAGCAGTCTCTTGTTCTGTCTGTAAATACTGCAAAATGCAGAAAAACACCAAAGTCCAAGTGTTCAGTTCGCATAATGAGTCAGTTGTCAGTGCTAGTCTTTGATTGCCCTTACTTTGTGTGGGGTTGTCTTGAGTGTGTCAAACAAATGTGTCTCTTTATAACAGTCATTACAGTTTTTGCCAATCCTTTTCACACTTACTCACACACTTACTCACTCACTTTTCCAGTACAATGTCCACCTTTTTAAACGTCAGTACTTCACTGACTAGCAGAAGTATTCATGAATTTCGGATGAGGTGGTGATTGAATGCATCTGTCTGAAAGCAATGCTAAAGAGAACTCTGTTGGGCTCCCATAGTCTGTGGTTGTAGAAAGTGTTAAATATTTTGAAAAAGTAGATATTGAAACAAATGTAAAAATGTAGGCATTGAGACAAATGTGAAAACTGTACTAAGGAGGTTCAAGTGTATGCATTATTAAGCCTATAAAACAGCATCTGATCAGAAAAAAGGGTAGTTGTCACTTGTTCACTTGTACAAGTCCGATTAGGATGCACGCTCAGCTTCAGTAATTCCTCTTGTGCAGCACAGGAAACACATCTCAGTCACTTGTTTCTCAGAGGGTGATTCTATGGCTGGATATATCTCATCAGATTAATCACCATTGAAGGAGAACTTCATATCTTTCTGCAGTGTTTACATGCAAATGTTTGTGGTTTTGGCTACTCTTAAGTATGCAGTGTCTTTCTAAAATTAAAGAGGAAATCCACATACAAGGAAAGCAACAAAATCAGTCTATTTAACTCAAAAATGCAACAATATCCTGATAAAACATGAAAATTGTAGCCTACTGTAATATGCAAAGCAATTCACGCTGAGGTAAAATGCTCAGTTTAGACTGTTGTCTCTGTTGAGTACCAGTGCTCATGCACAATGCTGAGGATGAAGCTCCAGAGCTAAAAACGACTGGGTAATGGCCGTCTCGACATTTAAATGAAGAAAGGTGTGTTGTTTATTGCCATTACGTAGACTCAAGTTACTGATGTAACTGTGTGGAAGGTTTAATGGGGAGATAATTTAATGACAACTGGTCAGTTTACAGTGTAGAAGATATAAGTAATTCCAAAACGTCAGTCTGCCATTTAACACATTAAAGTATGTTCTGACGTGTGTTGGCAACATACATTGTTTTCCGCAGTTTCACTGTCAATATTTTCAGTGTCTAATTTTAGAGGACTGGGATATAGCCTGTAGTAGCACATGACTAAATTGTAGCAGACTACTGCGACCAGACCTTCAATTTGAAATAACAGGTCAGGCAAGATTGGAATGAGATCAGATTGATCGGTGTTGTGGCCCTGTACTAGATGATTATAGCCTAACCATTAACTGTGTTGTCAAATGTCGAACACGGAGGGACAACAGTAGGCCTAATGTTTACAGTAGGCTTTTTACTAACCAACCAAATTGCAGTCACATTTAATTCCATCTGTCTAAGTATTTATCATATTATTAATCAGAACTGATTTCAAGGCTGTCTGACACAGTTTAATGAGTCTGTTTAATCAAATGACTGCTGACTAAACGACGAATACAGACCTCCGGCCAAGAGCACTTTTGAATCTGCAGCTGGGAAGCAACAACTTTGGCCAGTTATCTCCAGTGGCTGATGGGGTGGTGCGCGCATCAGGTAGTGTGCCCAAGCACAAGTTGTGTGCCCTGAAGATTGCAAATGGCCGCACAATTAGCTCCAGATCAATTTCTGCGGTATGTTAGTGGAACAACACATGAAAATGAACACGGGTGTTTGTGTGCCTTTGGAGGTCAACCCACGAATCTACGAATTATTCAAACAAGCACTAATTATGCACCAAATGATGTGGAAAGATACTATATGACTCTGGGCAATCTCAAAATCACGACGGGGGAGGAGGGGGGACAAAATGTGGAAAAACCTCCATAAATAGCCAGTTTTCCCGCATAACCTGGTTTCCAAGAAACGTTATTCTTAAATACACGGTCACGCCTTGAGGGCGCAAGGCGGCTACTCCTGTGCATGCAAATTAATTTTTCTCCAAATTGCCCCAGAAACTTTTGAAACAATGTGCGCATTTACTAAAATAATTGATGGAAACAGAAGAAGTTTATACTAATTTGCCAAATCAAGATAATGTATAGGAAAATTCAAGCAAAGGCTAATTAGGTGCCAGTGCTTGAGATGCTGGAAAAAACATCTCTGGAGAGCATGTGCGCAAGGGATTGTCTGCCCACAACCAGTGGCTCCGTCCCACAACAAGCCTTCATGACTAGAATTAAAGCTGTAGCCAGCAGCAGTAGGTCTGTGAAGAAAATCCTCTTTGCTGGCCATATCACAATATTGCCGTCGGGGAAATTATATAATATAATATGCAGACAAATATCTGGATTTCTTAACAGCATTTTCCTGCATTTACTCCATTCCGTTATCCGGTTTGATAAAATGCTATGCTGGAACAACCTTAAAATGGGTTAGTGACACTTTATAGCAAATTGTACAACACACACACATGCACCACACATACACATACCACGTTCACAGCACACAGTTTGAAAACAACATTTGTCACCTGTAGAGAAAACACGTATTCAATGTCCTGACCTGAGTATACAACAGAAACAAAGTTATCTCCCACATAGACCTGGTGTGAGCGAGGTGTTTGACAGTACCCAAGATATCTGGTTCCTGGCTTTCCGGGCTTAGTCCCTACCACCAAGTCAGTTGCTACAGTAGCTGGCCAGTCTGGTGATGTACACGTCTAGGTTACATTATTTGCTTAGGGCTGCGATTGTTGGTCAAAACCACCAGGTTAAGGGAAACAAGGTCGCCCATCCTAAAATAGCACGTAACATCGACAAGGATTTCCTATGTTTTAGTGCCCCAATCCAAGGAAGGACAACTCTGCAGGCGCGTTTGATGTTGACGATGTTTGTCAGGCATGGGACCGCTGATGGGCGCATGAGAGCACATGTTAAGCTGTTTTAGAAACGAATTAATACTGTGGTTTAATTTGTCATTCATAAATATCTCTACAGATTTTCTTACCTAATATCGGACAGCAAGAAGGTGTACAGAAAGTCAATTTGTTCTGAAGTAAACGACAAGCTTGTTGACTTGTGTGTTTGTAAAAAATATATATAAAAAATGTGCTTCAACGATGTAGCCTACTACATTGACCCATGTAAAGTAAGTACACACAGCCTGCGTTTGTATTCCACAAGTCCAGTTAAATGTCAAGTGAAATTACGACGTTTAAGTACATTTTGCCAAGAGTGTATTACACTTACCGGTTGATATATGACAGGACACATCTCATTATGGAGAATCATAAGTGTAATTCCAAATACCGCCGTAGCAAGTGTCCACGCACACAAGCGCTTTTTGTCCTCCAGCAAAAACTTTCGGTCCCTTAACCTGTACAGATTATCGCCTTCGATTGGACTCACTTTCTTACTGAGGGTATAGGACAACGGAACGGTGATTTCTGTGTCGCCGCCGTTGCGTTTGATCAGACAATCACAATTTTTCGCGTCTGCGTTTGAATCGGAGCACAAGTTGCGGGCCGTCATCTCCATTGCTCGCCCACGCCAACTATCCGTCCTGTCCCAGTCGTCCTCCTCGGTCGCTTCGTCTTCCTTTTGTGCTCCAGCCGCACTTTCCCTCCGACTACGAGAGGGCATTGCACGCGTAACGAACAGAGCGTCAAGGTCTCCGACTGTTCTTCACGCATGAAAATAGCGGGACTAAGATCCAGCGGTGCGCACCTTCCCTAACGTTTATGTTTGTGACTCAGAAGTTGCCACAGGCACAACTGTCAGTGCGTGCGTTCTGAAGGCGCTGTGCCTATTTGCAAGATTCTCTTCAGAAGCCTTACGCATATGTCTCACACTTCTCCGTTGCGCTTTTTCCTCCTTCGTTTAGTAGACGGACAACCAGAAGGAGGAGGAAGTAACAGCGTCTGTCCATCAGTCTACTGAAGAGATGGAGACACTAGCTTTGTTTTCAGCGCTCTTACCACTCGGTCATTCTCATTTTCCTCGTCACCCATGATCAAGGCTACCCAGCTGCTATCACAACTGACACTATGTCAAAGCAAATACAGAGAGATAGTCAGACTAACAGTCGCCGTTAATGTAAAGGAGTAAGTTATGAGTAAGATGTAGGCATTGAACTACAATCTATTGCAACACGTCTTAAAATTACCTAAGGGGATCAAAATTCATTTGAGAACAAGCCATAACTTTTTATATGGGCTTACAGTAGATTTACAAGCATCAATATATTTGATTCACTTCATTTACTGGGAACACCAGAGAGAGAGAGAGACAACATTTAGTGTAATAGATGACATGGGTGGGTGAATGGTGTGTTCTTTTATAGTCATTTTTACAAGGACAGGGAGGGCTATATTAGTGATGGCATTTGTTTATATAACGACTCATGAGGCACATAGTATGTGAACATAGGGACAGTGAGATTTGGTAAAGGCAGTCCAATGTTAACAGGCAGCAAAGTAGCTCTAATACAGATGCATAGCTGGGAATGGACATGGCACAGATCCAGCATTAATATCCTATCTATCCGATGCACTAAAAAGGAATGATTTTTAGTATAGAGTTAACATATGAGGGGCTTGATGGCAGGGCTCTGTATCCCATTGCTTTTTTGATATTTAAGGTAAATTCACTTTGGCCCGTGTGTTTTCTTTTGTTCAAAAAAGTGTCACACCACCCCTCTTTGGTGGTGAGAGGAAAGGCATATATATGAGCTGCAGTATGATCTGATGCTAAATCCCTGCTACCCATTGTGTTGTATATGAATGGTATATAGGACAGCTCCTTCTTAAGCTATCTATCTATCTATCTGTTATTTATTTGTTTGTTTGTTTATATAAATGTGCCTTCTATGATGTTATTCTACAGCACTTTTCATTCGTATACTCATTTCTTGTCCATGACTTCAACTATGTGTCCTGGTAAATTGTTAAAAAAATGTATTGTGTAAAATATACTGTGTAATAATAGGCTGAATGACAGAAGGAGAAATAAGCTACATTGTTATTTTAATTTGCTTTTTTGTTTTTTTAATTCTGACACCATTACACCAGTATGTCCTCAATGGTAGACACAGATATGCTCATAGACTTGTTTCTTGATCAGAGTTTTAGAGATCAGAGGCTTGAGTCGTGTAGAGGAAGGGAAATGGACTGAAAAGGCTTCTGATACTATGGACTGAAGATGGAAAATATTTCATCAAATTGCATACTGTATATATATATATATAGGGATAAAGCTGAGGACAGAATCTTTTCCCTCTCAGTCGGTTTCCTCTACAGATGCTTCAACATCTTTTTTTTCACCAAATAATTATAAGATGGTGTTGAGATAGCCTGGCCGTGCTTGATTATCATCTCCCTACAGTGCTAGTATTGATTTTGGATTTGATCCCATTGAGCTTGTTGTCTCAGGAGGCATTTTAACCTGTCCAATCAGTGAACAGAAGGAGGCGTTGTGAATGCAGAGCTAGAATGCTATGAGTCAAGGCAAGCTATCAGTCAGGGGCTGATCCAGTCTTTTTAAACTTAAACACCTCAAGCAAGCAACTGAATCTCACTACCAAATATCCAGACCCTTTGTACAAAACTAAAGTGTAGAACGAGGGTGTAGTTTTTTTTACCAGGCTAGTGTTGAGTGCCTTGCGAAATACTTCAATCTTGTTTCATCAGACTGAAGGATGTTGCCTTTTAATGGGCTGAGATGGCAACTTTTAGGTGCTTATCGTGATTACCTGTGCTGCTCACTGGGAATTGCTTCTGTCTGGCTTCCATCTGGGGCTGTGCTAATGGTTTTCCCTCTAGGATGTTTTGTCAGCTCTATAAAGGAACTCATTTCATGATGACCACGACTTCTTGGTCACCTGTCTGACTGAGGCCCTTCATGTCTCATTGCTCAGTTTGGAAAGGGTTTTTGGTACTTCCATATCTTTTCTGCATAATAATGATAAGTCAGCTATGGTCCAGGTTGCCATCATCCCAGCACTCTATGCTTAGCAGAGGATCTTACAAATAACAATAAAAAAACCTTGTTCACCTTTTATTAAAACCGACTCCCTGTTACAGGTCCAGAGCCTTGCACATCATTTTAAGAAGGCCCTCTTATGGTTAAAACTGGAAGTGCAGTGTCAAAATCAACTTTAGTAATAAATAAATAGATTAAAAATAGTAAGGGTAAAGTTAAAACCAGTGAGATGCAGTTTTGTATTGTAACACACTTACTCATAAGCCACAAAATTCTAAGAAAATGTTGTAAGTTGTCAGGGCCTTGATATTGTACTTGATAGCACCTTCTCTAAGTAGACAGAGCAAAAATAACAGAACAAATGCTGAAATTTTATCAAGGAATATGTAATTCTATGGAAAAAGACCACTGGGTCGAATAAATGAATCAAACGTCCTAACTATACCAGATTCACCTACATTTCTCCCTTCCCTCAGCACTGTTTCGGCTGACTCTGGAGGAACTACGTAATGACCTTGGGCCATGTGACGCAGTCAACCTTTGTGGATCCTTCCGTCAGGGCATCCTGCCTCACCAATGCTGACGGCAGTGACCCTGCACACTCACTCTTAGACCAATGTTTATGTCAGTGCTCACTCAAACAAGGCCGTGGAGTCCACGTGTGTCCAAAGTGAGTATCAGTGTGAATGTGTGTGCAGAGGGGGTGGAGGGTGTATTAGGACAGTACTTGTGTATACAAGTGCAAATGAAAGAACCATAACAATTATTTTTCATATTATGTATTTAAAAAAATATTAATAGTGATTGAGATTGTGAATGAATGAGATTACAACATAATGCCTCCCAACAACAAATTACAATAGGCATTTGACATCACTGGGGGAAAAAAGGTGTGACTGATTTTTTCTTCTTTTTTAAGAACAGCAAATAAATAAGCTACACACATATCAAATATAAGGTTAACCAAACATTTTTAAGGGTGGCAGTGAAATATTAACAATAAATTAATATCCAGCTCTGGAAAAAGAATTTTTGCAGGATGTCAGCCCTGGAGTCCAAAGCTATTTACATTAAAGTGACCCCTACAACCCGCTTGAAATGATCCATTACAAAGGGATTTGTAGAAAACATGACAAAAACCACTTGAGCACCAACAGTATTACAAAACCCACAAGTAAAAAAAAAAGTTTCAAAGAAAATTCAAGTTCAAAGATATCCGTGATACATTTTCTGAAAAGTGATCAGAAGTGATTTGCAATTTCTCACTGAGAAATGTGAGCAAGTACTGAATAATAGATATACTGTACAAAGCTTCCTGTGACTTGGAAAACAAACACATGCATTTGTATTAAAAGAGAGGCATAAATAGATTAGGTGGGATGGCTTTGTGTCTAGCACCACCAAGGTTAGGTTAAATACAACAATACACCCAAGCAAGCTCATTACAATACATTATTAGATTTCAACCACAGCATATAAAAGAACAGAGCATCATTATTTACAGTTTTTCTTTTGCACGTAATTAATTATGCCCAGAAACGCAAGAGATTATGAATGTAAAATCACAGTGATCATTCTCTTTTCAGCAGGTAATCACATTAACAGGAATCACATTTATGATATAAACAAAGACTGTATCATACACTTTTCTGTGTGAGTGAATGCATACATAAATTAATTTGTGTTGCATTACTTGCTTTTTTATCCTGAAGCATTGAACCAGAGGCATGATACCGTATCTCAGAATTAGAAAAGAGAAGATACTCCCAAGTGCATAGCAGCGCAAACAACTGTATAGATGGGGTTAAAAAAATGAGGGAGGGGGCTTGGTGGTATTGCTGATTGTACCTGAGACGTCTGCTAGAATTAGTATAGGCAGTGCAAAGAATTTTCTTTGGTAAACTAAAAATGTCTCACAGCAAAGAGATTGCACCACTCCACCAACGTCCAGCACTACTCAAGAATGACACTGGAGGGCGCTCTAACATGCAAGTCATCCATTCTGCTTTTTCTTTACAGCTGTGTTTGACCTACATGTCTGTTTTCAGAGTGGCTCTTCGGTTAGTTAGTAAGTTAACCTGACAGAACAAGTTGCATTCCTGGTTAGGTTGCATAGAGTAGGCCTTGTTTTGTTTTATACTAACCTGATATACAAAGGATGCCGGTAATTTTATCCCTGATAATCTCTATAATTGTAGGACAGACTACATAGGACCTTAACATTCAGCATTCATTAAAACAACCATGACACATTTGTCCACTGTGTGACCTGCAAGTGGTTGTTAGACATTAAAGTCTGTGGTAACAAGATGGGAGGTCATTTAGCGCTTTTGACATAAATATCTGTGAGGTTACAATAAAAGTAGCTTAACGTGGATCTATTTTGAAATGTGTGAAGTTTGCCAACTGGCCATCCCACCCCACAGTCAAGTCCAAAAGTGTAAGAAAAATTAATAGACTAAAAAAAATAGTCCCACATTAAAAGCTACTGTGTTTGGTTATAGCAGACATGACTGTGACATTTCATTTCAAAATAACTAGACAATGGAATTCATGTTTTTTGTTTTTTTTAAAAAAGGAAAATACCAATCCTGTCTTTTTTAGGGAAAAGACTGGTGGAGCCAAGGGGTGTTTATCCCTTCACTGCACCCCAAGGTTGAAGGGTGGCATGGGGCACGATGAACTGGGGTGGGGCCTTGGGCATCACATAGTAGCCCACCATGGGGGGTGGCGGAGGCCCACACACCGTTGTCAGGAATACCGGACCCTTCTTTTTATACTGAGGCCACATGGGGGCTGGGTGGTAGAAGTACTGCAACCCTGCAATCTGCTGCTGCTGCTGCTGCGAAGGATAGGACAGAGCACAGTAAATCAACAGGTAGCCTATGCATGCAACTGAACGCAGCTGTACTGAGAGATCAATTGAGAGACTGTGTAATAAGAGGAGAAACATCATTTGAAAATCCCTCCATAGAAATGTGTTACAGCAGTTTGAAACGAAAAGATGGCAGAATTGACATAGCCATGTGGCAAATGTTGGCGCAGATGCAGTGAGCAAATGAGTGTTTAGAGTAACGCATTTTAAAGCGTTATCTGAGCAACCTCTGCAAAGATATTTACATTGCTAAATGCTGATTGACACAAGAATTCACTCCATACACTTTAGAGTAAATATGACCTGGCGATCTGGAGTTATGGATCTCTCCCCATTAATTTCGACAGGGTCTGCACTTGTTATCCAAAATAACTGCCCCAAGTCATTTTAATCTAAGGTCAAATTAATGATCACAGGTAGCCTTCTAGCGGTTAGTGAGTTTACCCAGGTTAATTCAGCAGCGATTCCCAAAGGCACTAATGAACTTTCCTTAGGTGACAATGAGACTGACCACAGGTTCGTTTGCCAACTAAGTTAGCAACCACGGTAACTAAGTTAGCAACTTTGGTGGTTGGAATGAAACTGCGTGTTCTCAACTACTGAAGTAACTATGGTGTTGGGAAGCAAACCCCAGCATTATGTTTCCAGTTTAACTCAATTCTGTATGGTGTTCAGTTTGTTGCACGCAAACTGCTGAATGGTGTGAAGTTTAGATACCTGAGACTTTGGCCCCTTGCGTAGTCCACGTGTCCTGGGCCTCATGGTGATGACAAATGGCTTTGACTCAGCTTTCTCCTTTTTCTTCTTTTGCTCTCTCTCTCCATCCATCTCTCTGTTCCTCCCCAATTCTTCTTCGGCATCGCTGGAGGTCTCGGACCCGCAGTCTGACGAGCTGGCTGAGTGGTAATCTGAGGTATCCAGGTTTGCGAGGTCTGAGGGGGAGACGCCGCCATCTTTGTGGTCTTTGACCTCACTCTTCTTCTCCTCCTCTTCCTCCTCCTCCTCACCCTTGCTGAAACTGGCAATGGTGAAATATCGACAGTTCTCTCCAGACCTACAGTTGTGGGTGAAGAAGAGCAGGTATTACTTAAAGACTGCAAATCGCCAAAACTAATGACACTGCTATCCCACAGAAAGACTTATAGACTGTCGTCCTCATTGGAAGGAACTGACATTACACATCATTTTGCTAGGGTTTTTCTGAATTCTTACAAAAACACATAGTCAGCCTTCAACAAATCCGGTGTGTCAAATAAGAATTGGTTGCCTGTGACACTTACACAATTGCAGCCGAGTGTGATTGACGATTAACGATTAAAACTTTGCTATGCTCTTAAGCAAGTACAGGACGTTTTCTGCATTTTTACCACACAGCTGCTAATACTGTTGAAATTGTACTGATGGACTTATTATCACAGTAATATCATGCATCATCAACCAGCAGAATGTCCTGTAGTGACGGGCTTACACATTGTATGCACCTGACAAGCTTAAACTTGCTGTGTGGCAAAATGCTGAGTGCTCAAATAGCTGTGATAGGGAGTGTATAGTTAGGCTACTTGCCTGAAAGTCATCAACATTTGGCAGCCAAATTTTTTTCACTTAACTGTTTGGGTGGAATTGAGTACATGTTACAGAGAGCAAATTTCAAGAGAGGCTTTGGGCCCACAAGATTCAGACACAGGATTCAGAGGAAACATTAGCCTAGAAATCTAGACGTACCCTAAAGGTAGCAAATGTTACATCTTGATGTGGGTATGATAGATCAGGCTAAGGAAACTTTAGTTCGCCAGTGGTAGCATAAAGCATAAGAGGCTGTGCAGAGTAAAAAACATTTAATGACTGTTTACTTCCAGCTTACAAACAGCAGCATGCTATGACCAACCATCAGTGATTTCACTGAATAGTCTGACATGGTTATTGTTGTATTATTCAGTCTGTGACGACTCACTGCTAGTCATTTGTCCTACGGGCATGCATGTGATAACACTGCCGTTATTTTTCCTGACAAGGCTTATGACTCAGAGAGTAAAAACACCTGTGTGTATAGAGGAAGGGTGTGTCTTGGCGATGCGTGTGTCTGGGAGTGTGGGCACGCACAGAGTAAATACACAAGCACCCACACACACAAGCGCATGCGCACACACACACACCCCATTGCGTTTTCCAGTTTGTTTGTGTGTGTATGTGTGTAAATATGTCCCAGCAAGGGACCTTTGGCACAGGCTTAGGCTGTAGCACCAGATCCATGTGCCCACAGGAACCACATTCAAATCTAGCATGTGATTACTGGCTGATGCAAGCCTCAGTCTCTTTTTAAAAAAATAAAAATTAAAAAAAATTAAAAAATCCCAGAGAAGAACGAGACTCACCGCACGCACACCTCCAGCGGGTCAATCCAGAGCGTGATCTCACGGGGCAGGCCCAGCTGCGATGGCTGGATTTCACTGTCCTGGCAGGCCTGTAAGATGCAGTCATCGCAGGGTGCTCCCACGTTCATCCTGATGCACCTGACATGAGCAGATGGACCATTAGTCTGACCATCAACACCATGGTAGTTATGAGGTGTGGTTGACTTCTGCTTGAAGCTTAAATAAATGCATGCTTGACTTTTGCCCATGTTAAATCCAGCATGCACTACTTTAAATCAGCTACACAAGCCTGTCAGTCATCTAAAGCACACACATGACTTCAAAGCACAGGTCTGTGTTTTGAGTCATCTATGGAAATACCGTACAGAAGCTATATGACAGAAACCAAGACCAAGACATATGGAAGGGAAATCCCAACACTTTGGGCTAACTGAGTTTGCCATACATACCTGTAGCCCTGGCCTTTGCTGGGGTTCTCAGGGTACCAGTGATCTGCATATTTCTTGCACAGTAGCTGCTGCAGTTTCTTGCTGAATGCTTCAGCTTTTGCCTCGTCCACATGGCCTCGCTCTAAAGCGAGCCGCTTCAGGAAGTTCACTGCTGCGCTCACCTCTCGCCTCATTTTCTTAACTGCAACAAAAACAACATCAGGTCAACTCTATACGCCCAGCTACTTCTGTTGTTAAACTAACTTAACCGAACCTGTGATCTTAACTCAGGGAATACAAGATATTGTGATTTCTTGCAAGTCATGAAATTGTTATGTAACAGTATGTGCTGTTATGTACATGTGAAATTGTAACAAAAAAACAAAAGTTTGGGCAAATTCACAATAAAGTAGCAGTATTCTGCAATACAAGTACAGCATCAGCTTAAACAATACAGTCAGTTTGACCATGAGAAGTGTGGTGAGAATGTGTTTTCCTAATACAACTCTAATCATAAAACACTAACGTAAATCAAGAGTGTCAAATAAATGGATAATGGATATCACTAGCAATTGGGTCCCAGGCTGAAAACAAAAAAGTGTTGACTGCTCAAACAAGGCACTGCTATAAAGGCATAAAGGATCAACAGAACTGCTGACGTATGGTTAGTCTTGCTTTTTAAATAATTACATGCTTGTATATGCATAGCCAATTTGAGTGCTGGCATAGGAAGGTTATCTTGCAAATCAATATCCCTGCTGTTTATTTTTCCATGTTTGGGGCCACGGTGTGTTTTGTACTCCACTCTGTCTGAAGCCCTCAGATGCTTTTATTTCACGTCTATGCAAAGGCACAGCAAAATAGTTGTGTCACACGCACAGCACAGAGTTGTACTGAGTGACAAAACACACGTTTCCAAATGTCAAGCACAAGGAGTGGGCATCAAACTTTATCTGTGGTCGGATCAGGGACGTACATATACAATGTGGTTGGAACAAAAACAAATGGAGCCTGGGACATATTTACATAAAAGGAAAGTCATCTGCAAATATTGAAGACTGTGGTATTCATGTCTTACCATGGTTTTAGTAAGGGAGAGAAAAGGGATGACATGGTTATTGATATTGAGTGAATTCTCTAAACTGTGGAGAGAAAGTAGAGGTGGCAATCCAGAATAATCACCCCAGTTCACACCAGGACTAAATGTTGCCAGCCCACATTAAAGAAATTCTGATAACATTTTGTTCACATTGCTAGCTGATATTGGCTGATATTTAAAAACGGTCAGTTAAAAAGCAGTCTGAGCTGCCAGTCTTTTACAAACACGCCAGAGGTTCTGTCAGAATACCTTGATCTTTTGCTACACTGTAAAGAGTACGACAACTGCAGTTTGACAGCCGAAATTTGACAAGACTGCTAGACAGCAAATCCACAACCCACTCATGCGAGGGCTGATTTTTAGTAATTACAATGGTAAACAGTTTCAAATAGTCTACATCTATTGGTTTACCAAGAAAAGCATGGGAACTTCCAGAGCTGGTAAGTACAAAAAAAAAATCAATTTCTATATTTACAGTCAAGTTTATTTTTGTTGTTGTCATGTATGCACATCACCAATATGATTATCTGCGGTCACATTCTTGTCCATAACCTTGTTTGAAGTTTTCTGCCATGATTGCACTTTTTCCTCCTTCTCTGGTTTAGGGAAACTTGATGATATGCTGTTCTTTGTGCAGACCTATGTGAAACACTGTATCCAATCTCATCTAACTTAGGCAGCAGCCACAAACTATACCCAGAACTGGCCAACAAGGTCCTTTTCTCAAAAGCAATCCATGCTTTGTGGTTTGCTTGTTTTTCTCAATCAATCTCAGGGCGTTCTACCAGACAGATAACAAACATCAGCCTTGAGACAAGACCTTCATCTCTGACCTTGTATGTCTTGTTTTGAAGGTAGCAGAGTTTTCTTGTTTTATAGCTGGCAAATAGCTGCCAATGACATAATATAAAAAGCATTTCAATATTCCTTGATATGTCTTGTTGGTTTCAGATAAAATGTGATGTCATATACCTAATGTTTCCTGAAGCCAAAACAGAAAAAAAAGTTTCAAAACAAAACTGAGGTTCACAGCCAGAGAGATTCAGATTTTACATTAGTCTGAACCAGTTACCCAGAGCCAATGGGTAGGTAACACTAGTGTGCTAAGATTATTCCACAAAACTTAGACTGGAATAGATACACGTGAATTTTAGGAAATTAATTGTTAAATAATATTCAGAGTCAATGATGCTAATAACAAACCTGGGAGTAATTAAAAAAAAAAACACTGCAGTAATGCCAAAACAACTAGACCTAGGGTTTCTCAACACTGAGTCATCACTCTGCTCTAGATGACACACCTCTGATGAACCCAAAATGTCATACTACCAGAAAGAGGCCTCTAATTTATGACCACAGTGGATGTTGGCTGGGCTGGGCTGGATCATGTGAGGAGTCTTTGTCTTTGACCAGCTGTTTTCAACCCCTTCATAAGACTGAGTCTGAATCCTACAAGGCCTGCTTACTACAGGTGTGATCTATTGTGTTAGTTTTTCCCTCTCTGTGGAGCTCCGTGATGGGCCAATTGGCATAAATACACGTTTACCTCCCAAAGATTAGGATTGTGTTTAAGACAAGCGGGCAAGCTTCATTGTTTAATTAAATGTCATTGTTCATGTCTTAAAAAGTCTAATATGGACTACAACAATTACTCTAATATCTCCAAATTACCACGTGCACAGATGGAGGCCTTGGGGGTAACTTTTAAGCGCCAAACTAAAAGAAGATTATGTCCAACTTAAGAAGATAACATCACCACAGGCATCTTAAAGAAGTTGTGTTTCTCAAGAATATTTCAATTTGAGTACTTCACATCTATAAGGCAGGATACACCTTTTGATGAAAACTATGCCATTCAACCTTTGTAGGTCAGCATTTGTTTGACAAAGTTCGTTGGGCAAAGTGAAGTGACCCGACAACCTGACATTTGAATGAGAGTTGTGGTCAACTATAACTTTGTCTGTTCCAAACCAGGTGGCTCAGTTGGCAAAATTCCCGGACTAATGAGGTTAAGCGACCTCCACACCCACCACCACAGTAACAGCCCTGCAAAGCAAGTTAGACAAGTTTGGCCATGCTTGTGTTCTGACCAGACAGACAAACAAAGACAAGCACGCACGAGGCGATTGCAGAGTGGCCCATACCACACTGTCACGTGCTCAGAGAAGTTCGACAGTCGAAGCAATGTTTTCAGTTCATATTTCAGTTTAGATTTTGCTAAAATTAAATGTAGTTAGGCCTCAATGACATTTCGGACGCACAAAAGCAAACTTCACCTATTTCTTTAAGATAAAAGATTAGACTTTTTCCACTCGGTGGACTGCTCAGCTGCGTTGGTTATTTCCGCGTGGTGACGGCAACATTGTTGGCTACACTACTACGGGCTGTTTTGAGAGAAATTTGGGTAGCGGAAATCCCCATGTGAAAACTAGGCTAGTTATACCGAAGTTAAGCATTTCGCTAAGTTTTTGATTACCAGAGATACTTTTTATAATGGACGTTTCAGAGCATATGCCCCCCCCTTAGAACGACTTATTAAATCAGATAAATCGTTCACATATTCAAGACTACCGTTTATTTTTTCTACACGAAGTAGCCTACCCACACTAAAACCTTCAAGATTCACATGGCCAAAAACTTGTCACTTCAGTGCCTCAAAGTTAGCTAACTATAACGTTTGACAGGTATACCTTACATTTCAATCAACTTAACAAGCTTCCAACAATTTATATTTAATTATATATTAATACTTTACTAATACTAATTATATTTAACCAAGTATCTTAATTCAAGTGGTTGTTATTAGAGTTAAGATTTAAACACTTACCAATTGTATTCAATATGATTTCACGAAATCCACAAATAAGATAAACTGTTGTCGACACTTTAAAGTTGCTCGCAATTTCCCCAAAATATGAATAACTTAATTATTTGTGTCTATATACACATGTTGCTTCCTTGTTCAGTGGTACACTCACAGTGATCCACGTTCTTCTTTTTGGGTTGGTAGTGGCGAGTCGTTGCATTACCGTCAATGATTAACGTATGACTCACTTCCTTATTCAGACAGAGCGCCCGACCAGAGGTGACGACACAGCTACAGAATTCCTAATATGGGTAGCCCCGGCTGACGCCATCACGCAAGATACAGAAATCTTGTAACTATTCAATTGCACGACAAGAGGTCAGATACATTTATAGCCTACTTTGGCCCTTACATTGTAATTTTAGGAAGCCTCCGATGAGATATTATGGGAGTTGTGTTCAAGGAATTCTTCTTATTATTAATATTATATCCATTCTAAGCAGGGAACCAGCCCCATTTGAGACATGGCAGATAGCCTAACGTTACTTCTGGACTGTCACTGATGCTACAACGTTCAAGTTTCCTGACTACACAACATGTTTGGTCGCAACAATGTGCAGCAGGCTTTGAAGGTATAGTTTTGGTGCGTTCAAAAGGCTTGGAAGAAACTTTTTTTCTGGTAGAAACGTCCATGAGAGCAATGCTTCAGTCGTGGATATTTTGTCACTCCCATTAGTTTGTAGTTCAATGGGTCTTTGTTGTCTTGTGATTTTATTAGTTTCTTTTTTTGTGACAGATTGCCAAATATTCTTCTTGACAAGCGCCTCACAGTTACAAAGCAAGCCTATTCATTTAGGCCAGGGATCTCCAACCTTTTTTCCTCTAAAGAGCTCCTTAGACAAAAACATAGCCAAGACGAGCTACTGTTTTACATTGTGTTACATGTATTGTTGATGGTCCTGGAGATAAAAATTACATCCTGGACATCTTATACACTTACAGCGCAGTGCAAACACCCATCTGAAGTGACATCTAAATTTGTGGAGAGAAAAATATTTTCTGACCTGGGAAAGAATCCTTACCAGACAGGGCAGAATGTTTGAATTTAATTTTATAGAGATTTTAACAGGTTTAATACCTTTTGTGACTATATTATGATATTTATTTAGCCTTATGTTTCTTTTAGAACCTTTAGAGAGCTACTCTTAGGCAGGTGGTGAGCTACTGGTAGCTTCCAAGCAACCTGTTGTAGACCCCTGATTTAGGCTATTTATGATTGATGAATGTATGCTTAAATCTTTTTTGTGTGCCTTCTGTGTTATTCCTATATGTCCTGACTGTAAAGCACAGTGCAAAATATATAGTTGAATGCTCTCAATTTTCCCCAGTCCAGGGCTGATTTCCAATCACAACCCCTTATCTAGTATGGCTTTATACACAGACTTGCACTGCTGAAGTGTTTTTGTGCACAACCAATGGCTCCACTGAAGGTAACCATGGATCTGTGATTCTTTCAGAAAAATAACAAACCTGCCTTTGAGAGTCAATGGTGTTTTGGATAAAATTATCAGCAATTGGGCCAGGACTAAATACCCATCATTTGTGTTCCTTTGCAATAGTGTTGAGTTCCACTGCAATAGTTTTGAGTTTCTAAGGAAAAACAAAACTGTTAGGGAATACATTACAAATGGCTGGAAAAATTCTGCGGTCTCC
The DNA here is from genome assembly GCA_027481765.1 of Tenualosa thibaudeaui. Classification (NCBI taxonomy): domain Eukaryota; kingdom Metazoa; phylum Chordata; class Actinopteri; order Clupeiformes; family Clupeidae; genus Tenualosa; species Tenualosa thibaudeaui. The sequence continues at coordinate 7,350,247 of JAIFZK010000019.1, read as the reverse complement.
CTTCTTTGAGAAAAAAAAGATCAAAATCCTTTTTTTTAATTTCAAGATGATTTTCAAATGGCATAAAAAAAGAGAAATATAATTCTGATGAGGCATTATTGTGCTTCTTATGGTTTTCCTCTTTAGTTTACATTAAGAAGGCTCTTTTGGCACTTAATCGCAGTTACAAGCACATACAGTTTGAAAATTTGGGTTGTGTTAAAACGAAACCTAAACTGAAACCGAAATTGTGATTATTACCTTGTCAGTCAATATAACTCTACAAAATATCATATGCTTTGGTTTGCAAACAAATTCACATGGATTGGTGAGAATGTCCAATGCTGTTTACGTTACTGTTTTTTTTTAATCAGCGCCTGTAGGGGGAGCTCCGGAGGTGAAAATCACAGGCTTGTCTGAAACCGCTTTAGTAACATTATATAGCCTGTCATATAAGCCTACAAACAAAGGGTTGTTTTGTTAGAAATGCATTAAATAACTTAAAACATCATACATTTGTGTAAATGGTATGCACGTTCACTGTAGCCCCAAAGTGGAAGGCTTTTTTGCTGCAGAGTGCAGTTACCTCTGTCACCAGCAGAGGGCAGTATAGTCCCCTCATTTTCTTCTTTCCATATTATCTCAAATTTGTCATTGCATCTCTTGAGTCACATATTTCTCAGTATCCAAACACTGTTAAGGGGCAGCTATATTATACAAAATTGCATAGAAATGGTATGTATCCCCCTTACCTGTTTTTCCTCCACCAGTATTTTGTCACCAAAATTCTTTTGAACACCATTTTGATAACGAAGAAACAAAAGTCGGCACCTTCTTATCCAGTGAAGGTGTTAGTATCTGTGTGTGTATCTGTATGTGTGGTGTGTGATGCCCTTGCCAACACTCTCCTCTGTGGGTCCATAGTGTCTGTCCCAGATGCCAACTCAAGAGGAAATGATCCTGGTGAGAGAGAGAGCAGTCAGGGGCAGAGAGAGTAAAAGACAGAGATGGAAACTGAGTGAAAGGAAAGATTGTTAGAAAGGTGAAAGATAGACCAACTACAAAATAATATGAGTCATAACAAGGCATCTTTCTCTCTCTCTCTCTTTCTTTCTCTCTCTGTCTCTCTCTCTCTCCTGCTCTCTATCTCTCTTTCTCTCTGTTTATACATGATAGTTTGATTTATAATCTCATGTGCTTTGTCTGGCTTTGATTATTGCTGCAAGCTTGATGTTTTTTATTTGTTTTCCCTTCAATCCTTTTAACAGTTACTTGCATCAAGGATACCCATGGTCAAGACCAGGTTCTCCAGGTCTGCACTAGGGGGAAGGAGGTAAGAATGCGGCTCATCTTTCAATAACACACTCACATTGACAAGAACTGACTATTCTGAATAGTTGAACCATTTATATTCTTTTATTCAATGTTTAAGTCTTTTTAAGTCTTGACATAAAATAAAATTTTGGCCATTTGGTTGCCCTATTCTCTCTTCTCATCACCGGGTATCAATGAAGCCCTCACACCACATGGAACCCTCTTTGCCTTTAAAAACATATTGATTTCTCGCTTTCGCAGCAAGCTTTAATGCAATCAATACCCATGGCCTTTCAAGATCAGCACCAGCATAAGCCTCACAAACACACAGATGTACACACGCACACACACACACACAAGCTCACAAGCAGAACCTATACACACACACTTCATCTCTCTCTCTCTCTCTCTCTCTCTCACACACACACATGCACATATTTCATCTCCCCCCCCCCTCCACACACACACATACACTTCATCTCTCTCTCTCTCATACTCACACACACACACACACACACACAGGTCCACCTGGCCTCCTCCTCCCTCAGGTAATGATTGTCCTTGGATAGAAGAATAGTTTGTCTGCATTAGGAGTGAAGTGTTTCTAATGGGATTGTTCTGGTAATGTGGTTATGTATGTGTATGTGTGTGTGTGTTTAAGAGAGAGAAAGAGAGAGAGGGTGTGTGTGTGAGAGAGAGAGAGAGAGAGAGAGGGGGGGGGGTATACGAGACCTTAATGAAGGTGACGAAGATTGCAGCACACCTTTTCTCTGACCTTTATTATCCAGCCACATTCTCAACCCCCCCCCGCATCCACTGCAGATCGATGCCCGTTTGTATTTGCAATGCACTGGAGGTGCAGCATCCCGTTTTTTCTGTGGCAAGAGGGCAAATCAGAGAAAAAAGAAGCACAGGGGGACCATGTTTGCTCGACTTCCAGGACATTCCAAAGGGACGCAGGTTGTTGTTTCTCTTTGTCAACTATGATTAGTCTGTTGTCCTTGACCTTAATGGAGTTCGCAGCGTGTGCATTTCCTCTTCTTGTCAGTGTGTTATAGGCTGAAATTAGTTGTGGGCCTGACAGCACAGTACAGTAAATTTCCAAACTAAATAACCGCAAACGAGCAATCGAAATGTGGACAAAAAAACAAACAATTGCTCCAGTAGAGAGAGGTGAAATTTGGGCCTGGTTTCCCAACATGGAAAGAGATTTTGCTTCTTTTGTTTCTTATTTTTCAGATGTTAGTGATGCACATGAGGGTGCCTCTTTGCAAACCTCCACAAGAGCTCTTTGGGGATCTCCACAATAGCTTGGGTTACCATGGTGATTGGTTCAGTTGTCCAGCATTTATTTGAGTGATTCATCACACCTCTGGCTGAAGATATTGAATATATTAACATGAAGGGCTGTAAATATTGTTTCAAGTTTATTACCAATTTCTAGGCCATCAGAAAATTTCCTCTTGAGTGCTGCATGTAGACTATCATGTGCACAGGACTGGCTTTGAATGAAAATGTGACTGACTATTTTGGAATGTGTGAACAAACAGCTAGGCATGAACGCACCACATTTGATACAATCATTGTTTAATACTCTCACTTCCTCCTTGTCTGTCTCTTGCTTTTGCAAACACACTTACACAGACACACACATACACACACACGCACGCACACATAGGACCACTGACAGACAGACACACTCTGGAAAACACACTACCAACCCCCCCCACCCCCCCACCCCCACCCCCCTCACACACACACACACACACACAGACACACACCACACCCCCCCACCGGCCCATTCTTCTCGTTTTGTCTGACCTTGCACAACCCTAAGTATTGTGGCCAGAGGCGACGTGAAGCCTGTGCTAATGAGGTCTGTCTGAGAGAGAGATAGAAATGGAGAGAGAATAACAGAGAGAGAGAGAGATAGAAATGGAGAGACAGAATAACAGAGAGAGAGAGAGAGTGGGAGAGAGAGACACTTGGACTTGGACGCTTACTCACTACATTGTCGAATTGTTGTCTGAAAGTTTGAGTTCAGCACATTTGTAATGTGCTGTATAGCACTGGAGCTCTTGTCAAACATAATAGCTATTTAACTGAAGGGAAAATACTTGTTTTTATTTTAAGAATAATTTCAGGTTTCAGACATTCTGTTGTTCCATGTTGTTGTTCTGTGTAGTAAAAAGAGAATATACTGTTGTATAATATCCAAATAGATCTCAAAAGTAATCTTAAAAAGAACAAATTGTTTTATTGTGACCAGTGTGACCACTGGCTTTTTATGGACTGCTTTTAAGGAAATATCAGTGTTGGCAACAGGTGAACATAGGCTATCCTTGCTTCATTCATACATACATTTTTTAAGGAATGATTTCAGATATCAGAAATTCAGTTACTGTATGTTTGTTGTTTAGAATACACATTAATGTCTAAATGGACCTTAGAAGTAACTATATAAAAGTAACAAATGCTTTTAAATGTTGATAACTGGCTTTTTTTGTGGAAGTGACGCGCAGTGATTGTTTCTCTTTTAAGGCAGTGGTTCCCAAACTTTTAACTGTTGTGTACCCCTTGAGACATCAGGTACCCCCTATATCACAGACCTCTTGCTGTAAAAATCAATATTTTGCATGAGGATTGCAGCACAAACAAAAGGTGAACACATTATATTGTTATATGGAGTATAATATTTTCTTTTTCGTTATCTTTATGCTAGTGAAAGCTGAGAACCCATTCACAGATTTATTTTGTGTACCCCCAGGGGTACATGTACCCCTGTTTGACAACCACTGTGTTGCTAGCAGCAGGTGAACATCTCCGTGTTTTAGGTCTTTGCCTCGGAGTGGCTCTGGCAATCTCTTTCCTTCCCCTCCCCCCCTCTCTGCATTTTGCTCACCCCCTTTTTGTCCCCCCAGTACCTCTCTCTCTCTCTCTCTCTCTGTCTCTCTCTCGCTCACTCACTCTCCAACAAATACTGTCTCCTGCTCAGATGTGCTGAAGAGGGGAAGGGGGCCTGGAGAGAGTGGTAGTAATCCTCACACTCAAGCGCCTGAGTGCAAATGTGTCTGAAAACGCAAAGACATGGCAGGCAAACGGAGAGAGACAGAGAGAGAGAGAGAAGGTCGAGAGAATGGTTCTCTCATAAAAACACCACTAACACTGGTGGTAAACAGCCGCCACCACAGCCATCGCCACTGTTCCCACCAGTGCCACAAAAGAGCTGTGTTTGCGAAAGGGCTATACTCACAGTGAAAATTTAAAAAATGACCGGTAACAGCAGACGTCACCCCCACCCCCTTTGGCTCGCTCCACTCATACTCCTCCTCTTTCCCTCCCACTAAGATATTCCGTCCCAGTCTCTTTCTCTCTCTCGCTCTCATTTGCTCCCTCCCTTCTCTCCCTGCTAAGCATTGCTACTCTACACTTGGAAACACACATTTACCGCTCTCTCTCTCTTTCTTTCTTTCTCTCTCTCTCTCCCTCTCTCTCTCCCTCGTTCACCATTCTCTCACCGCTGTAGCTCTAGGACTTTTCTCCTCTCCTGTCTGTTTGCGTTTTCCTGGCTGAGAAACCGGTTCTGTGCTGCTCTCTCTCTCTCTCTCTCTCTCCCTCTTTCTCTCTCTGCCTTTTCTCTCGCTCTGTGTCTTGCACCGCTCCAGTATCACTGGCAGGGTTGACAGCTGGCGTCTTTTTTGAGGCCCCTTCTTTCGTTTTTGTTTCAGCACGATTTGTGCTCCAGCTTTTTTTTGTTCTTATCCGAACTGTTGATCTTTTCTGTTTCTCTCTCTTTCTCTTTCTCTTTCTCTCTCTCTCTCACTGTCTCTCTTTCTTCCCTACCTCCTCACGCTGATCCTTGAAGGAAGGGGTGTCTCTGAGAACGGGAGATGAGGGAGGCAGAAACAGTGAGAGAAGAGAAGAGTTGCGAAGAAAGAAGACGGACAGAAAGAGAGCTAAGAATGAAAAAATGGACGGCCGAATCGAACAAAATCGCGGGAAAAAGGGGCGAGAACAACGGGGCGAGACGAGCGGACCCGTCCAACCTCTGCTGGTATTTTTTTCATCCCTTTAGCATTTTTAATTCTACTCCTCCACTCTAACTCCCACCATCACTTCCCCCGTCCCCTTCCTTTCTTTCTTAAACATGTGTGTTTGTCTACCTGTTTTTTGTGTCTGTGCACTTAGTTCAATTTGAACACCTACCCCTTCCGAGTTCCCTTCTGCCATTTGGGATGTTTTTTCCCCTCGGTGCGAAAGAGTGCCTAGTTTGCTTGTGTACTTAAAAACCCTTTTCCTTCCTTTCCAGTCCCATCTCATTCTGTTCTTTCTCTCTCTCTTCCTCTTGCTCCCTCTCTCTCTTCCACTCTCTGTCTGTCCATGTATATGTTTTTGGCCTCAGCTCTGAAAGTGTGCCGTTAGACATCGGTGTGTCCTGCCTGGTTTTGGTTCCGTTTTTTGCCACACATGTTTGGGTCGGATAGGTGCAAAGTGCACAATCATCTTGCTCATACCCTGAAAAGGCTTAATGGCGTTTCGAGGCCTAGTGGCATGGGATGAGAACGAGGGACTATGTTATATTCGCACGCTTTCCGTATTTTTTGTGTTATTTTTTCACCCTTTTGTGCAAAAAATGAGAATTCTGCATGTGCCAACAAGCTTTTGGTGTATGTTCTGTGTATGAGATGATGTTTTTTTAATGTTCAAATGCGACTACAGGGATTCAGAAAATCACAGTAAAAAAAAAAAAAAAAACGGCACGGGCCGAATGATGACTATTAGTTCCGTTGTCCGTGTGTCCCACTTCTTCTCTTCCCCCTGCTCCCATTCCCTGTGCCGTTCCTGTTACTTCCCCCACCTCCTGTCTTCCTCTGTTGTAAGGGAAGTAGAGTCCGTGTTTACATTTAATTAAAATGCACAGGCTACAGTATGTGCCTGATCCATCTGGGAGGGAGACCCGTCTAGTTTTAACCCCCCTCCTGTGTGGTGGTGTTGTTGGCAATATCCACAGCGCCCCTCTGTGCCGTCCCGTGTGCCCCTGTTCCCCATGCACCACTGCTGGTGCTCCGTGTCAAAGCCTTTACCACCCTAACCACCACCACCACTTCCATTGTTTGCTGGGCTCGGGTTAGGCATCCTTAAAACTTAGTGTGTCCGTCTGATATAAATAATCTTTTGATGAATTGCTTTGTATACGGTAGATACAGAATGTGCTCCCATTCCATAATATTATACAATGCGTAGATTACTGTGATGGCCATTCTGGATGTTTTTGTATAGATAATCACTGGTTTAAATGACTACATGAGCCTGGCATAAATGTCGGTTTAGCTCTTAGTAATACAGACATAACGCAGACTTGATGTGGACTATAGACCAACAGCCATACATGTGGAAAATTTCCCTTATATTTTTGTCTCACATTATCAAGGTAAACTTTTTCCTTATAGACTTTTTAAAAGTCATTATTATTTACCTCGACCACCACCTGCAAGGACTTAAGGGTGGAAAGCGAGGTAGAGTGACTGTGTGAGAGAGAGAGAGCGTCCATTGTGTGCTCAACAGGCCATCCCAGTGTGGTCTGACTGCCCAATCCCCCTCAGAATGTAGCACAGCCGGCACAAACTCTCAGGCTGGCAGTGAGTTAGTGAGCCAAACAGAGCGAGCGAGAGAGAGAGAGAGCGAGATAGATGGCTGAAATGACAGAGAATTCCTCTCGCAGCTTTCACTTTATGAAACATTACTCAGCAAAGCCTATCAATTATGCAGGGCCCCGGTTGAGAGGGTTAGAGGCTGAGGTGGTGTTTGGCGGTGGGTAAGGAGAGAGCCGGAGTATTTCAGGCTGCTGAGTCCAAGATGGGAGCTAGCATGTGACCGCAGCTGATGGGCTCATGCTCGGTGTTAAAGAGAATCCCCCTGGAATAAGTGATCCAGTTGAGTCAGTGTCTGCCTGCTTTAAAGCAGTGGAGGGAAGTGGCACTTTGGGAACAAAGAGAAGAAAAAAAAATGCGGCCAGTGCAAACCCAATTACCCCGTGCATTCTCACTTTTCTCCAACAAACACAGAGTGTCTTTTCTTTCTTTTTGGTTATATTCCTCCTTTTATCTTTACATTCTTCTTGCCACCTTTTCTTTTGCATTCATTTGCATTTGCGATATCTACACCTTTTCTTTGCTGTTTTTATACCTGTGTTCCTGATCATTAAATCGTACGCATAATGTAACGTAAATGATTAAAAAATCTTTATTTATTCTAAAGTGTTTAATCTGAAATATTTTACTGCAAAGAAAATCTAGGCAAAGATTTTATTTTTTTTAAAGTGAACTGGTATCCCGAATTTGCTTGTTGACCATAGCCAGTCTCTACTGAACATAATGCTGAACCATTTGTGAAGTAAAAAAAAAATATATATATATAGTTTGTAGTTTTAAAAAGGAATCCTCAAAGCTTTCTTCAGTGCACTGAAAAGACACTTGAAATACCAACGAAGACAACATTTATCAGCGGCCATGATAAAATCGCTGTGAAAACAGTCCCATACAAAAATATGAAGGGTTGGGCCACCACATTCAAGCTTGGCGTTCCCCTGCGTAAGTCACATTTCTCTTTTCACCAGAGTCAATAACAGTCTGATACAAAAGGTGAATTGACCATTGCTAAGGCTGGAATGGAATGTACTTTTGAGAGATCTGCCGTGCTCCTGGTCCATTTCTGTCCACATTCTTGAATTATGATTAAGCGAAATCCGTTTTGGCCTTCAACAAAAAAAAAAAAGAAAAGAAGAGAGAAATCTTTAGCATGCGCTAGAGATACCTGAAATTCCACTTATGATAAGTTGGCTGTGCTTTTTCTTACTCTGCTTACTCTCTACAGAAGTGTTGGACTTGTTTCTTCACTTACAGCAGCCCCCCCTCAAAGCAGGTTGTGAAGGAATGCACACTATGTCCCTAACAAGTGACAGGTCTTCCTCCCAGCCTACCCTCCTGTGCGCACACTGAGGCATTAGTGGCAGGGTCTGTGACATGGGTGACATGTATGTGTTACAATGTGGAATTAGTAGAGGTATAAACGTCAGATCTGTGGTGTGTAGTGTCTGTTATGTGCTGTGTATGTGTACACGTATCGTATGCTGAAACATTAGTGGCATGGTCACAGTACGCGTAACATGCTTGTTTTAAAAGTGTGGCTTTGATATAGTGTGTGGCTTAGATGTCAGTGCTGGGGTGTATTGTTGTGTGTGTTCATAAATATCCACAAAGGCATTACATTATTGGTGTAGTCAGTGAATGTTTTATGCTTGTGGTTTGGTTGTTTGTTTATGATATGGCACTATTAAAATCGTTGCCAATTCTACAGTATATTGTGTGTTAGCTGTGTAATGTAAGTGAGTGGTGTGTGTGTGTGTAATGTGAGGTATCTGTATTTGTGTGTGTGTGTATTTACAGTAGTGCTGTGTAGAGGCCCATGCTCGGTGCTCTGCAGACTGTGGCTGGATGTGCTGTATTTACATAGTGGTGCGGTGGGGGTTAACGTCTGCAGTCCAGAGGAATGTGTTTCGGGTCAGCAGTGAGAATTCCTCAGTTCTCCATTAGTAGGTCACCGCGCTGCTGCTTAGTTCAGTGAACTCACTCACACTCCCTTCACTTCCCTTCCTCCCTCCCTCCCTCCCTCCCTCCCTCCGTCACTCCCTCTCCTTCTCTCCCTCTCTCTTTCGTTCTTCTTCTCTGTGTTTCTAGTTCTCTTTCTTCTCCATTTTCATGTCCCAATCTTTCTCTGCTTTCCTCACTCTCACACAAATACACACACACACACACAAACACATACACATACACACTCACACACATACACACATACAAACACACACACACACACACACAGTGTAAGAAAAACACACACAAATTCTCTCTTTCTCTCTCTGGCTCTGGTATCGTCAGTCTCATTTTTTCTCGTTCTCTGTTTGCCTTCCCCCTTTTCGGCCTCTTGGTCTGCTTTGTCTCACCATGTTTCCTCTCACTCCTCTGCTCTCTCATTTTTTTCACATTTATCTGCTCACTCATTCTCTCTCTCTCTCTGTGTCTCTCTGTCTCTCTCTTAATTCAATTCAGTTCAATGAAGCTTTATTGGCATGATGTTTCAGTAACATTACTGTCAAATCTATCTATCTATCTATCTATCTATCTATCTATCTATCTATCTATCTATCTATCTCTCTCTCTCTCTCTCTCTCTCTCTCTCTATATATATATATATATATATATACATACATACATATACAGAGTAGATATAAAAGTAGATGCATTGAAAGACAATTACATTCTCTCTCTCATTCTCTTTCTCTCTCATTCTCCCCTCCCCACTCTCTCTCTCTCTCTCTCTCTCTGCCCCCTCAGCCACTCTTTGACATACACACACACGTGCACACACACACACACACACACACACACACACACACACACACACACACACACACACACACACAATTACGTATCTATGTAAACACACTTTGGAACAATCTTGGGGTGTTTGGGGAGCTTTGGGTGGAAAGGCTTGGACAGACAGATAAAGTGACAGAGAGAGAGAGGGGGCTGCTAACTGTGAAGCGAGCGACAGAGGGTGCATGAACGGCTGTGAGTGAAGGAAATATGGAGAGAGAGTGTGTGTGTGTGTGTGTGTGTGTGTTGGGGGGGCGGGATTGGGGGGTTATATAAAAAGTCAACCTAGAGTCTCCTCTCATCTTTCCCTGCTGTTGCCACTGCCACCTCTGTTGCTGTTCATATATGATTTATGTGGCCCTGTTGCTGTGAATTGAGGATTGTTCCTGTCAGCCTATTTTTGTCCTCGCCAATATAGAAATCCACCTCACCAAGGTGCCAATGTCCCCCTTCCCACCCCTCTCAACCAGCCTCTTGCGCGTCACACACCTACGAGGGAAGTCACAGGCTGAACAGGCCTCGGAAGATTGCTCTTATGTGTTAGCATACTTTCCTGCTGAAGACCCAGAATTCCTGAACTAAATCTGTTTTGGAGCGCTACACATGAGAGAGAAAAAGAGAGAGAGACATAGAGATTGAGAGAGAGAGAGATGCAGTTGATGTGACATGTACACACATACAAGTCACACATCAAACATACCCACACTTTAAAACACATGCGTTCACACACTGCACACCCACCCATTCTCATGTGTGCGCACATACACACACACACACAAACACACACACACACACAACAGAAAGAGGTGAGGAGGGGGTTGTCATGTCATGTCTGGTGTGTCTTCTCACTGTCTGGAACTCATGATTAGGCTCTTGCCAGTGGCTGCCCATGTTGTGCTTTGCCTGTGTCTCCCTGTCCTCCTCCTTCTCCTCCTCCTCTTTATCCTTCTCTTCGTCCCTTTGCTTTATCTCTCTGCTTCATCTCCACCTCTCACTTTTATTTTGCTTTCTCCTCCCATTCTTTTCTTCCTGCCCGCCTGCCACTCATCCTCCTTACTCATGGGCTCTCTGTCACTTTTTCTCGATGCTTCTTTTCTGCCATCTCCTCCTCTTCCTCCTCTTCTCTCTATTCCTCTCCTCTACTCAACTCTACTCTGCTGTCCTCCTCTGCCTTTTCACTCGTCTTCTCCCTTCCTTTCTGACAGGTATATAAATATAAGTGTGTATGTGTGTGTGTGAGTGTGAGTGTGAGACTTCTAAGTGGTCCCTGCTGTCCCTGCCCTGTCATACTGGTGTGGTATGGTTTTGAACGTCCCACCTGCTCTGTTTGTGTTAGGTAGCTGTTTGCTTTTGTGTGTTTGCGATAGGCTGTCAGTGTGCTGTCAGTGTTGTGCGTAGGTCCCCTGCGCACTTGCCGCCACCGCGTCTGATGACTGTCTGTGCTCACCATCAGTCATCTGCAATGTCAGACTCTGTCCATCTCCTGCTTCACTGGACTGTCCTTTAGTGTGTGTGTGTGCGTGCATGCTATTCCCCAAATGAGAAGGAAAAGGCCTCTATGTGTGTGTGTGTGTGTGTGTGTGTGCACATGTGTGTGCAAAAGGCAATATTCATTCATGTCTCAGGTGCTTAGTGCTTAACTTATTCAAATGCTACTAACAGCCAATTAATTTGAGCCACACCACTTCAAACCCCAGTCATCAGCATTTAATATTTCTGGTGCCAATTTGTTCCCACAGTGAGAATGGCTACCATGCTGCAGATATCTACTGATATAAACAGTGTAATTAAGTTGAGGAATTTGTAAGAATTTAAAATCTATCTATGATGGAAGTGATGAGGTTCATAGAAAGACTCTCTTTAAAAGAATTTTAAAGCTTCCTTGCTTCCTTGTGTGATGAATCTGGTTCACTTGTTCTTGTTCTAGTGCAAGTCTGTTACCATTAGCAAAATGTGTTTTTCCCAGTTAATTTGAATTAATTAATTAGTTTCTGTATTGAGGCTTTGCTTTGCACATGCTGTGTGAAATAATTCAAAGCTCTTAATATAAAGGTGTGTGTGTGCGTGTGTGTGTGTGTGTGTAATTTAATGCATCATATGACAGTTTGTCATGATAAATATATATAAGGCACTTCATGAAGACAAGACGCTCGTAGCTCGAGACCTTGGTCTACTTTGGTCCGTCTTTTTTTACTAGTCATACATGGCCAAAGAAAGGACATCTGGTCATGTAGGAGCGCAGAGGTGCTTTGATGCCAGCAGTCTGCTGTTGCTGGCTGCCCCACTGCCCTCTGGGAAGGTGTCCGGCCGCGTCTGGTGGGGGCTCCAGACGGGAGCGCCAGCCAGCCCTCGCCTGCCTCACGCGGCGCCTCAAAACCCCTCCGGCTAACTGCACTGCGTTACTGCGTTAAGTAACAGAGGCCTGGCCCATTGAGTGTGAATGTGTGTGTGTGTGTGTGTGTGTGTTTGTGTTTGATTGATTTATGACTTGTGTTAGTGTAGTGTTTATGACTGTATGTATTTGTATACTGTGTGTGTGTGTGTGTGTGTGTGTGTGTGTGTGTGTTAGGGGGAGAGGGGAGGGGGGCAGTACAGCTGCAGTAACCTTGGGCATCAGACCTCCTACCGGTAGTGCACCTGAATTAGTTCCTTCTAAAATGGGCCTGCCCTACATTTTACAAAAGGGCTTTTCTTCTTTTTTGCTGTTTCATTTAAATTAGTTCAAATTATTTTCTCTTTTTTTTCCTTTTGTCAGTTTCTGCCTGTTTATAAGCATATGGCTATTGAATGAAACATGCAGTTATTTTGTTGAATGTTTTATCAATTTGTAAGCTTCGCTGTGCACTCTGTGGTCTCAGACAAATTCAGGGTTCTTGTTCTTAGGCAGTGGTGTGAAGGGACTTGCTGGTTGGGTCAGTGAAGGGGAAGAAGGCGGGGAGGTGGGGCAAGCCTGCAAGATGAAAGGCGTTGTCATGGTAACTCACGCCTCCTGGGGGAGAGGAGGGGGCAAGGGGAGGGGGCAGGGGTCAGGAAGCAGCCCAAGCGCAAACACCAGCCTTATTGTTCAAGTTCAAGGTGAAGTTGAATGGCACTTTTCATCCATTAGGCCCTCCCACACACACATCCACACACAGACATACACAGCACTGCGCTACTTAAGACGTGCATAATTAGGCGGGAAGAGAATGTAACACCTAGCTGCATTTTTATAAATGTGTAATTGCCTGGCAATTTGGACCCATTACATCCAATTTCAGATCTGTGTTTTCAATTTGGCCTGTGTTTTCTGTTGCACATATTATGGGATGGTGCAGTATTAGACAACTAATGTTAGGGATGCAAAAACCTGATAGGGATGCAGATGCAGTTGAATGAGTTGGTCCAATTGGTGCCAAATTGAATATGAGGATAGGATTTGTGGAGGTGAGTTATCGCTAAATGTCTCCCTTTCTGCAATTCAAGCCTAAGTCAAGCCATTAAATGCAAGACATGCTATCTCTCACTGTAATACATACTAACAGCAAGTTAATGTAAACAGTACCGTTGTTTCTGGCTGTATGAACATGGAAATTCAGAGTTCTGTTTGAAAGGTAATCAAGATGAATTTTTACCATTATTTATTTGATCGGTTTCTCTTGGAACACTTTGAAACAGTTTCTTCAACATTCCAAATACTTGTAGAAAGATCTTCCCACAGAACCTAGAAAAGTTTCTAGAAAGAACCGAGAAAGGTTCTGTAGGTTCTTGGCTCTCCATATTAATTAGTGTGTTAGAGTTGTCCCCATTATGTTTAATAGCGGTTCCACCAGCCAGCGTGTGGCAGAGGTCACCGGAGCCTGTGCAGACGGTGACCCCATTGTCAGCTGCCTCCTGACCACAGCCTCACACAATGGGCAGGGTCAGTATGGGGAGGTCAAAGGTCAAAGACAGGGGGAAACATGAACCCCACTCAGCTTTATTGTTCTTCCCGTCCACCTCCTCCTCATTCTCCCAGCACTCCCACTAACACCCCCCCCCCCAAATGTCCTACCCCATGCTGGTGGGTTGATGGGGGGCCTCTGTTTGTGTTAACCACTTCACCTGATGTTTTTTCTCTCCCCATTAACCCTTTGGCACCCAAAACACTCTCTCACACACACACACACACCACACACACACACATACACACACACTCACATACACACACACACACACACAAACACATGCACACATATATACAGTTGGGAATACATTCACATTCACACCCTAAAGCACCTTGTTTAGACTTGATTTTGAGGATTTTTGAGGTTTGACTGTCTTTCCTGCAGAAAAAGGGAGGAACAAAATTGGAAAAACTAAATAATAGAACTGTTTTAATTTTATAAATTAGTTTTATTCCCATTCATTTTATTCTGTGTTTATTATTTCATCTTAACTTTAGACTGGTTTGTTTTATTCAAAATAGGGGTCTAGATGTTTGGTCTGTGACATACCCAATGATTTCAAAGGCTTGAAGGTTTAATCTTTCCTCTGCATTTGCAGGTGCTGGCTCTGCAGAGAGGAAGCTGATGGACCTGCCCCCATGGTAATAGCACACACACACATACATACACATGCATGCATACACACACACACACACACACACACACACACACACACACACACACACACACACACACACACATGCATGCACGCAACACGCACGCACGCATAATTTTGAATCTGAGTCACGCCCTTTAACACAAAGTCAATAACAATATAGGAATGATTAATCAGTCCCACCATTCTCCCCCTCCACTCTCTCTCTCTCTTTCTCTTCCCTTTTCTCTCTTTCTTTCCCCCTGCCTCTCTTTTCCCATCTCTCTTTCTCTCTCTCTCACTTCCCTTCACTCTCTCCTTTCTCTCTCTCTCTTTTCCATTTTCTTTCTCTTTTCCCCATCTCTCTCTCTCTCTCCCCTCTCTCGCTTCCCTTCCCTTTTCTCTCCCTTTTCCTCATCCCCCTTCTTTCTCTCTTCCCTTTTCTCTCTCTTTTCTCTCTTTCTCTCTCTTCTCCTCTCTCCTTGCCAGTCCTTCTCTCACCCTCCCTTAGCTGGGTATTGATCTGAATGCATTTGCCTTCCATTTATCCACTGAAGCCCCGGTCTCCCATCCCCCACCTTCCATCCCCTTGTGTGCATTGAGCGAGCACAAAGAGCCCCACTCAGGAGAGGAGCCTTACACTCAATCTGTATGCAGAATCACAAGGACACCATGCACACACACACACACACACAAACCAAGGTAAACAAGCACAGACAGACAGGCAGACACGCACACTGAAACTGAAATACACACATACAGTCATGGTCATGGCCAACAGGGTATATTGCATGTCTATTAAAAGCAAGCTTTAACTCAAAGTCAGTTGAGGAACTGAAGTCAGGCTTAAAGAAATGCCCTGAAAAAAATACTCTGACTTTAGCCAATATTTTGCTTTGAGATATTGATTTCACACAAAAAATAAGTTCTCACATTGTTATTAAAATTAAGTCTTTTATATTGTTCTCTTTTATATACAAGCGTTAACTCTGCCGTTTCCAAAAGACTTTCATTATGAAATTTGCTGAATTCCTCATTCATTATACAGGGATTTAATCTTGGATTTGAAACAAAAGTGTGCTAGTGTGTGTGTGTGTGTCTGTGTGTGTCTGCGTGTGTCTACTTGTGCACCTTTGTGTGTGCACCTGTGTATGTGTGTGTGTGTTTGTGTGTGAGTCTACTTGCGGCCTTTGTGCGTGCACCTGTGTGTGTGTGTGTGTTTCCACTTCCTTTGGAAAGCCTGCAGAGAGAGGGCTGGAGAATGGGTTTGATGGACAGCTCATTTGTGCCCAGTCCTTATCCCCTCACCACCATTTTAGATGGTGGCAGTCAGGTTGCCATGACACCAGACTGTTTTGTCTGGCCTTTGACCCCTTTAAGGGGCGCTGTGGTCAATCAGGCATTACCCACAAGGGGCGAGTTGAGGGGGGCCAAAAAAAAAGAGAGGGAAGAGGGAGGCGATGGAGGCGGTCAAGTTTCCTCTCTCTGGAGAGAAAAAAGAAAACGAGGCACAAAGGCTAGTGCGTGTTGGCGGCACACACAGAGAGCAGCCACGGTACAGACATTAGTTAGCGGAGGCGACCGACGAGAAGAGACCAAAGCAGAGATGCACACATCTGTGCCACACTGTTTCTCTCCAAATGAACAGAAAAAGAGAGGAAAGGAGATGAAAGGGAGGAAAAGATCTGCCCAGAGTCCCCAGGTTGGGGTGGAGTGGAGCTTCAGGGACCAGCTGAAGCTGTTTTTGTTGTTGTTGTTGTTGTTGTTGTTGTGCTTGTTGTTGATTATGGTGATGATTTTTTTTTTTAATCTTATAGCATATGTGAGCTGAACGTACAAAACTCTGAATTGCCAGAATTTGCCAGAGCAGCTGGCCTAGCCTCACATTACATCTGCATAATGCGAACAGCATGTGCTGAGAAATTCTCTGTGGATAAGGAGAGCTAATGGAGGTGTTGTGGGCTGCCACCATGTTTAAAATCTATTAGGTCCGCCAGGGCATCATCAACAGAAGCAGTGGCGGCAGCAGTGCTTTTTGTCAGGACGTCGCTGAATTCCATTTATATTGCGTGTTGCCTCCCACCTCATTTACAGGATGTTGTTGCATAATCGCTAGTCGATTATCAGCTGCTCTGCATTTTTAATCCCTTCTTAGCCAGTCACAACAGTTCCATTCCACTAGGGCGTTGGCATTATTTACAGTTCGGCACTGATCTGTTAAAAAACAGCAGCGGCATCAAAGGCAATATGGAAAGGGGTAGGGGGGGCTTCTAATATGTGTCAACGGGAAATGCTTTAACGAGTGTGTGTCTGTGTGTGTGTATGTGTGTGTGTGTGTGTGTTTTAAGGGGGTTACTCTGACACCCAGGCATGAGGGGCCTATGAAATTAATCCTATTTGTGCGGATCTGCAGCTAGCAGCCATTCCTGGTTCCAAGAACTGGCATTGTTGGCATTGTTGGTTTAAGCGATGGAGAGGATGGTGTTTCTCTTTTTTTCCTCTCTTTGTTTTTTGACTTTCTTTTTTTGTCTTCTGTTCTTTCCTTCTGTCCTTTGTTTCACCTCAAGTACAATGTGACTGTGGGCCCCGCTTAGGATTCTTGTGAATGGGGGTGTGTTCGTCATCTAATTGACTTTAAACCTCCATCTTATATACTATGGGCTTAGTTAAAAAAAGATATCCTTTACCACTGATGCTTATTTCCACGAACATGATGAATCCTCTGGATGAATTTTCATCAGTGAATCTCTCTCCAAGATCTTCTTCATGCATTTCACAATCATAGTCATTCACCTGGCTGTGACCCATTAAAGATGGTTGTTGGAGGATGTGGAGTGAGGGCGGTGGAGAAGATTCTTGCAAATGAAGATCCTATTCTGTCAAAACATTGGCATAAATTATGAATTATGAATTTGACTGGAGCTTAACTAAAGATAGGCTATATTTTTCTGCATACATTTTTTAAAAAGCCGCATGAATGCGAGCAGCAGTGGCAAGAGAGAAATCCACTCATCTGTGTTACACAGATCATTTTAAAGGGGTCAGAGAATGGAAAACCATTTTTACCTTGGCTTTGTTGAATATGGAGAGGATGAGCATGGCCATAGAGCTGTCATGAATGTGAAACATGGTTGTGTCCTCCTCTATATGGAAATCTTGAACTTATGGAATAGCCACTAAAAATGAATGAATTAGAATGAACAAAACCTGGCTATGATGTCACATCCGGGAAATCAACTATAGTACAATTGTGGTTGCCAGTTAGCCAGTTAATCTCCATCTCTGTCAAGGTACAATAAACAATTAATCCATTCTATGACCCCTTTAACTAGTGTCAAACTGAATATTTTTGTTAAGGCCTTTTCATTTATTTATGTATCTAACGAACAACTGCTAAGATAGTACAATAAAAATGAATAGTACACATATACGTACACATATACATATTATACATATGT
Organism: Tenualosa thibaudeaui; assembly: GCA_027481765.1. NCBI lineage: Eukaryota > Metazoa > Chordata > Actinopteri > Clupeiformes > Clupeidae > Tenualosa > Tenualosa thibaudeaui. The sequence goes on along the minus strand of JAIFZK010000019.1, from coordinate 7,332,507 downwards.
ATATCTAATACGTATGTATTAGATATACATATCTAAACACATACATATGGTGTGTGTGTATAGTGTGAGAGGAAATAGACCTAAACATACAGTAGATAGATAGATAGATATATTGATATAGAGAGAGAGCACACACACGTGTGTGTGAGGGAGAGATGCACACATGTTCTTCTGTACACACTCAAGCATTCCCACTGTTGTCATGGGCTTCTTGTAACTCTCATGTCTGCTCTGCCTCTCTGTCTCACAGTGATTGGCCAGCCTATGGCCAAACCCACAAGCACCCCCCCCATACACACACACACACACACACACACACCAGCCCTGTCCCGCCCAGTTCCGCAACCTCCTCCAGGTGCTCAGGTGTGTAGTTGCACCTCCTCAGCATGCTGACCTCACTTGCACAGGTAATTTTGCCTAACCTTTTCCTCCAGTTTCATAGTAACCGCGAGGTTTCCCCAGCTGTGGCATGGTCATAGGGAACAAAGGCAGTAAGATTACCAGGCTTGGATTATTGCTGTGTTTGGCAGCAGCCCTGTAGTGCCTGCACAGAGGACTATGATGCCATTTTCGTAACAGCTGGGTCTGAAAGCTTCTTTTAGAACTCCCATGGAGTCCATGACTGTGAACTGTTAGACTGCGTTGAAAAAAAAAGAAAGCTTAAATATGGCTGTGGTTTGGTCCTGGTGCATGAATGCATTTTACAATAGCGCCAGTCTAGCAAAATATAGCTACTTATTCTTTACTCTCAGTGGATACCAGATGTCCAGCTGACAGTAATGTGTAAAGTGTAAATACAAACACAGATATTAAACCTTTATTTGTAAAGATGAATTGATGAGGCGTGTAGGTTTTTTGTTGTATAGGTGTTCATAATTGTTTTTATTGTTGTAGTTTAGTTACATTGATGCAGATCAAATATCATTATACTATGCATTATCACCATACATTTATACACCATATCCCATGTATTTTTGTGGATTATTCTGAATAACTTTATAGATTCTCTCTGTAAATGTATCATAGTGATGTGTTAATCATGTTAAAAAAACAAATCTGTAACCACATCATACAATAGGTATTATTGCAGGTCTGTAAAGAGTCATGTTGCCACAGTTCGATATAATAGTTGTGGTCTATTGTTTAACCGCTGCATTATAGCATGTTATTGATTTGCAGTCATCAGAGTTAAGTATCAAGGCGATCTGCATGGGCTTTGATTACATTTCATGCATGGTAATTCTTAAACCTTCCTAATATGTGATGTGAAACTGACTTCCATTGGTAGAGGGTGACGCTTTAGCGATGGCGGCGCTTTCATGGTGGTATTGTGAAGCGCTAAAGCCTGTGCTGACCTTCATATACCAAAGCCCCCGCTAAAAGTGAGGTGTGAAATCCTATTTCCACATCATGCAATGCACGCTGGGTAAAACGGCCAGCGCGACTGGCACACACCACACCAGCCCATGGCATGATTGACAGCTGTGCCCTAGCAACAGTTTGGCACTCTGCCAAGCTGCCAGGGGTTGCCAGGGAACAGGTTCCTATGGCAACATAGAGGTTTTTTCCCTCTTTTCTTTTTTTCATTCTCTAGCCACCACCTTAGTGCTTAAGGTTGGAGAAAGTACAAAAGAAGAGAGAGAGAGAGACAGATTACTGTGGGATTCAGAGCTTCGTTGTGCTGCTGGAAAAATCCAATGCAAATTCGAGAGGATCTGAGCCCCTTAATAACTTGTATTGAACTTCAGCCGAACACCGTACACAATCGATGATGGTACGGCTTGAAGAAAAGGCTCTCGGCTGGTCAGTGAGTGGGGGGTTTTACATGGAGGTGTCTGGCTGAGGCAGAGCACAGTGCGGAAAGGGAAGTTTCCAGAAGGCTCCATAGTGCCAGAGTGAATTGCACACTGCAGAGTAAATGCACATTGCCATAAGACATAAAAGCACATAGATTTTTCTTCAAATGAAGTACTTTTCTTAGTTTGTGCCTCACAAACGGCATTGAGAGGGGTTCTCTCCCCTGGCAAATAGCTGCCAGTTTGTAAACTATCGTTCCAAAATCAATATTTAATATTCAGAGTGCTCTACACTCATAATGAGCCTCTGCACAAATGCGCTTTTTTTCCGACGCCACATCAATTTATCACTGTGCCCCTACCTGCAACGGACCTGTGGCTCCTGGGTGCAATCAACACGTGCCGCACCGCCAGTCGTGCTCTCTCACTTCCTCCCCGGGTCACTGCAGCAGATGAAGAGTATGTGTTTGCAGCAGTGGTGTGTTTGTGTGTGTGTGTGTGTGTGTGTGTGTGTGTGTGTGTGTGTGTGTGTGTGTGCGTGCGCTGAACAGTGGAAACTCTTGGATGGTATGTGTGATTGTGTGTGTGTGTGTGTGTGTGTGTTAGCTCTGTATGTGTGTGCATGTGAGGTGAGGTGAGTGCTTTGTTGAAAGATTCCAAGGTGAAGAGGAAAGTAATAATGATTGATAGAGAGACAGTGGAAAAGATAGA